>CM067167.1:281267922-281345422 GCA_034093135.1 Erigeron breviscapus
ATTAATGGATTTATAGGTATATATATGAAAATGTTTAAATCAATGAATAAAAAAGAAGGGTAATATGGTCATTGCAAAATCTTAATTACTTAAAATGGGGGACAGTTTGTTTTATATAGTAATATAGATATAGCAGGTCTTTATTGTGGCAAAGGAATAGAGATAAAAAATTTTGAATAAATTAATTGAAATTTTATTATTTAAAAAAAAAAATATGGTCCGAAATAATTGTTACATTTTTTTTCTAAAAAAAAGTCTTAAGTTTATTGAAATTTTATTATTTAAAAAAAAAAATATGGTCCGAAATAATTGTTACATTTTTTTTTTCTTGTCTTTGTCTTTCTGTCTTTTATTTTAAAAAAAAAAAAAAAAAAAAAAAAAAAAAAAAAAAAAAAAAAAAAAAAAAAATCAAAGTCAAGTTCTACCATTTATCCATTTGACCTAAATTCGGGTTCTAGCTCAAGGAGACGTTTTGGTAAGTCAAATTCATCCCATTTACTTCTATTTATACTTGTTACTAGTTGACTAATGCCGTTAAGTCAATATTGTGTGTGTCGTAAAGTCTATTTTAGATTTAATGCTTATATGTAGTTAATGTGTGTTATGTGTGAGGCTTGTAAGCCTAAATGTTAATGTAGTATAAATGTGTGTAATATGAAGATTAATGTCTATGTAGTGACATTTAATGAAGGATTAATGATGTATATGGTCAATAAAGTAGTTTGTGACCAACAATGAAGGATTAGGAAGCTTAGGGGCTAGTTTTGACATGTGTGCAAAGTCAAAAACGGGTTTAGAGGCTTAGGGTTGTCATTAGAGAGCCATTATGCAGATTTTCTCTCCTAAACAAGCCCTAGCCGATCCCCTTCCTTCCCTCTCAAGTTTCTCTCTAGATCTATTCGTTTTGGAGCCAAATCGATCGTGTATTGCTTACTCTAACAATTATGCAAGTTGCTGAATTGGTAGCAGTTATGTTACATCACATAGTACGTTGACATAAAATAGTAGGATTGTCGTATTAAAATGGTATAAATATTAAATACATGTGTTGCTATCAGTCGATATTCAATAGTTGTGGGCACATTGTATTCTTTAGCAACCATTATAGCTATTTCAAAATCATAATAATCAAGTCCTTGAGCTAAAGCTCAATGGTTGAAAGACCATCCCTTGCATGAGGTCTTGTGTTTAAGCCTTGGGGATGACACATGAATTAAGTCCCTTTATGAAGGCTTGGTTTGAGTATACCCAGGTTCAAGTCTGAAGGGGCAGGGTTTACCCCTATTAATCGTCGTGCCTTCGGGCGGATTAGTAGGGGGTTTTCCCCCCATCGGGTATTTGAAATAGGCATTTCTACTTCGAGGGAGCTATGTTGTAAGTTATTTCATTAATGGATTTATAGGTATATATATGAAAATGTTTAAATCAATGAATAAAAAAGAAGGGTAATATGGTCATTGCAAAATCTTAATTACTTAAAATGGGGGACAGTTTGTTTTATATAGTAATATAGATATAGCAGGTCTTTATTGTGGCAAAGGAATAGAGTATAAAATGGGTTAGAAATTTTGAAGTCTTTTAAGACTTTGGAGTAGATGATTTTGCATGACAAATCCCACCAAATTTGGACTTTTCATTTGGCTATATATGAACATTAAATAAGTTGCCATCATTCTTGATTTCTTTCACAAGTTAATTAAAATTTATTGCGAGTCATCAAGCAACATTTTTCAAGAATTCAAGTGTTTTTTTCGAGGCTCATTGCTATCACAGGGAGAATCATTGGTTTGCCCAACATGAAACCCCAATTTGCTAGGTGGGTTTTCCTCCCACGGGGAGTGAGTACTCATCAGTGAATTCAATTTGCGGCTCAAATATGGAAAATAATAATAATTTTTGCATTAAATTGGCTAAAAGAAAATACTGAAATGCTTTTTTACATATTTATACAAGGTGATATCATGATATCACATGTCATAACCATTGGGTAATAGCCTAGTGGCCACCAGCCGCCACTTTCCAGGGGGACTCTGGGTTCGAGTCTTGTCAAAGACAAACTTGAGATAATCAGAGGATTATTAAGTGGCTGAGATTCACCTGGACACTAGCCTGACTGGGGGATTAGTGGGTACCAAATGATATAAGTCAAACTTGAGATAATCAGAGGATTATTAAGTGGTTGAGATTCACCTGGACACTAGCCTGGCTGGGGGATTAGTGGGTACCAAATGATATAAGGCAAACTTGAGATAATCAGGGGATTATTAAGTGGTTGAGATTCACCTGGACACTAGCCTGGCTGGGGGATTAGTGGGTACCAAATGATACATGGGATCAGGGGGTTCCCATCCAATTTTTTTTTTTTTTGATATCACATGTCATGATCATAAAATGTAATGTTCTAGATGAAAACAGAACTCAAATCAAGCCTATGAGTAAAGAATCTTGGTAAGTATATAGCACCATATTCAAACAAACACTTGCTCAATCTCAGTATTACATGACATATAAAATGTTCATGTTTGAGACAATAAAAACACTCAAATCAACCTTAACATATGATTTTATCCTCTCTCAATTCCCTTTCCCCGCTTTCATATGATTTCTTGCCATCTTCAGATCTCCATGGTGGCCTAGTGGTATTCTAAAGGCCTCGGAATTAAGAGACCTGGGTTCAAATCTCACTAGATAAACAAGGATTCCTCTCCATTTCCGCGTATATTAAGTTGAGAAGGCCTTTTATCACTAAAGGAACCAGTAGATTCGGATAATTGACTACTTCAACCAAACAATACTTTCTTTAGCCTTATTCTGTAGGGAACCTTTAATTGAGGAATTTTTTTTCACAATTTGTACCAATTTGTTACGAGTCCTCAAATTCATTTTTCGTGCCCCTTTTTACATATTGAAAGCTTGTATACACATACCATATGAACAGCATGCATAAATTAAAGTATATTATACAATACAAACAAATCAAACTTCCATACTTTTAGACTTAACCGACCTTAGTTTCGAGTTTACAACCATGTTACCTGGCTGCTTTTGACACTATAGCTTCCAAGATGCTTAAGGGAATGACTGACAAAATCTAAGTTTCTAATCGGCTGATTTTTTTTAATTTTTTTTTATTACCAACTAGGATTACCTTGGGTGGAAATAGCTGACAGAAACTGTAGCAACTGAAGTACCCATTACCGTTTGCATGATGTTGAGTTCCATTGTGTCCTTATCTACAAAAGGGGGATTAGAGGGGACGGGTAGTGGTTCATCATCCTTTACCAACATTCTCAAAGCCACTGACATGGATGGTCTTAAAGATGGTTCTTCTTGAATGCAAAGAAGTCCTATGCGTGTCACTCTTATGACATCTTCCTGGAAAATGATGTTAGGGTATACATTCATCATCAGATTCGGGTCAAACATTTCCTTGAGTGTCCCTTGCTTGAAATGCCTCCATGCCTGCTTGTACATAAGTAATTACAACGTTTAACTAGATGCACAATGTCTAAAATGCCCTTTAATAAATTATAACCTGATTCATGTCATCATTTTTAGACGAGGAAAAATGTGATTCAATTATTACAACTTAAGATAGTTGTGGAAGTATGTGATAGGAGTTAAGTGTGTGAGCTGAAGTCTTCACACTTACAATAGAAACTAAGAATTCGGGATATTCCATGGCTTTGCTTCTGTTGCTTTCCATTCCGCTGACCAACTCTAGTAGCAACACACCAAAGCTATAGACATCTGCCTTTTCGGTTAACTGGCCACGAGCTAGGTACTCTGGAGCAATGTACCCACTGGTGAAATTGAAATTAAGAAGGGAAAAAGTTATATACTACATTAGTGTAAAATCAAGATATAAAGGAAAAAGTTAGCATAATATCAATTTGTCCCTTTAACATGTTTGTAAAGAAATTGGAGGTCTGCCTTACAGTAATTACTAACGCTATTTTGGTTCTTTTCTGGTCTCAAAAAGGTCAACAACATGAGGTACTTACAGTGTACCCGCAATGGCGGTGCTGATATGACTCTTGTCACCTTGAAAAGACCTTGCTAAACCAAAATCAGCTATTTTGGGACGAAGCTTGAAGTCTAACAAGATATTAGAAGCTTTAATATCCCTGTGGATAATTCGATTAATGGGATTTTCATGAAGGTAAACCAAGCCTTCTGCTATTCCAATAATGATCTCAAATCTCTTCTCCCATTTTAATATTCTACCTTTTCTTTCATCTGTGTAAGTTTACAATTTCAGCATTGCATCTGATATTAATAACTTCATGAACTCGGAAATTTAGAATCATTAAAGACTTGAAATTACCAAAAATGTAGCGGTCGAGGCTCATGTTGGGTAGATATTCATATATGAGAATGCTTTCGGGTCCTGAACAGCTGCATCCCAACAGCTTGACCAGATTTTTGTGTTGAACACTGTTAATGATGTTAACTTCATTGTAGAAATCTGCTGCTCTGAATTTGTTGTTTAAGAAGAGCCTCTTCACAGCTATTTCTCGTCCATCAAAAAGAACCCCCTGAGAATTTAAGCATTCAACAAAGTTGTGTAAAGTGATTTACAAAATTACAACAAAACTAAAACCTTTATTGGTACAAACAAATTTATCCGACGTGACTTGATATATGCTGATAGACGGCAACTTCATGTCATGTAGTTAACATGAGTTATGCATTTTCTCTATCAAGGCAATTGTAAATTTCAATGCCTAAAAACATCTTAAATCATTTTATTCAACCTGACCTTGTAGACAGTACCAAATCCACCTTGTCCAAGCTTATTGAAGTCATCCCAATTTCCAGTCGCTTTCTCTATTGTAGAGTATTTGAAGTTCAAGTTACTGTCTGTAAGAATCTTCGCCAGTTTTTTGGCATTTTTCGCTTCATAAGAACCTGAAACATTAAGCAACTGTTAGTTTGTGTTGATGACCTACACAAACTGTCTGTTACTAAAAATTTAAGTCCATAAACAATATCTGTGCTTGGCATTTCAAAACATGATACAAATGATTATACCATTTCTCCTTTGCTGTATATATCTGCGTTTTCTGATATATAAGATGCTCATTAAAGCTACTGTGAAAACCACCACAGAACTAACCGCAGAAACTACAATAGCTATTCTCTTCCCTGCAAGACCCATAAATGAAACATGATTAGAGATATGTAGAAAGCTTATATCTTGATGAATTGTATGATTTCGACATCTCATAGATGATTTATTTTAAAAGATGATTTAAACCTCTGTTTTAGTTGCTATGTTTATCAGTGTCATAATCTTTACCTTTATTGCTAGCGCTTCTTGTGGTTTGTATGATATTTAGAAAATTGCTATCAGAATACCTCATGAAGCATCCAGTGTTCAATGCTCTCCCCTCGGACCACGGCAAACATTTTGTTATTGATGCAGATGCATTCATCAAACATGCCCTACAAGAATCCGGGCTCAAAGTATTCCAGCATTGGGCCAGCACATAAACTGAATCATTAAAACTTTCAGCGGTCTGCTCTTTCCTAGCAAAGTAGTCACTGTTTTTTAGTGCATCTGCTACAACATTCATCACTGCCTGCCTTGTTGAGTCTTGAAACCTGTAACTTTTCCTTGTTGTATTCCCACAAACAATTGTGTCGAGAGGCCCCGTATACTCCTCAAAAAAACTAAAGTTCTGGACTCGGATAAAGCAGCCATCACAGTAAAGTCGACCCCCAGGTTTTCGGATAGCAATCTAGGAAGCACAAGTGCATTTGGGAATAGCAAAGTTGGCAATCTTGTACAGAGAGGTCACCATAGCATTGGGAAAGACCATAAACTTGGTCGGGGCTGGTTCCCTCTGACACTGTTGCGTTATGTGAAGTTTGCATTTGGTTATTAAGTCTTTCAAAAACATCGATACCATTTTTGAGGAATATTGTTTGATTGTTTTCCCCTTCAGCACATAACATCTCAATGGTTTGGATTCTGGCATCCCCTGCTGATCTAGATGCCAGTAATTGAAATATGATAAAAGTAATGAAAATAACAAGTGTATGTATTGATTTACACATCTTCTTTCTATCTTGTGGTTGATGATCATCAATTAAATTTAATGAAAACGCTCAATAAGTATCTGAGATATCGAAATAGCTTGAATTATTGTCAACAAGTTTTTTTAAAATTTATGCAAGTTGTTGGTTTACCTAATACTAATTTTAAATTAGAGATTACTTTTGGTTTTTATACAAACTTTTTTATTACAATATGTAACCATCCCGGGCCCTTTACTTGGAGGCTTAAGAGTTCCTATGCCAATCAGCAATGATACAAAATTTTATGTCAACAAGTTTATCTAAATTTATGCAAGTTGTTGCGCGCCTTATTGGTTTACTTGATACTAATTACAAATTTATTTAGATTAAAGATTGAAAATTTGGTTATGATTTGTTTATAGTTGAAAATGTCATCGTTATTTGAAGTCTGGCTTTTGGTTATGTAAGGTAAGAAAGTCTTCTAGATTTGATGATATGTGCTTCTAAAACTTCTAAGTAGTCACGTAGCTTATACTATGTAACTTTCTCTAAAATTATACTCCGCATCTATTTACTAGCACGTTACCCGTGGATTGCGCCGGTGGTCGTGGCGGCGACGATGTGGTGGTGGGGGCGACTGTTGGTGGAAGATGAGGCGTCGAGTGTTGTAGATAATTGATGTAAAAGTAATTGATGTAAAGGGTTAATGGAGATATTTTAAAAGATAAAGTGATGTATAAGTAATTATTAAAGTAATTGATGTAAAGTAATTGATTAAAAGTAATTGATTAAAAGTAATGATTAAAAGTAATTGATTAAAGTAATTGATGTAAAAGTAATTGATGTTAAAGTAATTGATGTAAAAGTAATTGATGTTAAAGTAATTGATGTAAAAGTAATTGATGTTAAAGTAATTGATGTAAAAGTAATTGATGTTAAAGTAATTGATGTAAAAGTAATTGATGTTAAAGTAATTGATGTAAAAGTAATTGATGTTAAAGTAATTGATGTAAAAGTAATTGATGTTAAAGTAATTGATGTAAAAGTAATTGATGTTAAAGGGTTAATGTAGATATTTTAAAAGATAAACGACTGTAAAAGTAATTGATGTAAAAGTAATTGATGTAAAAGTAATTGATGTAAAAGTAATTGATGTAAAAGTAATTGATGTAAAAGTAATTGATGTAAAAGTAATTGATGTAAAAGTAATTGATGTAAAAGTAATTGATGTAAAAGTAATTGATGTAAAAGTAATTGATGTAAAAGTAATTGATGTAAAAGTAATTGATGTAAAAGTAATTGATGTAAAAGTAATTGATGTAAAAGTAATTGATGTAAAAGTAATTGATGTAAAAGTAATTGATGTAAAAGTAATTGATGTAAAAGTAATTGATGTAAAAGTAATTGATGTAAAAGTAATTGATGTAAAAGTAATTGATGTAAAAGTAATTGATGTAAAAGTAATTGATGTAAAAGTAATTGATGTAAAAGTAATTGATGTAAAAGTAATTGATGTAAAAGTAATTGATGTAAAAGTAATTGATGTAAAAGTAATTGATGTAAAAGTAATTGATGTAAAAGTAATTGATGTAAAAGTAATTGATGTAAAAGTAATTGATGTAAAAGTAATTGATGTAAAAGTAATTGATGTAAAAGTAATTGATGTAAAAGTAATTGATGTAAAAGTAATTGATGTAAAAGTAATTGATGTAAAAGTAATTGATGTAAAAGTAATTGATGTAAAAGTAATTGATGTAAAAGTAATTGATGTAAAAGTAATTGATGTAAAAGTAATTGATGTAAAAGTAATTGATGTAAAAGTAATTGATGTAAAAGTAATTGATGTAAAAGTAATTGATGTAAAGTAATTGATGTAAAAGTAATTGATTTAAAGGGTTAATGTAGATATTGTGGTAAAAGCGTAACGGTGTAGATAGTGTTGTAGATAATTGATGTAAAAGTAATTGATGTAAAGGGTTAATGGAGATATTTTAAAAGATAAAGGATTGATAATGTAATTTAATCATTAATGTTAAGGGGTAAGTGAAAATATTACATATTTTTCAACACTTCCAAAAATAAAGTGCTATTTTTTTTATAATTTAGTATAGATTATTATTGTATATTTAAGAGAGGTGTATTATATTTTATTTATATTATTTATATTTTTAATAAGCTATTGTCGATAAGTCTTACAATAAAAATAATATAAAATAAAATATTGATATAAATATTAATTCGTATTAATCCAAATGTTATAACCTCTCTAACTTTTAGCTATATTTTGTTATTATATAGACATTATGCATTTAATTTATTAAAAATATATTTTTTTATTATACAATTAGTTGGATATTTGAATCAAACATGAGTTTGATATTTTATGTATTTGTATTAAGATTTTTGTGCTATCCTCGACAAATCATAATTTTGCATATGTGTCAATTTCTTATGTTTTTCCCACTAATCATACTCCAACTCATTCTATCTTAATCATAATCACTAATAAGCAATAAATATTTGCTTAGTTATCACTTTCTTTTTTATTTTTGTTTTCTTTATGTATTTATAATGTATTATTATTTTTGTTACTATAATTATTTTTATTGTTGTTATTATTACTCCCACATATAGATTTTTAATAATTTAATATTATGTTTAATTAGTACGTCATGCTTTAATAGATTTGACATGTGTATCATATATTCATAAATCATAAACTTATTATATGCATCAGTCGTAATCTAACAATTTTTTATAATATCATAAACTATAATTAACTAGTTGGTATTCCCCGCGCGTTGCTGCGGGTACTACTTTTTTTAGAAACCCGCATAATCGTATACTATCTAGACCAAAAAAAAAAATCCCCTTGTACATGTACCCAAATAAACAGTCCTGAAGGGAATAACGAAAACATAAAACAACCTTCCTCTAAAGGAATTTATGTTGTTACTTGTAAGCCAAAATCACAAAATTTACTACTATATAGAAAACCATGTATGGTCAATTGGAGCAATATGCAGTGAAAATATGTCTTTAAAAAGAAGTGGGTTATATATGTACTTTCTAATAACAATAAATATGACTATTGAATACAAGAGTCTAGCACAAGCTGCTTACCTCTGCAAACTGTTTACTACTGCTAATGATACTAAGCGTAAAGATTAAACTTTATGCTATTCAAGCACGGCAAGTAGGCTTCTTTGTATGACTCCCAGATGGACATCGGCTTCAAAGAACTTGTCCATTATTGGCAATTTGGTTTCATTTCCATGTTTTAATAGACTTGACTCCAGTTCTAACACAATGTGACCCCTCCCATATGCATGGTATCCAAACCCGCCAAATTAAGAAAAATGTATTCCAGTAAATATTCTACAAAAGTCATTAACGTGACCGTGTCCTGTAAAATAACTACCTATAAACTTTGAAGGGACAGTTGAGTAGTCGCCACTGGTTAAGAAAATATAAGTTGAAGATTGTTTTGTTCATGAAGCTCATCCGTCAACTCCATGAACTTCAAGATTGTAATCCCCAAAAACATCAATTACATTAACATCAAGTTCATGTGTCTTTCATTCCAACGATATGTTTGATGATCTTTTCTTTTGAAAATTGAGATTCTTGATCATGGTTTCCCAAAACTGCAGCATCTGTTGCATCAAATCCAAAGATATTATTTGCTTCGAATACAATGAGGTCATTGAGATCATTGCATTGTGCAAATTGTTGTGGCAAGCCATCAGTAAAGTTCTTAAGTGCATGTTAACCACGTGCAGAATCTTAAGCTAGCCATTTTTTGTATCAAACCTTAACTGTTTTACTAAGCTAGCATTATAGAAGCTGATATAACTGGAAAGCAAGCAGAGGACAACAATGACGACAACATAACTCTTGACATTTTTAAAGCGAATGAGCTTTCAGATCCAGTTGGTGGCCTAATCAATAGATAAAACTATTTCGGTACAAAAATAGCCTTAGGTTTTTCAGTTAGTACCGAACATAACAGGAAAAAAAAATAATCTCAGTTTGCATCAGAGTAATAACTCTAAAAAAGATTCACTTTTTTCCTATCTGTCACAAACCAAAATTGTCAATTTAAGTAGTTAATTCAAACTATAGATCATCTTAATCCAACTAAAATCAAAACTCTGCAAAACTATCAGATGAAAAGAAATGGAAACTATGTCGATAGGTCAACAAAAAATCACTAAAACTCAAACAGGTATTGTTAATTTGTAACAATGTAAAGCCATTAATCACCAAACATTAAAATAACCCTTAAATCTGATAAATGAATTATGGAGTTGGGAAATTACCTAAGAAGTATATGAATCCGTTTAAATTTTTAACTCTTAAAACATATATCCCAAAATGAATTTGTGAATAGAAATTGAAGACTTTTCTAAATAATATTTAAAGCCATGAAGAAGGTATACTAAAATAGCCACTTACTTGATAAGCTTTAAGCGACTGATCAGCAGCCTCTTTTCTTATCATTGTCGGAGTTGAACTCCGAGATGTACCTTTAATCATCTTCTTTTCTGCAGTTCATTAAAAGCCATAAAGAAATTATTATAGCGAAATATCTACCGCTAGAATGTATAATAAGAAGAACAGGGACATTCCAATAAATATTTGAAAATCCTTATCTGCCGTATCTGGAAAACACATGTCAAAGTAATAGTATAGTTACAACGCACATACTATTAAAGACAATTATAATCATGCTTCTCAACTCAATTTTCTTTCCTAAACTGCATTGATATCTTAGTAGCCGGTCCAAATACGACTGAAGTAAACAAAAATAGCAATAGAAAAGTTGAACAGATTAAAATGAATCAAAGCATGTCACCGACCTTAAGCTACACCCGATGCAATAACAAATCGAAGTAATTAGTTCAGATGGTTACACAAAAATAATACTAGTAGAAGAAATGGGTCAAATAAATAGGACCTACTTCTAATTGTTACAAATCATAAAAATCAAAATAAATGGTAATAACAAGGAAGCACAAAATCTAATAAAAACGTCAAATTGTTCATTTTCTCTTTCCAACTAGAGGACCACTCTACCTCTAACCCATGGGGGTGTACATTAAGATCAGACCTATATCTAAGTAGAAGAGAGAAGGAAAAAGAAGAAGAGAACGGTCCCGAAAGTTTTAGAAGCTAAGGAGTAAAAAGGTAATTGAAGCTAAGGGTTATTTAATTGTTATATATAAAGGGGGCTTATTTGCCTACACCCCCATCAAACATCCATCAAAATTTTGTAGGGTCTGGACCACAAGAGCACTTAAAATGTCACGTGATGTCAAGCCTTACTTTGTAAAAGGACACTTAAAATGTCAAGCCTTTTTGAACGTGATGTCAAGCCTTTTTGGATATTTTATTAGAAAGGGATGTTTGCTATATTAGAACCAAATAAACATGATGTACTATTGTTTGGACCACAAGTGCTCATAATAATCAAGGCCATGGACCACATGATATGGACATTTTTAAGGATAATGGCCAATGTATAAGGCCTATTAAGTATTAAGTACATGATACTAAAACATATAAATAATTATAATTAATAGATATTTTATATTAATCATCAACATTAATACAAGTTTTCATCCCTACTGAATTACGATTAGGAAATTTAAGTTGGTTGTACACATTTTGTCTATTCAAATAAGAATTTTCCCATGTCTGGTCGAATGCGTTAGGAGACCATTGTATATAAAATTAATGCTGCTTTCTAAAAATTGTATTTATTATTTAACTTAATTTGTGTAAGACTTAGAACTATATATTGTCTTAATCTATTTTTTTAGAATTTAATGTTTTTTTACTTATTGTGTGAAAAAAAGAAATTAAAAACAAGACAAAAGTGAGACCTTATGACAAAGTAAAACAATTCTTACGTATGGTGAAAGAGAAATGAATGAAAAGATAAAAGGGGTACCTTATGACACTTCTTACGTAAGTTAGATAGTCAAACAGTGGGTAAGGAAGTTCAGAGACATGATATCAAGACAAAAGGGGGACCTCATAACTTTTCTTCATATTTTTCAGTTCTCCTAATAAAAACAAGGCACAGGGTAACACCACCAGGCAAAAGTCAACCCGACCAAGGCATTAGCGGCGACGTCGCCGCTAATACTCTGACACTGACAGGGGGTCCGCTAATTTCTCTGCCAGATTTACCATTACAGACATGGGGGGCCCGCAGTATTAGCGGCGACGTCGCCGCTAATACTCTCTCTGGTGCAGTATTAGCGGCGACGTCGCCGCTAATAATGCCTCTGGTGGGGTTACACTTTTTTGCCTGGTGATGTTACACTCCTCGAAAAACAAAAGCAATTCATATGATGTAACAAATTACATAAAATGACAAAACTGGGGACCAATCTATATTTAAAAGGAAGGGGTGTGCTGAAATATTAAGCCTATATAAATAACTAGGTCTTTTTACCCGCACAATGTGCGGTTGTTTAATCAATTTGTCACAACTATTAATATTATTATTGATAATCAATAAAACTTAGTTAGCTTAATATTAATGTACGTGTTGTTTATATTTTTGGACTAAAAAGTAGAAACTAATGCCCAACTAAATACGTTGGAAACAAAAATAAAATATTTAATCTTAATATTATCGATCCATCATCCGTGTTTATCTATAAGATTTTTTGATGTTAATTAATTTGATTTATGAAAAAAGCCATTCACCTTGAATTACTTAGCCTATAGAGTATTAGCCTTAATGAGCTAATAAGTAGTTTGGATGAGAAAACAGCTTGTTACTCGTAATTATAAGCTTTATCTCAACCTAAGTTTATTCAATAAACCAAGCCAAACACCACCGCTAACCAAAAGGTAGGTTAAAATAAACCTCAAATATACACCAAATTGTTAATATATTATTGTCATCACACTTAAAATGATTCTAATTATATCAAAATAAACAATCTCAGATTTCACGCATAGTATCCTAATCTCATCATAATCTTTAGTTGTAATGGTAAATATAATTAGTAAATAGATTTCAATATCTTATCAAAATTTAGAATTTGTTAAAAATATAAATTATCAAAATAAATATGGAGAAGGATTTTATCCTACGTGGCAATGTGTGAGATATTCTTTCAGTTGAAGAGGCTTTAGAATCGTCCGGTTAACTATTGTTTTAATATATATATATATAGAGTTGAAGAGGCTTTAGAATCGTCGTTAACTATGTTTTAATATATATATATATATATATGTAACTATCAATTATTTTTATTTACGTTCTCGTCAGTCCCGTACAACGTACGGGTTTAATCTAGTTAATATATAGTAAAAAATATAATATAAAATATAGATGTAGATGGAAGAGCTAGAATATTAGAGAGGCGAGAGTGGGACTCGGGTAACGAGTGAAGGTAATAAGCCCGCAGTTTAACACCACCGCCACCTCAACAGCCTCAATTATTCGTATGAAAGTTGATGGAGTGAAATTAGTGAAACCGATTCTAACAATTTGTTAGCAAATATTGTTGGAGTGATGATGTATAATCCCTTGAACAGAAGTTAAGTCATACATACGATACTAAACAGTATATACCTAAAGGCTAAGTAGGCCGGAGCCAATTAACAACGAGGCTCCGGTCCCCTTTCTCCAACCGGAACCTTTTAACACTCTAGGACACTGGACTTGTACTGAACATGACGTAACTCAAGTACTGATGCTCAGACCACTCTGTCGCTTATGGAAATAAGACAAAGTTTGTTATGCTACAAGCCACACCGAATAACGGCTTCTGACCAACAAACGTCACACCTAAGGGGACCAATCTCTAGATCTTTCCTTTAGGCCCTATAAATACCTCCAAATAATCTCTTGGAGAGCCCAATGAAAAATACACAAACACTCACACTTACACTTGGTGGCGTGAAGCAATCTGATAGTTTCACACCAATTGGGAACCGCCAACAAGTATAATAATTCTCATAATCATAATCTAATTTCATAAATTTAAGTGTAACAAAACCCTTAAACAAGTGGCGCCATCCACAAATTTCTATAAAAAAAATGACGGAAGAGGAAGCGAGGTCACCCCTAGGCTTTGAAACCTCACGGACTTCACCGTTTGTACCACCAACCGCCAGGCAGGTGGAAGAGTTAACACCGTTGTTAAGAGAGTATCTCCGGCACATAGAAATGCAAAGCGTACGTACACGTTTGACATACTCTGATGAAACTGAAGAGGCCGACGAAGAAGTCGAAGTAGAAACGCCCTTTCATAGAGCCTCCGGACATAGTCCCGGGGCAAGAGTTCATTTCAGCGAAACACCAAGGAGACGCTCCGGCAACAGCGGAAGGTACCAACAAGAGCCAGATCTACCACCGATGGCGGGAGAGTACGTACGAAATACGGGGCAGACGTATAACCAAGCCTATCATGCATATAGTCATGCTCCACCCCGAAATAACCATCAATCCACACCTTACACACAGCCACAGTTTACACCACAACCAACCAGGGGGTCGCGAAATATGAATAACCAATACTTCACCCCCCCAGCAGGGAGCACAACCACAAAACACCCCACACACCTATAGCCAAACCCAGCCGACAGATCAATACAGGCAACAACCTTACGGAAACCCGAGCTTTACGCAACAACCTCCGGTTTGGGTTCCAAGTGATGAAGACATGGTTATACACACGGAACCAGGGCCATTTGTACAATGGATAGAAGATTACCCCTTGCCAGAGGGAGGGTTGCCGAAGGGAATTGAAACCTACGATGGGAAAGATGACCCCGATGATCACTTGAAGCACTTCAACGGAATGATCCGAATGCAACTCTGGAATGTTCCAGTAGCTTGTCACATGTTCACGCTCACGCTGAGAGATCTAGCTCGTGCGTGGCTGGACTCTCAGCCTGTCGGAAGCATAGTCAACTTTGAAGACCTGAAACGAAAATTTCGTTCCCATTTTAGCCAGCAAAGAAAATACAAAAAGATGCATTTGGAGGCGCATAACATCAAAAGAAGGGAAAACGAAAGCATCAGACAGTTCATTACACGTTACACAGATGAAACAGCGTTGATGAAAGGTCTCAGCGAAAACCAGAAAATCTCCGGATTCGTACACGGGCTACGACACCAAACTTTAGTCGAATTTCTCTCGACAGACCTCCCGCAGGAGTACACTGTCTTAATGGACAAAACTTATACTTTCAAAGTCGGGAAGGAAACAGCCGGAGGAGCCAGCGGGTCATGCTACGGAAAAGAGCCAGACAGAAACCGAAGAAATCGCGGCTTCCGACATGAAAGGTTCAGGACAGCACCATTTAACAGGTCACAAGGAAACACGTCCGGAGGACATGGCACCATACATAACACTTCAAAAAGCCAAAGGGGTATCTTGGCAGCAGAGAAGGCTCCGGCTAGATTCGGCGTGAAAGGCAAAGATAATACAAAATATTGTGACTTCCACAACCGCTACGGGCACGACACAAATGATTGCAAAGTGTTTAAAAGCAGAGTAGAAGATTCGATGAAATCGGGAAGGTTATCCTTGTTGCTCAAAGGAATAAAAGAGCCTCAAAAGCAAAACCATGGGAAAAATCCGATAATAGAAGCTCCGGAGCCAAAGGTAGAGCCACTAGATGATCCAATCGCAACAGTAATGACAGAAAGGAAGACATTTCAGACCCCGGCAAAAAGGGAGCCGTGGAAAAAGGTGGCCATTAGCTTCCCACCAGTGGAAGATGAAGAAGCCTCTGAAGCACCTATTGTCATCGGAGCCATCATCGAAAACCACCCAGTTAAGCGAATACATCTAGATACCGGAAGCGGCTGCGAGATCATGTATGAGCACTGTTTTCTAAAACTGAAGGCAGCACTAAGAAGGACAAGAAAAGATAATATAAGCCCGCTGGTGGGTTTTTCCGGTGAAAGGGCATGGTCACTAGGAGAGATAATGCTTGATGTAACAGTAGGGAATGTCCCAAAGATAAGAACTGAGCGGCTGACGTTTGTCATTATCAGAGCAGAATCCCCAAACAACGTAATACTGGGAAGATCAGCCATGAGAAAAATGGGAATGGTACCGTCCCCGGTACACTCCATAGTGAAATTCCCAACGCCTCACGGGATAGGCTCCGTCCAAACGGAGCCATGAGCAAAATACCAATGTGCCCAAGCCAGAACTCAAGAAAAGGGAGAGTCATCAACAAGCAATGAAAGCATAGAGATGGAAACGGAAAAATTTTATATCAATGATAAGCACCCGAAACAGTATGTGTCCGTGGGAAAGCAATTGCCTACCGAACACAAAAGAAAGCTGAGAGAAATTTTGTAAAAAAACAAAGACGTCTTTGCATGGACGCCAGCGGATATGACAGGCATTCCAAGAAAGCTGAAACTGGGGAAGGAGGTTTTTGATACACAACATCGCTTAAATACCCGCCCGCACATCGAACCGATAAAGCAGAAGCGGCGCAGCCTTGCCCCAGATAGAAGCAAAGCCGCACGTGAACACGTCGAAGACTTGGTAAAGGCCGGAATCTTAAGGGAGGTGAAATACCAAAGCTGGGTAGCAAACCCAGTAATGGTCAAGAAACATGATGGTGGCTGGAGGATGTGTGTGGACTTCACAGACATCAACAAAGCATGCCCAAAGGACTGCTACCCATTGCCAGAGATTGATTGGAAGGTGGAGTCTTTAGCAGGTTTCAGGCTAAAGTGTTTTTTAGATGCATACAAAGGCTACCACCAAATACAGATGCACCCAGATGACGAAGATAAAAGCGCGTTCTACACGTCGGAAGGTATATATTGCTACAAAAAAATGCCTTTCGGATTAAAAAACGCAGGTGCAACCTACCAAAGGTTGGTGGACAAGGTGTTTGGAGGGCAAATTGGAAGGAACTTAGAAGCTTATGTGGACGATATGGTCATAAAAAGCCAAAATGAAGAGGATATGTTTTTAGACATTGAAGAAACCTTCCGAACCCTCCGCTCAATCAATATGAAGTTAAATCCTAAAAAATGCTCCTTCGGGGTAGAGGAGGGTCATTTTCTGGGTCATTTAATCACAAAAAAGGGTTTCAAGGCTGATCCAGAAAAAGTAAAAGATATTCAAAGCATGAAGTCTCCTCAAACCCTCAAAGAGGTCCAGAGCCTCAATGGGAAACTAGCGGCACTTCATCGCTTCTTGTCGAAGTCAGCAGACAAGTCGCTCCCATTTTTTAAAACATTAAAGGGGTGTCTGGAAAAGCAACACTTCAAATGGACGAAGGAAGCTCAGGAAGCATTCACTGATCTCAATGATTATATATGTCATTTACCAACAATAGCCGCACCCATACCCGGAGAGATATTACAAGTATACTTGGCCGCATCAGAAGAAACTGTCAGCACCGTTTTGGTAACTAATAGTGTAACATCCCAAATTTTTTGTTAGTATTGTTAACATGTCGCTAGTTGGCAGTTAATAAACACTTCCACGTACATTGTGTTTTAAGGTTTATATATAGTTCAAGTATGACCAACAAGGAATTAGCCTAGTGGTAAGGCAAACACTTGATGACCTTAAGGTCTCAGGTTCGATCCCCGCTGGGAACAAAAAATAATTCCTTTAAGGTACCCGTTACCAATGAAGCCTAGACCCATATGTGAAGTTTAAATACGCGGGTTCGATCCTTCGGGGTGCCCAGATCATGTGGGGATTAGGATGGAGGTATTTTACTGGCATCATATGACTCATACGGGGTGGGTCGATGGGTATCCAATTGTGGTACCGGGGCTAGGGTTCCCCCATTACCCTTTTTTTATAGTTCAAGTATGTATTCTATAGGCTTACCAAATACATATATGTAGTCGTTTATTGTGTCATCTATTCTACGTGATATGATAGAGTTAGTCATTGAGGTTTTTATTTGACTAAAATGTATGAGGTTGAAGTTTGTGATTAGCTATTGGTTGGTAACAATGATTACAATAATCACAAAATTAACAATAGGATGTTATCTATCAAAAGAGAAAAGTCGGGGGGCTATCTTTGACAAAGCAGTGAAGTAGACAATTGTTTACAAGGGTAAATTGGAGCAATATAAATGACGATTTAATTTAGTTGTGAGGCCCTAGATAAATATGTTATCAAAACTTAGGGTTGAGAGGAGTGGCTTTTGCCGCCATACAAACGAAAAAGATATTAGACGAAGGGTGGAAGTGGCTTTGTTAGCGTGATGCTTTTGTGTTCTCGTTTTGGCCAATATCGACTCATCTCCTCTATATATGTGAACCCGATAATACATCAATGCAGTTAAAGCATGGTGGGAAAAGTGAGTGCGAGCAATGAGAGATTGGTGTTTATTCATTCGATACGTCCGTTTGAAAGACCTAGTCGCCATTCCGTTTACGAGATAAAACAAAGAACATGAAATATATATATATATATATATATATATATATATATATATATATGTAGTTTTGCTGCTGACCGTCATGTTGATAGATGCAAAAACGCGACCAGGTATTAACTACTTGCTTTATGATCGATTGATTACTTACGTACCGTAACATGAGTTAACTAAATTGAGTACAATGGTTCGTATGGTGGGTTTTCGGTTACGGAGGGTGAGTTTGTAATGATGTTAATAGCGAAAAATATTCGCTAGAGGTGGAGTTTCTCGTAGCAAACGAACCTTGCTGCTTGAAAGTTAAGATTGTCATTACTATATTTAAGCAGTGATTTAGAGATTTCAGATTAGCAATTTGTTAAGGAGTTCTAATTAATTTAAGTAAAGAACCAATGAAATGTATAAGTTTAAGGTAATGGTCGGTGTGGAATTTTCAAGTACTCCGAGTCATGTATGGTCTTAAGCACTTGGAAGAAAATGGAAAAGTGAAAGATGACCAGGTTAGTTTTCACATGGAAAGCTAGTTTATGTCATGCTTACAAATTAACTATTCTTATTAAACTTATCAATTGAAATGATAGATTTATAGTTAAGTTTATGTACATCATCATATGTGAACGATTGCAAGAATTGATGAATTAATTAAAAGCATATATACAGTATTATTTGGTGTTAATATACTGCCATTATTTATCATACATTTGTTTAATCAGGTATTCAGAGATTCAGGAGGTAACGAGTTAAAAGTGTGAAACTATGCAATCCGAGGTAAGATAACTTACTTTTGATACATAAGGGACACAACAAAACTTAGTTTTATTAATTAAACTTCCCCTTTATGCTCTTATAATTATCTCATGCATATGTTGGGTATGGGATATATGAAGGAGGTTGACTGCGGTATTGTTTATGCATGTCTATGTAGAAATGAGAATGTTATTGCATGATTGATTTATGTAGCTGGTTGTTTGAGCTGTGAATGCATTATGTGGACTTGTACACATAGTACACTAGACATGATTTAGGTTGTCATGTCACGTACACGTTTAAGGGCCTTAAAACTATTATGTAGATATTGGTGTGATATATTTGTAATATATCTTTTGGTGAAAGTCTCGAGCATTGGTGTAAGAGTTAAGCTTAACCCACATGACGTCTATTTAGGCGGAGTGTGCTATGGCGTCACTTGAGGCACTGATCATGTCCTCTTGTGAATACAACCTGGTGTTTAGAGTATTTCGCGTGTCGTGGTTGACCACCTGGTGTTAACGAAATACTCATGGATTTGGTTATGCCTATCCATAATGACATAGATGGACCACCGTAAGG
Organism: Erigeron breviscapus; assembly: GCA_034093135.1. Classification (NCBI taxonomy): domain Eukaryota; kingdom Viridiplantae; phylum Streptophyta; class Magnoliopsida; order Asterales; family Asteraceae; genus Erigeron; species Erigeron breviscapus. The sequence goes on from CM067167.1 coordinate 281,287,687, forward strand.
TCTACCCATCAAGTCGGGTGTGAGGTTTCATATTTGGCTATTTAGCCGCCTCACACAACCTTTTATGTAGTTTATCATGGCATAACCTTTGGTGATTTATGTAGCTTATGCAGTTATGTAGATATTGGTGATTATGTAGGATTGCTAGGCACAATGTAGGATTTGATAATCCTTATTATGCAGTTTATGTTGCTTTGGTGTTTGTGCTTTTATGTATGCATGAGTTGATTTATTAAGGTGTTTTAATTGGCAATCCTTTTATTTATACTAACATGTTATCTTACTCAGCTTTAATAGCTGATACTTGTTTTGTGAAAATGTGTTGTGCCCTCAGGTTAGGCATTGATCAGTGGCTTGGTAGCTTGCTTGTGAGATGGGTAGATATTATTGGAGCTTTTGGGATGTTGGCTTAGTTACCCATAAGTAGAATTATTTATTTAGCCGTTTTGGCCTTTATTAAGTTGACTGTCTTTATTGAGGTTGATTGTGGATTTCATTTACATTATTGTGATGATACTGGTTGGTAACACTTTTTTGAGACATTCATTATGTTTTATTGATTCCGTTAGGAATCAAGTGGGATTTTTAAAAGTCGCTTTTGCATTTTATTAACGGTGCTATGTTTAAAGTTGAATTATTTTTTGAAATTTACATTTTTATAAATCAGGGTGTTACAAATAGAGTCGAAGGTCAACAGCCAGTATACTTTGTCAGCAGGGTCCTACAGGCCCCGGAGACTAGATATCCGGAAATCGAAAAGTTAGCGCTAGCCCTTGTCTATGCCGCAAGAAGCTAGGCTCCGGCGGTACTTTCAAGCACATCCCATCCAAGTGCTAACGGAAAAACCAATCAAACAAGTCCTAACAAAGCCGGAGGTTTCGGAAAGGTTAGCAAAGTGGGCCATCGAGCTAGGTGAACATGAGATTGAGTTCCGACCCAGGAATGCAATAAAAGGACAGATCCTGGCCGATTTCCTAGCTGAAGTATCCAAGGAAAATCCAAAAGGAAAACGGAAGGCTCAACCAGAGCCGGAGAGTATGGTCAAATAACCGGAAGATAATAAGGAAGTGTGGAAGTTGTTTACGGATGGAGCATCAAGTGCAGATGGCTCCGGAGCGGGACTCATTCTAACGAATCCGAATGGTCAAGAATTCACCTACGCTTTACGCTTTAACTTTAAAGCAACAAATAATGTGGCAGAATATGAGGCATTATTGGCAGGGTTGCGGATAGCCCGGGAGATGAATGTAAAGCATCCGCATGCATGCGTAGACTCTCAAATCGTCGCTTATCAAGTAGACGGGACATATGAGGCCAAGGAGCCAATCATGAAGAAATATCTGGAAAAGGCAAGAGAAATTAGAAGATAGTTTGATAGTTTTTACATCGAGAACATCAGCAGGAACCGGAACAAAATAGCAGACGCGCTGAGTAAGCTGGCATCAACATCCTTCGCACACCTGACAAAAGAAGTGTTAGTAGAAGTTTTGGAAAAAAGTTCAATAGAAGAGGAAGTAACGATAGCTCCCATAGAGGAAGAAGGAACAACTTGGATGACACCAATTATTGAATATTTAACAAGTGGGATACTACCTACCAACAGAGACGAAGCAAGGAAAATCCGAATAAAGGCACCACAATATACTCTACGGGAGGAAGGATTATACAGAAAATCGTACCTGGGGCCATTATTAAGATGTGTTGGTCCGAGACAAGCTCAGGAAGTAATCAGAGAAATCCACCATGGAGCATGCGGAGCACATTCGGGTCCGAGAACAGTGGTAGCAAAAATCACAAAGATGGGCTATTATTGGCCATCTATGTACAATGACACCCTACGGGAAATCCAAAGCTGTGATGCATGCCAAATACACGCAACAGTTCCAAAGGCTCCAAAACATGAGCTGATTCCGGTGACATCCGCCTGGCCATTCTCCAAGTGGGGCATTGATATTGTAGGGCCTTTCCCAAAAGCCCCCGGAAAAGTAAAATTTTTAGTGGTTGCGGTAGACTACTTCACAAAGTGGGTAGAGGCCAGACCTCTGGCCACCATTACAGGAAAAAATATAGAAAAATTCGTGTGGGAACAAATCATCACCAGATTCGGAATTCCAAAGACAATCGTCAGCGACAACGGTAAACAATTTTGTGAAGGAATTTTCCCACAATTTTGCAAGAACTTGGAAATACAGCAATGCTTCACCTCCGTGGCCCATCCGCAAGCTAATGGCCAAGTTGAAGCAATGAACAAGAAGATAGTAAAGGGAATCAAAACAAGGTTGGGAAGGTGTCAAACAGGGTGGTTGGACGAACTTCACCAAGTCTTATGGGCTCACAGGACCACACCAAAAGCAAGCAACAAAGAAACACCTTTTAGCTTGGTGTATGGTTTGGAGGCTATGATACCAGCAGAGGCAAGCGTACCGACCATCCGAAGATCCGTAACAGACCAAGAGAATGAAGAGCAACTCCGAGCTAATCTAGATCTGTTGGAAGAAAGGAGGGAAGTAGCCTCCATAAGAGAGGCTGCTTACAAGAAACAGATGAAAAAAATACTATGACAAACAAAAAAAAAAAAAAAAAAAAAAAAAAAAAAAAAAAAAAAAAAAAAAAAAAAAAAAAAAAAAAAAAAAAAAAAAAAAAAAAAAAAAAAAAAAAAAAAAAAAAAAAAAAAAAAAAAAAAAAAAAAAAAAAAAAAAAAAAAAAAAAAAAAAAAAAAAAAAAAAAAAAAAAAAAAAAAAAAAAAAAAAAAAAAAAAAAAAAAAAAAAAAAAAAAAAAAAAAAAAAAAAAAAAAAAAAAAAAAAAAAAAAAAAAAAAAAAAAAAAAAAAAAAAAAAAAAAAAAAAAAAAAAAAAAAAAAAAAAAAAAAAAAAAAAAAAAAAAAAAAAAAAAAAAAAAAAAAAAAAAAAAAAAAAAAAAAAAAAAAAAAAAAAAAAAAAAAAAAAAAAAAAAAAAAAAAAAAAAAAAAAAAAAAAAAAAAAAAAAAAAAAAAAAAAAAAAAAAAAAAAAAAAAAAAAAAAAAAAAAAAAAAAAAAAAAAAAAAAAAAAAAAAAAAAAAAAAAAAAAAAAAAAAAAAAAAAAAAAAAAAAAAAAAAAAAAAAAAAAAAAAAAAAAAAAAAAAAAAAAAAAAAAAAAAAAAAAAAAAAAAAAAAAAAAAAAAAAAAAAAAAAAAAAAAAAAAAAAAAAAAAAAAAAAAAAAAAAAAAAAAAAAAAAAAAAAAAAAAAAAAAAAAAAAAAAAAAAAAAAAAAAAAAAAAAAAAAAAAAAAAAAAAAAAAAAAAAAAAAAAAAAAAAAAAAAAAAAAAAAAAAAAAAAAAAAAAAAAAAAAAACATAACAAAAAGAAAACATTTTAATTTAGCTTCAGCATATGTAAATAAAAGCATAAACAGGCCCGGCCCATAAAGACCCAACAGCAGCCTTGCCAACAAGAGCAGGATAGATAAAGTGTAAACATGTTCCGGCCATCGGAGGCCACAAAAAAAAAAGAGATAGACAATGTCTTGACCAACAAAGGCCTTACAAACCAAGGAAAATAAGTGTTTTCACCAACATAGTTCAACCAACATAAGTGGACACACCGGAGGGAGCGGCAGATGAGGTCGCACGATTCTGAGGGGCGGAATCATCCGCGGCAGTGGGCGGCTCCAGGGATAAAAGATCATTTGCTGGAAGCATGGCATTGGCTGCTAGGTTTTTGAGGTAAGTATATTCCATGTTCAAAAAGCAATCGGCAGCTTCTGTGAACTTATCCATAGCCTCCGGCTTATACCCGAGAAGTTTGGCGACATTCAAGCCCGAAGACTTTACCGCAGCTCTCTTCAAACCCTTGTGGATGCCCACGGCCATCGCCAACGATTGCACAACACCCATCTCCACTGAAAACTCTTCGCTTCGGATTAGCTTGTTGAAGATAATTGGAAGACCCTTCACTAGCTCCACCTTTTCTTGAGTTACCTTTTCAACCTCATTCTCCAAATTATCAATCTTACACTCCGACTCCATGTTGGCTTCTTTGAGCGTCTCAATCTCCTTAAGGTAGTCCTGTGATTTTTCTTTCTCCTCATTAATTTTTGACAACAACTTATTGTTCTCCAACTCCGACTCCAAACGCTTCCGGACCACGTTCAATTCCTGCTCCGCCATATCAGTTCTTTGTTTTCCCATAAGAGCCTCCGTCTTCAAATCATCCTTGCGAGCCTTCACGACGGTCGGAGTAATACTATCCTTCAAAAGTTTGTTTTGGCGACGAAGGATATTATTGTGACGGGACAAACGCTCTTTCTCCGCTTCCAAGATCGCAAAACGCCTTTTACAGTCAATCTACATGGTGAAGTTTAGGTATAAATAACGGTCGGGAACAAATAATGTATTTTACATATATACAAGTCAATAAGATATAGAAACAACAAAACAATAATAATAATGGTAAGGCGATGCAAGTGTATTAGCCAGACCTGAGCAGACAAATAGTTCAAGGTGTTTTGATCGGTAAAAGAGTCGAAGTCTTCGGAGGATAGCATGGCAACGGCACGAAGACGGGAGGGCACCATCAAGGCCCTCACAAATTCCTTTTGTTGTTCCACAGTGTCCAGATTGCTATTCGAAGGAATATTGGGAAAAGTAAGAGTAAATGGACTCTCACTGTCCGGAACCTCCGGAATATGCAACGAGGGAGGACCGTCACTTCGGCTTGGCGTAGGCTCATAAAAACCAGTAACACTGTTATCATCCTCCGAGTTTTCAAGATCCAGAGTCTCAACCATGTGGCTTGGTGGCTTTCGACTCATTAATCCTTTACCAATACCCGGACCTGGAGAAGCAGTTGAATGGTCGTCGCAAACACGACAAGTACCACCGGAGGGTTCTTTCAGTTTGATTCCTTTTAATGGTCGAGGCTTTTTCGAACATTTGTTCAGAGACAAGCTAGCCTCTGCAGACTTTCTTTTTGATTTGTTTTTCTTCACACCAACACTACCCGTATCCTCCGTATCTTCCATCTCCCCTTTACCTTTTTTCAACTGCTCATGATAAGCTTTCACAACCTCTTCCTTGCGTGCCAAAGCCGCAGGAGTGTCAGCAAGAACCTTAACCTCCCTCTCAAAGTTTTGATTCTCAACAGTAGGAAGTTCCTGATCCTCCGGAACTTTAACCTCGATTTCCACTTCATCTTCATCAGACTTCATTTACTCCAAAAAAGTCATGGCTGCGGAAAACGTATATAAACGTCAATACAACAACAATAAGTCAACAAAACAATAAGCGAATTAATAATAATAATAACAAAATTTGCTCGCAACAAAGTCATGAAGAGTCATGTCGGAGACGTAATACCCTGCCCACTCTGGCTCCGGATCAGAGGAACAAGAGGATGGTGTGCCCAAGTCGGACTTAGTCGGGCAAGATATAAAATAGGCTCCGGAAGGGTTCGGCAGCGGATAGCCGGAGAATACAGCAGCTTCAGAAGATCCGGATCGAATTCAATGGGTACGGTGGTATCAGCCAAGGTGCCGCGAGCGGACAGTTTCATATGCAACACACTTTTGAAGTTGGGAGGAATAATAGAAGCATCCATGTAGAAGAACCTGCTTTTCCAACCCTTTACAGAATCTTTGATATCGAAAATGCATTCGGGGAGTTTTGAACCAGGACGCCTTTCGATAGTATACCAATCTCCAGCGGAACCCAATCGGAAAAACTTCCGGAACAAACCCAAAGTAGGCTCAAACTCTTTCGCACGACAGCAAGCCTCGAACATACTAATTCTTAGAGCCCCGAACGGAGTAATTTGGGAAATATGACACTTGAAGTGTTTGAGAACACTTAAGAAGAAAGGGGTAAAGGGTAAGCGGACGTTTCCAAGTTCGAACATGGCGAAATATAAGCCGACTTTACCGGCTGGAACAGATCTCATACTATCGGAAGATCGAGGGACGGTATACCCATAACCTGGCGGAAACCTATACTCCGAGAGAAGGTGACACAACTCCTCCTTGCCGGAGGTACAAAACTGGATCGCTAGATCCCTCCTACTACCCATAAAGTGAAATTCAAATTACAGAGATACAAAAAACACACCTGAAAATAGCGATTACCAAAAAAGAGGCCACGGATGCTCCGGATATAGAGAGAAGGGAGGCCAGAAATTTGTTGATTCGAAAAATATGTGCAAATAATAAGAGAAGCAGCTATTTATAGGAGGAAGCTAAGGATGATGAAGCGATTTGGGTAATAGTGAAGCGTCAAGATCGCGCCACGCGTCCTGACAACCCAACAGTCCCACTACCTTACTGTTCACGCACGTTTCCCGAGACTAACCCTCACCTTTCCCGATATTTAATGCGCGTAAAGACAAAATGCTTAGTAAATCACGAAGCATAGATAGAGCCACGTGTTTTGTAAACAAAAGAGGGGGAAGAGTAAGGAGATATAAATCAGAATAATACTCCCTCCGTCCCATTTTAGTTGTCATGTTGACTAACTTTGACCGTAAATAACTTTGTTTGTACTATATAGTAGTTGATGAAACTTATATGAACGAAAAGTACATTAAAAACCCAATCCATTCATATATTTTATATCAAGTGTTACATGACACAAACAAAGTTATTTACAGTCAAAGTTAGTCAACATGACAACTAAAATGGGACGGAGGGAGTATATTTTAAAGCATAAAAACGCTCCGGCAATAAAATTTTTTTGACATTTTACGAAAGCCTCGAAATATTTAGCCTATCACTTTACGCTTACAAAGCACTAGGCTGGGGGGCTTGATGATGTATAATCCCTTGATGATGTATAATCATTTTGGTGTTTTGACTTTTAATTAGTAGGTGTTTCTTCGTTTGTTGATGTAAAGATAATTATGTATTTATCTCACATGTGAATGAATTCAATCACACATAAAACATAATGAAAGTTAATATGCGAAAAATATTTGTTATAAACATGTACAAATTACATATAACTTGATATGTTTGTATGTGAATTAATATGTTCACATGTATCATTCACATATGAACTGCTCTCATAAAAATTTTATTGCTAGACTAGACCAATATAGAACAAAAATCATGAGTTCCAATTTAGGGACAAGAATTCAAAGACTTTTATAAGGCGCATTATTATAGGGGTGAGGATTCCCTCAAGTTGATTCTCCAACTTGAGCTAAGTTGGGGAAATCTTGGGCCTTAGATGCAAAATCAAAGGTCAGGATTCAAAGATCATCTTTGAATTTTGGCCTTTGATTTTTATCTAATGGCCAAAGATACTTCTAACTTGACCTCTCAAGTTAGAAGTAACTTGAGGGGATCTCCAGTCATCCCCAATTTGCTGGGCGGGTCACCTATGGTGGGTTTAAGGAGTGGAGATGATCAAATAAGTTAGTGGGTCATCAGTTTTGCGTCAAGGATGACAAAGTAAATACTTAAATATTTTTTCTACCAATTGATAGAAGGTAGTGTCAAATTTCATAATCATAATCAACCCTATACCAATCTTGGTAAGAATGTAACATTATACAAACAACAAAAAACACTCAAATCAACCTTAATTAACGTATGATTTTATCCTCTCTTAATTCCCTTTCCCCGCTTTCATATGAAATCTTGCCATCTTTAGATCTCCATGGTGGCCTAGCGGTATCCTAAAAGCCTCAGAAGAGACCCATTCAAATCGCACTGGATAAACATTTAGGGATGGACATGGGAGAAGTTTAATTAGGAAACTGCCACGTACTCGAATACCAGTTAGGACACTTAAGTCAGAGCCAAAGACTGGACTGCTGGACATTCTTCAAGTAGCTTAAACAAGGATACCTCTCCAATTCCGCATTTATTAAGTCTAGAAGGCCCTTTATTACTAAGGGAACCAGTAAATTCAAATTATTGACTTTTCAACTAAACAATACTTTTCTTTAGCCTTGGTTTATAGGGAACCAATAAGACCATCCTTAACCGTTAACCTTTTTCACCTACATTTTTTCATGTCACGTCAGCATCACCTTCTGACCACCATGAGGATGGTCTTATTGGTTACCTAAAAACATTGGTACCTATTTGTTACGAGTCATCAAAATCATTTTCCGTGCCCCTATTTACATATCGAAAGCTTGTGCACATATCATATGAACAAGATGCATAAATCAAAGTTTGTGATACAATACAAACAAATCACTCTTCCATACTTTTAGGCTTAACCATTAGTACTATGCTTAGTTTTGAGATTACAACCATGTTAATTGGCTGCCTTTGACACTATAGCTTCCAAGATGCTTAAGGGAGTGGCTGACAAGATCTAAGTTTCTAATCGACTGATGGTTTTTTGATCTTATTACTAACTACGGTTACCTTGGGTCGACATAGCTGAGAGAAAATGTAGCAACCGAAGAACCCACTAAGGTTTCCGTGATGTTGAGTTCCATTGTCTCCTTATCTATAAAAGGGGGATTTGAGGGGACGGGTAGTGGTTCATCGTCCTTTGCCAACATTCTCAGTGCTGCTGACATGATTGGTCTTAATGACGGATCTTCTTGAATGCAAAGAAGTCCCACCTGTATCACTCTTATGGCATCTTTCTGGAAAATGATGTTCGGATATACATTCATCATCAGATTCGGGTCAAACATTTCCTTCAGCGTCCCCTGCGTAAAATGCCTCCATGCCTGCTTGTACATAAGAAATTACAATGTATAAGTAGATGCATGATGTCTAAAATGCTCTTCAATAATTTATAACCCAACTAATGCCATCATTTTGAGGCAAGGAATTGAAAATTGAGATTCAATGATTACAACTTAACACTATTGGGGAAGTATGTGTTAGGAGCCAAGTGTGTGAGCTGACGTCTACACACTTACAATAGATACTAAGCATTCAACATATTCCATGGCTTTGCTTCTGTTGCTTTCCATTCCGCTGACTAACTCCAGTAGCAACACACCAAACCCATAGACATCAGCCTTTTCGGTTAACTGGCCACGAGCCAGGTACTCTGGAGCAATATACCCACTGTTGAGATTGAAATTAAGAAGGGAAAGTCAGATATAAAGGAAAAGTTTAGCATAACATCAATATGTCTTTTGCTACTTTCTCTCTAGTCCCTTTAAAATGTATGTTACGAAATTGGTGGTGTCTTTAGTAAGTACCAACTTGTTTTAAATGCTCTTTTCGGTTCTTTTCTGGTATCGTAAAGGTCAACAAAATGAGGAACTTACAGTGTACCCACAATGGCAGTGCTCATATGACTCTCGTCACCTTGAAAAGACCTGGCTAAACCAAAATCAGCTATTTTGGGATTCAGCCTCAAGTCTAACAAGATATTAGAAGCTTTAATGTCTCTATGTATAATGCGTCTCTTGGTATTTTCATGAAGGTAAACCAAGCCTTCTGCTATACCGATAATAATCTCAAATCTCTTCTCCCATCGTAATTCCCTGCCTTTTGTTTCATCTGTATAAGTTCACATTTTCATAATTACATCTCGATTAATCAACTTCATGAACTCAATTAAAGACTTTGAAATTTACCAAAAATGTAGCAGTTGAGGCTCCTGTTAGGTAGATATTCATATATGAGAATGCTTTCGGGTCCTGAACAGCTGCATCCCAACAGCTTGACCAGATTTTTGTGTTGAACACTGTTAATGATGTTAACTTCATTGTAGAAATCTGCTGCTCTGAATTTGTTGTTTAAGAAAAGCCGCTTCACAGCTATTTCTCGTCCATCTAAGAGAATCCCCTGAGAGATTTTAACCATTCATCTAAGTTTTATAAGAGGTCTACAAGATTACAGCAAACTAGAACCTTTATTGCTACTAAAAATTTACACTGATAGACGGCCTTAGATAGTTAGATGTGGCAATTTTTACTCATGTAGTCAATATGGGATATGCATTATCTCTATCGAGCCAAATGGGTAAGTAAAATAAACTTCTTAACACAAGATTGGGGAAATATGCCAAAGTGGTTAAAAGTCATTTTATTATGAAAAAACTAGATTATTACTGATATTTTGTAATTTAGAAGCTTGCATAAAAAGTTCAGGTAAAACCAACTTCCCCAGCCCTTGCCTAAATTAGGTGTCATGACTTGTTATCCAACCCGACCTATCATTCAGCTTTAAGTGATTTTACGATAAGATACTACCTTGTAGACAGTCCCAAATCCACCTTGTCCGAGCTTATTGGAGTCATCCCAATTTCCCGTTGCTTTCTCAATTGTAGAGTATTTGAAGTTCAAATTACTGTCTGTAAGAATCTTCACAAGTTTTTTGGCATTTTTCGCTTCATAAGAACCTGAAACATTAAATAACCGCTAGTTTGTGTTGATGACCTATACAATTTGTCTGTTGTTACTGATAATTTTAAGTCCATAAACATGACATAAATGATTATACCATTTCTCCTCTGCTGAATATATTTCCGTTTTCTGATATATAAGACGCTCATTAAAGCAACTGTGAAAACCACCACAGAACTAACAACGGAAACTACAATAACTATTCTCTTTCCTGCAAAACCCATTAATGAAACATGCTTAATTGCTTAGATATCTGTAATAAAGGTTCTATCTTGATGAATTGTATAATTTCAAATCTTTACCTTTATTGCTAGTCCTTGTGGTTTGTAAGGGATTAAGAAAATTGGTATTAGAATACCTCATGAAGCATCCAGTATTCAATGCTCGCCCCTCTGACCACGGCAAACATGTTGTGATTGATGCAGATGCGTTCATCAAACACGCCTTACAAGATTCTAGGCTCAAAGTATTCCAACATTGGGCCAGCACATAAACTGAATCATTAGAACCGGTCGTTATCACCTCTTCCCTGGCAAAGTAGTTAGGATTTCTTAATGCATTCGTTACCGCATTCATGACTGCCTGTCTTGTTGAGTTTTGAAAGATGGTACTTTTCCTTGTTATATTCCCACAAACAATTGTGTCACGAGGCCCCGTATACTCCTCAAAAAAATTATAGGTTTGGACTCGCATAAAGCAGCCATCATAGTAAATTCGACCCCCATTCTTTGGCCAGCAACTAGGAAGCACATTACGAACTCCGGCGTAACAAAGTTGGCAATCTTGTACAGAGAGGTCACCATAGCATTGGGAAAGACCATATAACTTGGTCGGGGATGGTTCCCACTGATACCGTTGCGTTATGTGAAGTTTGCATTTGGTTGCTAAGTCTTCCATATACTCTGATAAAGTTCAGGAGCAATTTTGTTTGATTGTTTTCCTCTTCATTACAAAACTTCTTGATGGATTGGGCTCTGGCATCCCCCTCTGATCTAGATGCTAGTAATGATAGAATTATGATCAAAGCAATAAAAATGACAAGTGTATGTATTGGTTTACACATCTTCTTGCTATCTTATGGTTGATGAGTATTTGAGATGTCAAATTAGCTTGAAAGTTCAGTTAAAACTGAACAGAACAAGACCTACTATTGAATATAGAACATGCATACATTTTGGGTATATATATATGATGATATATGATTAAAATAAAACAACAGTGTATGCATAGACTTAGTCTGCAAGTTGAAAAAAAACAAAGTCAAAAGCCTCCAATGGTCGAACTAACCATGACCGAGCTCCCAAAACAACTCCTGAATTTAAGGGTATCAAAAGTGGTGCATATATATGTTATATATATAAATTATCTCAATTTTTGCCCCTCCGACGCCATGTGCCTATAGCGTCTTCCTGGATCCACTGATCAATCCAAAAATGAATAAGACTACCATCTCGAGCAATACCTGCAATGTTCTTGTGGACCGAAAAATTGTATTCAAAAGAGAATCACATGATTTAACTATGGAAGCTTAGGTACCGGATGCGTTACTAGCGAGAGGCAAAAATGAAACACAAATAACAAAATATTGGTGTAAGTAAGGTGTTGAATGTTAGTGAAAATTTAAAATTTGGTTTGGTTGCATAGAGAAAAAAATAAACAAGTTATTAATAAACTATTGGGTTGTAGTTGGGTTGCTAATATAGATCGTCTATGAATTTGGAGTGATGATTTCTTACCGACAACCCTACTAATTTTGAACGTTAGAGCATCGCTTATGGTTGCAAGATGTCTAATCAACAGAGGATGTCATTAAACAATCTTTTTTATTAGATAAAGAATAATAAATCAAAACTAACTTAAATTGTTTGACAGATAATATATTGAAAACACCAAACTTCTCATGATGCTCCGAAGCTTACCATTCAATTTTATCATTGGTCAAAAGTCAAAACGTATATTTTAAAAATATCAATATATTACATTACTAGATTAATACATTATATTACATTACATAAAAATATAAATTACAACAAAATATAAACTTTACCAAAAAAAATAAAAATAAATAAAGCATAAAACCTAAAGTTTTTATTTCGTGCAATTCTTTTCTCATTTGATGATTGAGGCTTGAAATGCTTCAGCGACTTTGGGCTTCAAACCCACATGACAGAAGGTTGAATATACAACCAAAAATGAATGAATAAAAGAGTGCTATCTTATCATACTTAGCCATATCTTGAAGAAAATCGTTAAGTGTCGCACGTTCGTTTGGAAAAGCAAACCCCGATATCAAAAGCAACAAGGTCCTTTAGCAACCTGGCTTTATCGTCTAGTTCATTTTCTTAATTATGTTGATTGCTTTCGACACACTGGCTTCCTATATACTTAGGGGTGTGGATGGCTAGAGATAGACTAACGTTTCAGCGATTACAACATGTGGCATGTGATGTTGACCAATCAACAAAGAGAGAGACAGAATAAAGAGAAAAAATGACTTGATTTGATGGTGGAAGACTTATTTGTAAACTTTTGTTTGTAATTAGTTTGTCAACCTGACATTTCTCATTCGGGAATTTCATTACCAACTAAGGTTTCCTCGGGTATGAACGGTTGCGTGAAATTGTAGCAACCGAAGAATCCAGTAACGTTTGAGTGATGTTGAGTTCCATCGTTTACATTGATATTGGGTTTATTAATACCAAAATCACCAATTTCATTTATTCTCAATTCAACCAAATATGGCCACGACAAAATTTCCAATTCCATATCTTTTTCATAAAAACTTGACCAAACATGTCAATAACATTTTACTAAAATCATAATCCAATTCATTAACAACAAAATCTTTAAAATGAACAAAGTGTTGGGTTAATCTTGATTGGTATAAATTAAATAGAGTCGGGTCAACAAGTCAATGTGTCGTTTTAATTTGAACGTGTCTTAGTATTCAAGTAAGAATAATCAACATCATACCTTGCATGAATAATAATAATAATAATAGGAATGGAAAATGAATAATCACTAGCTCTCTTCTTCCTCCTTCCTTCTTGACTTTCGGCACACACACACATACATGACACAAACTCCCAATTTTAACTTCATAAAACTCTTGGATATTAATGTTATGATATTCGCTTGGAGTTTTCTTTGATTAAATTGAAAGTAGAAACACACTTGAAATGGAGGACTGAAAGGAAAAATAAGAGTGAAAGTGGGTAGAAATAATAATTCTTAGAAAAACATATGGTTGCTGAGTGTCACGCTCTTTACATATAAAAAATGGTAGAGTTAAGTACAGAAATCGTCCACTCGCAGCTTTCGTCCCTAAGTTTAATAAATTACAGCTTTAGTCCAAAAAACTTTGTTCCGTCAACACTTTTGGTCCTGGATAGTAACGTCTGTTTAAAATCTAATCACGTGCGATGCACATGATGGGTATAATAGTCATTTTCTTTAACACAGGACCAAAAGTGTGGACTTTTTTTTTACCATAGAACCAAAAGTGCAATCAACTCAACTTCTTTTGCATTTGTCCTCAACAGTCAACACTGCAATATCTATATCATATCCAAAAATCTATATATGATTTAACCAAGTTTCAATTTGAGAGGGCATTCCTTCAACAACCATTTTCTTGATTTGATTTGAATGTTCATCTTTCTTTTTTGATTTGTAGATCTTAAATCATAATCATCTTTCAGATTTTGTTTTGTATTCATAAATACATGTATAGATCTTGCTTATTGGGTTTATTTGAAGACAAACGGATAATGATTTTTAGATGATTTGTTTGGGATTTTTCTTTTATAAGAAGTTAAGGAATTGATAGTGATTTTTTTGTTCATCTCTTTTGGATATGATATAAATATAGATTCAATACAGATGTAGATGACGATAAATGCAAAAAGATTAGAGTTGATTGCACTTTTGGTCCTATGGTAAGAAAAAGTCCACATTTTTGGACCTATGATAAAAAAAAGACCATTGTACCCATCATGTGTAGGGCACGTGATGGGTTTTTAAACGGACGTTACTATACAGGACCAAAAGTGTTGACGGGACAAAGTTTTTTTGATTAAAACTGTAATTTTATAAACTTAGAGACGAAAGCTCCAAATGGAGGTCCACTACAAGGATGATTTCTGTAATTAACTCAAAATGGTATTATACCCGTTAACCACTAAAGTTCTAACTAATTTAAAACCGTATCTCAATTTTAAATACTAGAAATTTATTTTATTGGCAAAAATAATAATAATTCATTTATTTATATTTTTAAACTTTTTTGGGTGTTACAACTTTAATAATATTGTACATCCTAAATTTTTAAGCCAATGAAAATTAACCTTTATTATAGTTTTGACATTAAAATAGTTTCCTAGTATTTAATTTTAAGATACAAGGATAAATTAGTTGGAACTTTAGTGGATAACGGATATAATTCCCATCTAAAATTCAAAAGTGGCGTGGCATCAAGAGAAGATGCCAGCCAATTTCTCTTCTTGTGACTCATATCTCCCACCTACATCAACTTCTATTTCATCTTCTTCTTCCATTAACATCTCTAATTTCTTTTTCACACTTCTATTTATTCCATTCAAGCCAAGTTCAATCTAATTAATCAAAATCACTCTTGTAATTAATCAAATTCATTCAAGGGAAAAACAAACATAATAATAAGAATTTTAGTGAAGGATTTAATTTGGAGAAATTGAGAGTGAAGTGGTGGTAAGGGCCGAAAATTAGAAGAAGAAAAGGGGAAGAAAATGGTGAATTGAAACCCTAAACTTATCTCTTCCATTCTTGAGGTATTGATTCTTTAATCTAAATTTTTTTTCCTTTTTGTGAATTAGGGTTCTTGAGAGGTTCAAATTGGGGATTTTCTTTTAATGAGTTAAATTGCTTTAATAAAAGTTAGGGTTCTTGTAATTTAATCAAATTTAGGGTTTTTAGTTGGGTTGCATGAAGGTTTTGATAAATGTTAGTGAGAAGAAAGAAATTGACAGATTATGTCTCTGATATTGTGACAAGTAACACGCCCCTGTATCAGATTATTCACTTGTTGATTCCTAAAAAGAAAATGTAGGTTTAAGTGTCCTCTCGAAGTGGCCACTGAAATGGGTTAAAAAGGTGAAGTAGAACTCGAGTTATGAAACTTTGAAGTCAGTGTGGTCATTCTGAATTTTCAGTAAGAAACGATTCTGTGTCTGTTTTTGAAACGAGTAAAACACACTTATATGGGTCAAATCTTGTGTTGGTCACTAAAGATAAAATGTAGCTATATGTGTTAGATTGAAGTGTCCACTGGAATGAGGTCAAAATATGGTGTAGAACTCAAGATATGATCATTTGAAGTCAGTGATGTCAAAGCTGTTTTGTTAGTAACAACAGCACAGTGTCTGTTTTTAAAACGAACAGAAGTCACTTTTAAAGGATAATTCATATGATGGTCACTAAAGATAAAATGTAGATGTATGTGTCTCCTAAAAGTGTAACACCCCAAGCCGGAGCTCGAAACGTCACGGAAATCATACAGCACCAGGTGGAATTACAATAGAACAACTAAATGCAATTTAAGATTCAGTGAATCCAACACAACGTAAACAAGTAGCAATAAACGACAAGATCAAGTAGCCATCAAAGTTTACATAATAACATCCAAAGATGGCGAACAAATTCTAGGTATAATGCAAAAGACAGGCCGATGAATCCTTGATCCATGAGGTCCATAATCCGGGTTTACAGCAAGCCAAGCAACTATACTCCACGCCCTGGGAGAACCTGATTACCTGAAAAGTGTACTAAGCATAGTCAACACAAGGTTGGTGAGTTCGTAGTAATGGTTCACAAGGAACCATAGACAGAAATCATAAAGTACGAGTGGAGGCTAAACATGACCTGCAGCGAGCCTCTAAGCAACACAATATCATCCAACAACAAGATTACACAAGAAAGGAGAGTGTAATGAGGATGCACAAATGATGTATGTATCAATGCAAATGCCGAATGAATGAATAAGCAAATATGCCTATCCCAAGCGTGACCTTCAATCACGTATGCAACGATACCCCTCTGCCATCGCCATGGACAGGGCTGTATCTCAAAATCATCGAGATATATATGTCTATATACTCGGGGTCAGGAACTACATCCAAAATGGGTGCATACATCTATGCACCAGGATGTCGGCAATCCCCTGCCGAGGGCTCATCAACAATGTATGCAATGCTTACAATCAAATGTAAATGCATGCTCATGAACCAACAATCAATGTACAATGAACCTGTGCCACCAATCAATATGCCTCAAACATAACCCAACAATCCAACTACGACAACCGTAAGCCAACGATCAATAATCAACAAAGTGAACCACTAGTCACAATATAAACCAACTATCTCCAGATTCAAGCTCCAGATTCAAGCTCCAGATTCAAGCTCCAGATTCAAGCTCCAGATTCAAGCTCCAGATTCAAGCTCCAGATTCAAGCTCCAGATTCAAGCTCCAGATTCAAGCTCCAGATTCAAGCTCCAGATTCAAGCTCCAGATTCAAGCTCCAGATTCAAGCTCCAGATTCAAGCTCCAGATTCAAGCTCCAGATTCAAGCTCCAGATTCAAGCTCCAGATTCAAGCTCCAGATTCAAGCTCCAGATTCAAGCTCCAGATTCAAGCTCCAGATTCAAGCTCCAGATTCAAGCTCCAGATTCAAGCTCCAGATTCAAGCTCCAGATTCAAGCTCCAGATTCAAGCTCCAGATTCAAGCTCCA
Source organism: Erigeron breviscapus (assembly GCA_034093135.1). Taxonomy (NCBI): domain Eukaryota; kingdom Viridiplantae; phylum Streptophyta; class Magnoliopsida; order Asterales; family Asteraceae; genus Erigeron; species Erigeron breviscapus. Next base: position 281,304,748 of record CM067167.1, read on the forward strand.
GATTCAAGCTCCAGATTCAAGCTCCAGATTCAAGCTCCAGATTCAAGCTCCAGATTCAAGCTCCAGATTCAAGCTCCAGATTCAAGCTCCAGATTCAAGCTCCAGATTCAAGCTCCAGATTCAAGCTCCAGATTCAAGCTCCAGATTCAAGCTCCAGATTCAAGCTCCAGATTCAAGCTCCAGATTCAAGCTCCAGATTCAAGCTCCAGATTCAAGCTCCAGATTCAAGCTCCAGATTCAAGCTCCAGATTCAAGCTCCAGATTCAAGCTCCAGATTCAAGCTCCAGATTCAAGCTCCAGATTCAAGCTCCAGATTCAAGCTCCAGATTCAAGCTCCAGATTCAAGCTCCAGATTCAAGCTCCAGATTCAAGCTCCAGATTCAAGCTCCAGATTCAAGCTCCAGATTCAAGCTCCAGATTCAAGCTCCAGATTCAAGCTCCAGATTCAAGCTCCAGATTCAAGCTCCAGATTCAAGCTCCAGATTCAAGCTCCAGATTCAAGCTCCAGATTCAAGCTCCAGATTCAAGCTCCAGATTCAAGCTCCAGATTCAAGCTCCAGATTCAAGCTCCAGATTCAAGCTCCAGATTCAAGCTCCAGATTCAAGCTCCAGATTCAAGCTCCAGATTCAAGCTCCAGATTCAAGCTCCAGATTCAAGCTCCAGATTCAAGCTCCAGATTCAAGCTCCAGATTCAAGCTCCAGATTCAAGCTCCAGATTCAAGCTCCAGATTCAAGCTCCAGATTCAAGCTCCAGATTCAAGCTCCAGATTCAAGCTCCAGATTCAAGCTCCAGATTCAAGCTCCAGATTCAAGCTCCAGATTCAAGCTCCAGATTCAAGCTCCAGATTCAAGCTCCAGATTCAAGCTCCAGATTCAAGCTCCAGATTCAAGCTCCAGATTCAAGCTCCAGATTCAAGCTCCAGATTCAAGCTCCAGATTCAAGCTCCAGATTCAAGCTCCAGATTCAAGCTCCAGATTCAAGCTCCAGATTCAAGCTCCAGATTCAAGCTCCAGATTCAAGCTCCAGATTCAAGCTCCAGATTCAAGCTCCAGATTCAAGCTCCAGATTCAAGCTCCAGATTCAAGCTCCAGATTCAAGCTCCAGATTCAAGCTCCAGATTCAAGCTCCAGATTCAAGCTCCAGATTCAAGCTCCAGATTCAAGCTCCAGATTCAAGCTCCAGATTCAAGCTCCAGATTCAAGCTCCAGATTCAAGCTCCAGATTCAAGCTCCAGATTCAAGCTCCAGATTCAAGCTCCAGATTCAAGCTCCAGATTCAAGCTCCAGATTCAAGCTCCAGATTCAAGCTCCAGATTCAAGCTCCAGATTCAAGCTCCAGATTCAAGCTCCAGATTCAAGCTCCAGATTCAAGCTCCAGATTCAAGCTCCAGATTCAAGCTCCAAGAAAAATGGCCTGGCGTAACCTACGTAAGTTACGCCCAACCTGGGCAGCTCCAGATTCAAGCTCCAGATTCAAGCTCCAGATTCAATTTTAAAGATGGGGATAAGCGTAAGCTACGGCCCAAATGGGCGTAGCCTACGCCCAAGGGGCGTAGGTTACGCCCCATACTGGGCAGCAACTACACCAGCAGCAACCAAGTGCAGAAAAACGAACCCAAAACCCCCAAATTCAACCCAAACCACACCAAAACGATTTGTAACCCATTTTGAAGCATAACTAAACATCAATGACCATAAATACACATAACCCAACAATCATGTCAACAATCAATAGATACAAGTAAACACGCCAGGTTTACACTTTTCAGCCCGAATCCCAAGTGGGTAGGGAGATACGAAACTCACCTTGATTGGTTATGAAAGATAAGATCGATATAAAGTTAAGTTATCTTCGTACGAAGTTCACCTCGCGTCCAACACCTAAATATTGATCATATACATACACATTAACACGCATGAACACATATACGTAACTTAACAATTTCTCGACAAAACCCTAATTAGGTTTCCAAATTGCTTTCCGACGTTAAATGACTTCTACGACTCTAAATCAAGGTTATATAAGATAATAAGTGAATTAGATTGAGACTCGGCGCGCAAAAGGCTCAGAAGGTCAAACTAGGTCAAACCAGGAATAATCAGAATTACAATGGCCGTAAGCTACGGTGACAACCACCGTAACCTACGGTCGGTCAAATTACAGCAGGCGTAACTTACGGCCCAAAGTGGCGTAAGCTACGGCCCTCTAGAAAAGGGCTTTTTGGCGTAAAAGTTGGCGTAAACAGAAACATTTTGGCGTAAGGTCAAAATTGAAGTTAGGGATAGGCGTAAGCTACGGCCCCTATGGGCGTAACCTACGCCCAAGAAAAATGGCCTGGCGTAACCTACGCTTGGGTGGGGCGTAAGTTACGCCCAACCTGGGCAGCTCCAGATTCAAGCTCCAGATTCAAGCTCCAGATTCAATTTTAAAGATGGGGATAAGCGTAAGCTACGGCCCAAATGGGCGTAGCCTACGCCCAAGGAAAAACAACTAGCGTAACCTACGGCCCCAAGGGGCGTAGGTTACGCCCCATACTGGGCAGCAACTACACCAGCAGCAACCAAGTGCAGAAAAACGAACCCAAAACCCCCAAATTCAACCCAAACCACACCAAAACGATTTGTAACCCATTTTGAAGCATAACTAAACATCAATGACCATAAATACACATAACCCAACCCACCATTTCGACCAAAACATCAAAATCCCTCATGAATCGTTCAAACCCTAACCCTAAACCTAATTTCCATTTTTACCATAAACATGTCTTGAAATCCCATAAAAACGACTAGAAACATTTGAACAAGTATAAATAGAAGTAAATGGGATGAATTTGACTTACCAAAACGTCTCCTTGAGCTAGAACCCGAATTTAGGTCAAATGGATAAAATGGTAAGAACTTGACTTTGATTCTTCGATATGAAGCAAACGAGGTTAAGATGGCTAAGATTCTTGTGTTATAATCGACCCACTACTAATTTGATGCAAGAAATGGTGAAGAGATTAAAATGGTTCTTTTGCTTTTGAGAGAAAGAGAGAAAGAGATAGTAATGAGAAATGAGAGGGAGGAAAAGGATAAGGGGGGGAAAGATGGGTCTTGGGGGCTGGTGGGTCATGGACTACCCACGGGCCGACCCGCTTCTCCCACAAGCCATATAAACAATCATTTACACTACTAAACGCCAACGACCTATTAACGACTCGACTAACATACCACTTAGTCATAAAATCATAAATGGGCCCAAATTACTTCATTCAATAAGTTTGTTAGTCAAAGTACACAAAAGTCAACGGTTCAAAATTCGCGGATGTTACATTATTCCCCCGTTAAAAGAATTTCGTCCCGAAATTCAACAAAACCCTAATTTACAAATAAATGCGGATACTTGGACTTCATATGGTCTTCTCTCTCCCAAGTGAACTCGGCTCCACGTCTAGCATTCCATCTTACCTTCACAATGGTGTAGCGCTTCTTTTTGAGTTTCTTCTCTTGCCGGTCCATGATCTCTACCGGCTCTTCAACAAAGTTCAAGTTTGAATCCACCCTAATTTCGTCCATAGGCACATGATGTGTAGGATCCGCCAAACACTTGCGTAAGTTACAAATATGGAACACATCATGCACACCACTAAGTTCTTGGGGCAATTCTAGCCGATAGGCAACTTTCCCAACCCGTTCAAGAATCTTGAAAGGGCCAACATACCTTGGTGCAAGTTTTCCCCGCTTCACAAATCGTACAACGCCCTTCCAAGGTGACACTTTCAAAAGTACAAATTCGCCAACTTCAAACTCCAACGGTCTTCGTCTCACATCGGCATACTTCTTTTGACGTTCACGGGCCAATTGCAACTTCTCCTTAATTTGAGATATTACCTTGGTTGTTTCAATCACAATTTCTGGCCCGATAAGTTGACTTTCCCCAATTTCCGCCCAAGCTAGAGGAGAACGACATACCCTACCATACAATGCTTTAAAGGGTGCCATTTGAATAGTAGCGTGGTAGCTATTGTTGTATGAAAACTCAACTAACGGCAAATGGTCCTCCCAACTTCCACCAAAATCAATTGCACACGCCCTCAACATATCTTCGAGTGTTTGAATGGTTCTCTCGGTTTGCCCATCCGTTTGAGGGTGAAACGCCGTGCTCATGTCAAGTCGAGTACCCATGGCTTTTTGAAAGGCTTCCCAAAATTTTGATTTAAAACGGGCATCCCTATCCGAAATGATAGAAACCGGCACTCCATGCTTTGATATCACTTCCTTGATGTATAAACGAGCCAAAGTGTCAAATTTATCGGTTTCTCGAATGGCTAAAAAGTGAGCCGACTTCGTTAACCGATCTACTATCACCCAAATCGTGTCTCGGCCGCTTCTCGTCTTCGGTAGTTTGGTGATGAAGTCCATTGAGATATGTTCCCACTTCCATTCGGGCATCACCGGTTGTACCAACAATCCGGGTGGCTTCTTGTGATCGGCCTTAACTTGTAAGCAAGTAAGGCACTCACTCACATACTTAGCCACATCACGCTTCATGCCCGGCCACCAATACAATTCCTTCAAGTCAAAGTACATCTTATCCGACCCGGGATGGACCGAATAAGGTGATAGGTGGGCTTCATTCATAATAAGCGTCCTTAAATCGCCGAATATAGGAATCCAAAGTCTTTCCACCATGTAAAGCCCATTATCATTCTTTCGGTCAAATAGTTGTTCCATGCCATCTAGGTTTTCGTTTCCAAAATTTTCCGGTAGTGTGGCTTGAATTTGGGCTTCAATAATCCGATCACGTATACTTGGCCCTACCGTGAGGCTCATAGCTCTAGCCCGCCTTGGCTTCACTCTCTCTTTTCGGCTCAAGGCATCGGCTACTACATTTGCCTTGCCCGGGTGATAACGGATGTCACAATCATAATCACTAAATAGCTCTAACCAACGCCTTTGCCTCATGTTCAATTCACTTTGGTTGAAGATGTGTTGGAGACTTTTGTGATCGGTATAAATCACACATTTGGTGCCATAGAGGTAATGCCTCCAACACTTCAAAGCAAACACAACCGCCCCCAATTCCAAATCATGTGTCGGGTAGTTCTTCTCATGCACCTTCAATTGACGAGAGGCGTAAGCAATAACTTTACCCCTTTGCATAAGAACACAACCCAAACCTTGCCCCGAAGCATCACAATAAACCACAAAATCTTCTATCCCATCCGGTAGCGTTAAAATAGGAGTATCACATAACATATCCTTAAGAGTTTGGAAGGCGTTCTCTTGTCTTTCGCCCCATTCAAAACTTTTATCTTTTTGAGTCAAAAGGGTGAGTGGTTGTGCAATACGGGAGAAGTTTTCAATAAATCTTCTATAGTAACCCGCCAATCCAAGGAATTGGCGGATTTCGGATGGCGTTTCGGGTCTTCTCCAATTCTTAACCGCTTCAATCTTGCTTGGGTCCACATGAATACCATCCTTGCTCACTACGTGACCAAGGAAGTGGACCTCCTCCAACCAAAACTCGCACTTGGAAAATTTCGCGTACAACTTCTCCTTCCTTAGTAATTCAAGCACTTCACGCAAGTGCTTAACATGCTCCTCCTTTGTCTTTGAGTATACAAGTATGTCATCAATGAACACAATAACGGACTTGTCTAAATATGGTTGACACACCCGGTTCATCAAGTCCATGAACACCGCCGGTGCATTAGTCAACCCAAATGGCATCACGGTGAATTCAAAATGGCCATACCTTGTGCGAAAAGCCGTTTTGGGGATGTCATCTTCATGTACCCGGAGTTGATGATAACCCGAGCGAAGATCGATCTTTGAGAAGTGCTTAGCTCCTTGAAGTTGATCAAACAAGTCATCAATCCTAGGGAGAGGATATCGGTTCTTCACGGTGAGCTTGTTCAATTCCCGGTAATCAATACACATTCTGAAGGATCCGTCTTTCTTTTTAACGAAGAGAACAGGAGCACCCCAAGGAGATTGACTAGGGCGAATGAAACCCTTCTCTTGGAGTTCCTTGAGTTGAGTTTGTAGCTCTTGCATTTCGGTTAGAGCTAGTCTATAAGGAGCTTTTGCTACGGGCGCGGCTTCAGGAATAAGACTAATACGAAAATCAAGCGCACGAGTTGGAGGTAATCCCGGTAAGTCATCCGGAAAAACATCGGGGAATTCACAAACAATAGGAACGGTCTTCAATTCTACCTTTGTGGTGGTAGCACTAAAGACTTTAGAATTTGGGGAATCGGAGATTTCGCCTTGAACCCTAAGAATTTTACCGTTGGCCAAAGGTATCTTAACAACTCTCTCCCCACAATCAATCGTCGCATTAACCGCTGCTAACCAATCCATACCCACTATAATATCAAAACTACCAATGTCTAAAGGCATAAGATCGATGAAGAAGTCGACGTCCTCTAAAGTCAAGACACAATCACGGAGTATTTGGCTAATTCTAGTTAGTGACCCGTTTACCATTTCAATGTCAAGCACATAGTTTAGAGCACAAGGATGCACATCAATCAAAGGAACAAAATTAGTAGACACGAGGCTATAATCGGCCCCGGAATCAAATAACACGGTTGCATAGAGACCATTAAGGAGGAAAGTACCTGCCACTACGTTAGGATCATTTCGGGCTTCATTCACATTGGCCGCAAAAGCTCGGCCGCGCGGTGGCACTTGGTGGCCTTGTTGACCCCGGTTTTGATTAGGCCCAACCATTTGGAGTTGATTGGGATGAACGGCCACTTGAACTTGTTGTCCCACCCATCGAGGACAATTATTACGGTAGTGGTCACGACTCCCACATTCAAAACACTCGCCCCGTCTTTGGTTACCTTGAGGAGGAACGGCCCGAATAGGAGCCGCATTCATTGGGCCCGTTCTTGGAGCCCTACAACTTCTAGCTTCGTGCCCGACTTGATTGCAATTAAAGCATGCCCCACATGGAGTAGTGGCGGGATGGTGCCTGTTGCACCTTCCACAGAAAGGATGAGGCCCGTTATAAGCCCTCCTAGTCGGTTCCACCGCCGCCATTATCCTACCCCTATTAGCATTCTTGGGGTCAAACCTCCCCACTTTCCTTACCCCGCTCGACTCTCCTACCTCTTTCCTCTTGTTTGATGAGGATTTGCTCAAAACACCACTCCTCAACAAATCTTCAGTCACACTCCCGGCTTGGTTAACCGCATTAGCCAAGGAGGTAGGCATGTTAGAGTTTACATATGATCGGACTTGAGGATTCAAGCCCAATACAAACTTTTGGATGGCCTGTGTCTCGGTGCCCACCAAGTGAGGAATGAGGGTAGACAACTCTTGGAATCGTCTCACATAGCCCTTATAATCGGCTCCCTCCATGCTGAGATTTGCAAATTCGATTGTTAAATTTTGTAGCTCGTACGGAGGACAAAACTTAGCCTTTACTTTTTCTTTGAAGTCAACCCACTCCAAATTTTGGGTCCGCCCTAGAGTTATTTCCTGGTTCCACCAACTCAAGGCGTCATGCCTAAACATGCCGGATGCATAGGAAATCCGGTCATCGTAGGTGCAATGACTCCTTTCAATCACTGCTTCTATTGCCTCAAACCATCTTATACATTCCGTGGGACCACCTTTCCCATCAAACTCCGGTGCCCCGCAACTTTTAAAATCCTTGAATATACACCCTTGACGGTAACCGCCATATTGGTTATTCATGGGCATCCCGATATTGACTCCCATTGGTTCCTCTTCCTCAAATTCTTCGGCTTGAGGTTGATCATTTTCATTGTTTACGTTTTCTGGGGCTTCGTTATTTTGCCCAAGACTTGCTGTGACTTGAGCAATGATGGTGGGCATGATGCCAGCAACCGTTTGAGCAATTACCTCAGCCAAGTTTGGCTCAGGAGCTCTACCACGACCCCTACCACGGCCTCTACCACGGCCTCTACCACGGCCTCTACCACGGCCTCTACCACCTTGTACTTCCGGTTGAGCTTCCGGTTGAGGCTCTTCTTCTTCAGCCCTATAGTTTGTTCGTACTCTCCTTGGTCTTTCCATTTCTATAAAACAAGTAACACGTTGACCCGAGAGTTAGTCTCAAATGCTCGCATGTTAGTCACACAAGTAGTCAATGCTCTCATACCGAAACCACATACTCATTTCATAACATTATGCTAAGGCAAAAGTGTTAGCATCATAAGGGGTTTTTACATATCATAACATCAAGTAATCATGCTCATTACGTCATGCAACCAACAACTAACACGAATGATTCAAAGTATGATCCGAATTCGATATGCCCTCTAGTTATCAACCGGGTATGTATACAAGGTGTACCAACGGCTAACCTTCCACCCAATCAACTTCCATTAAGCATATCGGTTCCTTATTATACTTTAAGCCACACGTGCGCAATCCACGATGTCATGAACTTGCTATAGTATTGGGTAACCATAAAAGAGTTGATCGGGTTCTTTTAGGGTTGCCACAATATTATACTAAGTTAATGGCATCCCATCATTTTGCCCTAAATCATCACATTAGTTCCAACAATTAGCAACAACAAATCATAGTAACCATATTCATCACGTTGAAATCAAGCTATCACACAAATGGTCTTAACTACGAACTCACACGGGGATTCACAAAATTCATATTGCACACGAATTTCCTAACCATGCATGCTATATGAAGAGTTTTAACTTAAGCCGTAGTCTAGGTCAAGCCGCCTAATTCTCTACGACCACGCATGGGCCACCATTCTGTAACACCCCAAGCCGGAGCTCGAAACGTCACGGAAATCATACAGCACCAGGTGGAATTACAATAGAACAACTAAATGCAATTTAAGATTCAGTGAATCCAACACAACGTAAACAAGTAGCAATAAACGACAAGATCAAGTAGCCATCAAAGTTTACATAATAACATCCAAAGATGGCGAACAAATTCTAGGTATAATGCAAAAGACAGGCCGATGAATCCTTGATCCATGAGGTCCATAATCCGGGTTTACAGCAAGCCAAGCAACTATACTCCACGCCCTGGGAGAACCTGATTACCTGAAAAGTGTACTAAGCATAGTCAACACAAGGTTGGTGAGTTCGTAGTAATGGTTCACAAGGAACCATAGACAGAAATCATAAAGTACGAGTGGAGGCTAAACATGACCTGCAGCGAGCCTCTAAGCAACACAATATCATCCAACAACAAGATTACACAAGAAAGGAGAGTGTAATGAGGATGCACAAATGATGTATGTATCAATGCAAATGCCGAATGAATGAATAAGCAAATATGCCTATCCCAAGCGTGACCTTCAATCACGTATGCAACGATACCCCTCTGCCATCGCCATGGACAGGGCTGTATCTCAAAATCATCGAGATATATATGTCTATATACTCGGGGTCAGGAACTACATCCAAAATGGGTGCATACATCTATGCACCAGGATGTCGGCAATCCCCTGCCGAGGGCTCATCAACAATGTATGCAATGCTTACAATCAAATGTAAATGCATGCTCATGAACCAACAATCAATGTACAATGAACCTGTGCCACCAATCAATATGCCTCAAACATAACCCAACAATCCAACTACGACAACCGTAGGCCAACGATCAATAATCAACAAAGTGAACCACTAGTCACAATATGAACCAACTATACGTACATATACTTCAGAGGATTCTACTTTCTTCAAGTCCCAGATGCTTATGTATAGGGTCACCCGCAGCCTTCCCACCACATCTAAAACCCAATGAAGGCATAACCGACTTCCATGTATGTACGTCTACCCTAATGTATAAGTAATACTTAACGAAAACACAATCCAAGTCAAACAACGAAAAGGCACGTCACATCAACCCAACAATCATAGTAACCATATTCATCACGTTGAAATCAAGCTATCACACAAATGGTCTTAACTACGAACTCACACGGGGATTCACAAAATTCATATTGCACACGAATTTCCTAACCATGCATGCTATATGAAGAGTTTTAACTTAAGCCGTAGTCTAGGTCAAGCCGCCTAATTCTCTACGACCACGCATGGGCCACCATTCTGTAACACCCCAAGCCGGAGCTCGAAACGTCACGGAAATCATACAGCACCAGGTGGAATTACAATAGAACAACTAAATGCAATTTAAGATTCAGTGAATCCAACACAACGTAAACAAGTAGCAATAAACGACAAGATCAAGTAGCCATCAAAGTTTACATAATAACATCCAAAGATGGCGAACAAATTCTAGGTATAATGCAAAAGACAGGCCGATGAATCCTTGATCCATGAGGTCCATAATCCGGGTTTACAGCAAGCCAAGCAACTATACTCCACGCCCTGGGAGAACCTGATTACCTGAAAAGTGTACTAAGCATAGTCAACACAAGGTTGGTGAGTTCGTAGTAATGGTTCACAAGGAACCATAGACAGAAATCATAAAGTACGAGTGGAGGCTAAACATGACCTGCAGCGAGCCTCTAAGCAACACAATATCATCCAACAACAAGATTACACAAGAAAGGAGAGTGTAATGAGGATGCACAAATGATGTATGTATCAATGCAAATGCCGAATGAATGAATAAGCAAATATGCCTATCCCAAGCGTGACCTTCAATCACGTATGCAACGATACCCCTCTGCCATCGCCATGGACAGGGCTGTATCTCAAAATCATCGAGATATATATGTCTATATACTCGGGGTCAGGAACTACATCCAAAATGGGTGCATACATCTATGCACCAGGATGTCGGCAATCCCCTGCCGAGGGCTCATCAACAATGTATGCAATGCTTACAATCAAATGTAAATGCATGCTCATGAACCAACAATCAATGTACAATGAACCTGTGCCACCAATCAATATGCCTCAAACATAACCCAACAATCCAACTACGACAACCGTAGGCCAACGATCAATAATCAACAAAGTGAACCACTAGTCACAATATGAACCAACAATCAATGTACAATGAACCTGTGCCACCAATCAATATGCCTCAAACATAACCCAACAATCCAACTACGACAACCGTAGGCCAACGATCAATAATCAACAAAGTGAACCACTAGTCACAATATGAACCAACAATCAATGTACAATGAACCTGTGCCACCAATCAATATGCCTCAAACATAACCCAACAATCCAACTACGACAACCGTAGGCCAACGATCAATAATCAACAAAGTGAACCACTAGTCACAATATGAACCAACTATACGTACATATACTTCAGAGGATTCTACTTTCTTCAAGTCCCAGATGCTTATGTATAGGGTCACCCGCAGCCTTCCCACCACATCTAAAACCCAATGAAGGCATAACCGACTTCCATGTATGTACGTCTACCCTAATGTATAAGTAATACTTAACGAAAACACAATCCAAGTCAAACAACGAAAAGGCACGTCACATCAACCCAACAATCATGTCAACAATCAATAGATACAAGTAAACACGCCAGGTTTACACTTTTCAGCCCGAATCCCAAGTGGGTAGGGAGATACGAAACTCACCTTGATTGGTTATGAAAGATAAGATCGATATAAAGTTAAGTTATCTTCGTACGAAGTTCACCTCGCGTCCAACACCTAAATATTGATCATATACATACACATTAACACGCATGAACACATATACGTAACTTAACAATTTCTCGACAAAACCCTAATTAGGTTTCCAAATTGCTTTCCGACGTTAAATGACTTCTACGACTCTAAATCAAGGTTATATAAGATAATAAGTGAATTAGATTGAGACTCGGCGCGCAAAAGGCTCAGAAGGTCAAACTAGGTCAAACCAGGAATAATCAGAATTACAATGGCCGTAAGCTACGGTGACAACCACCGTAACCTACGGTCGGTCAAATTACAGCAGGCGTAACTTACGGCCCAAAGTGGCGTAAGCTACGGCCCTCTAGAAAAGGGCTTTTTTTTGGCGTAAAAGTTGGCGTAAACAGAAACATTTTGGCGTAAGGTCAAAATTGAAGTTAGGGATAGGCGTAAGCTACGGCCCCTATGGGCGTAACCTACGCCCAAGAAAAATGGCCTGGCGTAACCTACGCTTGGGTGGGGCGTAAGTTACGCCCAACCTGGGCAGCTCCAGATTCAAGCTCCAGATTCAAGCTCCAGATTCAATTTTAAAGATGGGGATAAGCGTAAGCTACGGCCCAAATGGGCGTAGCCTACGCCCAAGGAAATACAACTAGCGTAACCTACGGCCCCAAGGGGCGTAGGTTACGCCCCATACTGGGCAGCAACTACACCAGCAGCAACCAAGTGCAGAAAAACGAACCCAAAACCCCCAAATTCAACCCAAACCACACCAAAACGATTTGTAACCCATTTTGAAGCATAACTAAACATCAATGACCATAAATACACATAACCCAACCCACCATTTCGACCAAAACATCAAAATCCCTCATGAATCGTTCAAACCCTAACCCTAAACCTAATTTCCATTTTTACCATAAACATGTCTTGAAATCCCATAAAAACGACTAGAAACATTTGAACAAGTATAAATAGAAGTAAATGGGATGAATTTGACTTACCAAAACGTCTCCTTGAGCTAGAGCCCGAATTTAGGTCAAATGGATAAAATGGTAAGAACTTGACTTTGATTCTTCGATATGAAGCAAACGAGGTTAAGATGGCTAAGATTCTTGTGTTATAATCGACCCACTACTAATTTGATGCAAGAAATGGTGAAGAGATTAAAATGGTTCTTTTGCTTTTGAGAGAAAGAGAGAAAGAGAGAAAGAGATAGTAATGAGAAATGAGAGGGAGGAAAAGGATAAGGGGGGGAAAGATGGGTCTTGGGGGCTGGTGGGTCATGGACTACCCACGGGCCGACCCGCTTCTCCCACAAGCCATATAAACAATCATTTACACTACTAAACGCCAACGACCTATTAACGACTCGACTAACATACCACTTAGTCATAAAATCATAAATGGGCCTAAATTACTTCATTCAATAAGTTTGTTAGTCAAAGTACACAAAAGTCAACGGTTCAAAATTCGCGGATGTTACAAAAAGTGGCCACTGGAATCATGTAAAAAGGTCAAGTAGAACTTTAGATATGCTTGTTTGAAGTCAACCTAGTCGAATATGAAAATGGTGATTTTGTTATGAAAGTGAATTTGGCCTTAAGATAAAGATATAAGAGATTCATGTTTTGTAAATCAAACCAAGAGCAATATGAGATTATAAAAGATGGGTTTGGTGCTAAGATGCTATTGATTGTGGCTAGGTGGCCTAGTATGTGATTGATGATATTCTATGTATTTGTAAATCATTGCTAGGTTGAAGCATACATATTGTGTACTTGCGGTCTTGTTGATTGTTGATTTTGTGGTCGAGAAGGAGGTGAGTTTTCTTGCATACTTTTATATATGCCTTGGGTCAATTACCATATGATGGTGGATTCCGTGTGTGGTAATTGATTTGGCGTTGAGCCTAAGTAGTGGCCATAGTCCATGTGGGACATTTGAGATATAGCTCATGTGGAGCATTGATATTGTTTATTGAGATTGTAATCATTTGCTTATATGGATCCATGTAATGCGTTGGCACAAAGGTGAGTATTATAGATATGGCACGGCGGTGCCATAGGCTATATGCAATAGACCTTTGTGCATTGCCCTCCTTCGTGTGTATAAACGTATGCAAGATTATTCACTAAACTTTGCTTACCTTTTAGTTGTTTACCCTTTTTATAGGTTGTCCCGGATGTGGAAACAAAGACAAGTACTTGAAGTTCGAAGCTAAATTATGGATTTGAATGTTTTAGCTAAATGCGGAAAATGGTAATATTGATAGGACCCGTAGAGACCCCTTTGAACTATTGGCTCATGGTACATTTGATTTGTTTTGGTAAAATTATTGTTATGTCAAGTATTCAAGGAGTTTTTGGTTATTTATAATAGGTCATTTTGTAATAGTAATGTATAGATCATGATCAATTGTATTTTAAAAACTCATTATCCGTAATGGTTTAAAGCTTGGAATTGAGTTTGAAAAGATTGTAAGTTGAGTCAAATGTCAAAACTTGGTTTTGGATCTGTCAGGTGGAAATATGCGGCGCATATACTATGTATGCGGCGCATATTTGATAAATATGGGTTTATGCGGCGCATTTTCAAACGCATGAAAAGTTTCTGATCTTTTTGGCATCGCGATATGCGGCGCATATTTAAGGTATGCGGCGCATATCTGTAAAAAAAAAATTCCCTTATTTTTCTATTAAATCGAGCTGTGTCGTTTCATCACGTCCTCGTGATCCAAGTCATATTCAACGACGGGTAATATGTAAAATATCTCTCTCGAATTTCTATGAACACTTCGACATCTACCCAAGCTTCCACAACACTTTTAATACAATATCGTCAATATTGAACTCGATACAACTTTTTCCTATTTACGTGCGTAAGATCTTTGCCGATCTTGAGCCGCTTTAAGTCATTCTCTAGTCACTTCAATCTTCTTAATCGTCTTCATCACTATATTCGTGTTACACAGCTCTTGTTGTCAAACTTCTCTCCAACAACTAAGAGATCAACTTGATAGATTTCGTTATGTGGGATTCTTACTAAAACAAATGCAAATCTACATTCCGCCGGAGTCAATTATACACGTAAACTGTGACGACTCGTAATTAATTTACATCGGGTTAGTCCTAATCTCAATTAGACGGTCATTTGACGTGGAACTTATTAGACTTTTGGACTTTTGACTTAGTCAAATTAGACGTATCTTGTTGACGTAGACTATTAGCTATCTAGATGAATGCCGAGCCTTTAAAATAACTTTAAATTAATATTTAAAGGTTATGTCTTGAACAAAATAATTAGACTGTCTAGACTTAATATTATAAAGTTCACTTTGACGAAACTTTATTGACTTGTCTTAATTAAAATGACACGAGGGAAAATACCTTTACTTTACATTTTAACAAATTAGTCAAACGGTATTTTAATCGTAAGTATTTTACCAAAGTAGGGGTAAGGTATATATCTAATATTTGGCCACATGGGCCGAATTGAAATTGAAAGGCAGGGAGGGAAACACCAAACACCCCCATCACCCTTTTCTTTCTTTGTTCTGTCGACCCACACCCACAAGAAACACATATCACCAACACTCTCAAGAATCAAACTCTCTCAATCTCATAGCATAATCAAATCTGATTTTGGGAAAAAGAAGAAATCATTTAACAAGTATTCAAGGCATCATTATCATCACCATCTTCATCTTTACCTCAAGAACATCAAATTTTGGTAAGTAAACCATTTCTCAAACTTTTGAATTGATTTAAATTCATTTAAAGGGTTTATTTCAGTTATATAATTCGAATTAGAAGCCTATGAAAGTGGTATGAAATTAGGGTTTTGGCAATTAAAGGAAATGTTGATTTAGAATTTGGTATTTGAAATCAAAATGGTTAAATTGGTGAAATGGTTGACGAAAAGAGTTGTTTCCAGACCTATAGATCATGTTTATACTTGTTATAATGAAAGGATTTGAGTTGAAAAACGGTTTGGCTTTCCTGCATATTGCACCTGCTGGTGCTGGCTGCAGAATGAGGCCACTTCGGCGCAGTGGCATGGGCTTAGCCCACTGCGGCGCAGTGACATTGTACTGGTCCCTGGTTTGATTTAGCCCACTGCGGCGCAGTGAGCAAGGTTCTGGCTCACTGCGGCGCAGTAGATACCTTCTGGGAAAATTTTTGCGCGTAAATTTTTAAACGTTAATAACTTGTAAATCCGTAAGTCCAAATAATTTTATTTACTTTAGTTGATAAAATGAAAGTTTGAAACACGTTCTCGGTAAAGGCATTCTAGGATTGATAGCTAAGTAGTGGTACGTAGGATACTTGTCGTCGTGAGATTTGATCCTCACCATTCGTGCTCATATCCTAGGTTTTGGATAGACGTGGAGACTAGACTGCTCTTATTCTCTGACTGCTCATACTTTTAGCTCTGTTATCGCTAAGGTGAGTTTATGGCGCCCTTTTTCCTTTTACTTTGGGCCTGAAAAGCATGTACTGTATACACGACTACTTTATAAATGATTTGTCTTTGTCTATGCCATGAGATTTGGTAAATTAAATCATTTGTCTTATGTCTTGCCATGTTGACGGCTGTCTGAAAATGTGTATACCTGTCTTATGAAATATTGAACTAAATGACTTTGACTTGCCATGTTGTCGGCTGACTGAACTGTTCTTTGTGTTTGACAAACTAAAATGATCCCCCCTTCACGTAGTTATCACCATTATGAAATTCTAATGGTTGTCTTGTCAGATTTTGTTCCTGACTGTCTTTGTCTGGTCCGCACCCCATTATAGACGGGAGACCTGTGCGAGGTATACTGGTCCGCACCCCATTATAGACGGGAGACCTGTGCGAGGTATACTGGTCCGCACCCCATTATAGACGGGAGACCTGTGCGAGGTATACTGGTCCGCACCCCACTTTAGACGGGAAATCCTGTGCGAGGGAAATTGTCTTATTGTCGGACTTTGGTCTGGACTGTCTTGTCTTAAATAACTACAACAAACGACGATTGATCTTTTAGTCAAACACACTGTAAACTCACCAACTATTTCGATAGTTGATCCTCTCAAATTTCATGCTTTTCAGGTGACCATCAGTAAGTCTTGGAATCGTCTTTGGCATTATAGGGCCAATCTTTGACTTTGGACGTACAATTAGCATCAGACATTGAGGACTTTCATGTTTTTGGCTTTAATTGTATTTGGCTGTCCAATTTATCGAACTTGTATTAAGTGGGCCCATTTCCAACTGGGGATATTTTATATCCGAGTTTTGGGGTCCACGTCTGAACGATTATGCTTGTAATAAACTCGTTTTTGGACCAATGGATGTAATCTCTATTTACCTTCTGATTAGTATGCAATTTCTTTGTTAACCCTGTATTTTCGCTACAACGGGATGTGACAAAAATTGGTATCAGAGCCAAGGTTATAGTGAATACAGAGCTATTCCTCGTGAATAACTCAATCTATAGCCATGATCGCTTCATATAGGAAATCTAAGTCTTTAAGGTTTAGGATACTTATCTCGAGAGTTATACTATTTGTCAATAATTAGACCTAACCCGATCAACTACGTCCCGATTATGTAAAATAGTATAAGACTCGAAATAAATATCTTAAATTGTGTATATACGTGTTAGTTGAATTATATTCACAACATACTGTAAATGTGGTGGGAAGGCTGCGGGTGACCCTATACATAAGCATTGAAAGTATGTTAGGAATAGAAACTCAATTCGTATGTGTATGCATAAGGTTTATATACGTAATACTTGGATTATATTAACAATATACTGAAAATGTGGTGGGAAGGCTGCGGATGACCCTATATATAAGCATGGAAGGTATATTGTTAATAGAAACCCAAATAGTATGTGTATAGTCTAGACCAAGATCTCCTAAATTGTGTAGATACGTGAATGGTTTGTGTTATATGGACGACATGCTGTAGGTGTGGTGGGTACGCCAATGGTACACCCTATACATAAACATTGAAGGTATGTCAGAAATAGAAGCCCAAATCGTATGTGTGTACACTAAACAAAGATCTCTTCAACTCATGTGTTGCATACTGTATCATCCATTTGAGACGTACTGCCTTATCCATTTGACTTATATGGATTCTTTGACTATCTTTTCAGACTAATCATGTCGGATGGAGTTAGCTCAAATGCTGTTGTACCTTGTACACCTCCAGTTCCTGTCTTGGCAAACTCCATTCCTTATGTTCCTGACTCTTATGAAGAGGAACCAATGGAGGAATCGGGCAATGAATCTCGCCCTATCAATCTAGTGTCATCTTCCAGTGAATCTGGAAATGAACATGTGTCTATCCATGTTCAATCATCTGTAACACCGGTATCTCCATATCAGAGGAGGATTATCGAGGGAGCTCGTATGCCTTGTGCTCCTAGAGACCCTTATGCTCCTGGTCCTTCTGCACCAGTTCAGGTCAACTGTGGACCTGGTCTTTCATTCTTTCAGGGAGATCCGTATGCTGCGGGTCCCTCCAGAGTGCCTGTCTACAATCCAAGTGCCGTTATGCCAGTTGCATCTGCAGCTGATAGGTCGGAATATTATCGCCGGCAATTGTCAAGGATGAACAATTCCCTCATCTGCACAAGGGAGAAAATAGAAAATCAAGCTCAGGCGTTGACAGGAGCTTCTCATCAGGCGGCCGAGGCTATATCTGTTGCTAGAGAAGGAAGGGAAACTATTGGGAGGTTGATCTGGTTGATGTCCATCGTAGTGGTTTTGGTGGTGGCTTTGCTAAACGTCGTTATTTGCAAGATGTAATCTTGTAATAATCTTTCTGTATTGTAAGCCTAGAACTTATAACAACTCGTACTTCTGTACTTTGAGTTGTAATCTTTTTGGTGGATGTATTTTCCCACGTGTCTATAAATCGTATTGCTCCGACTATGTAGTATATCGTTGTGGATGAAATTTCCCACATGTTTTTGGATTGTACATACCAGACTATGTAAAATTTCGAACAATCAAAGAAATATGATTGTCTTTTGGCTTACATACTTGTTCAGACTATGTCAACTGCTCATTCTTAGTTCTAGAAATATGATTTGCCATATTTTCTTGTCTTGTCTAGTACATAAATTCATACAAGTCGACAATTTGTGACTTGCATTGTACTGTCATCTGTCTTGCAAAGCTACTTTCTGTTTAACCTATCAAGGAGATCTCTAAATGACATTTTTGGTTCATATCTTAGACTTATGGCTCCTAAGACGAAAAGCAAAGTTCAGAAAAAGGCTCCAGTCAAGAAAACTGCACCAAAGAGAGTTACTCGATCAACTCCTTTGAATAATGAAGCTGAACAGGAAGAACCTGTCATACAGCAAAGACCGGAAGCTGCTACTGTCCAGGTGAACACTGGTCCTGGACCTACCCCAAATACTGGCGGGGATAATAATATGGCAGCATTTGTAACACAACAGTTGTTGGCTGCTATGCCTACTTTAGTCGCACAGATTACGGCAAGCTTGAACGCAAATAATAACCATCATGCTGACAACAGTAACAATGTCGAGCCTACTGCTGAACAGGTTATTCCTCGAGTGCATCTGCACGGGCCTGACTACAAGACCTTCACTTATTGTAAACCAAAAGAATTTAATGGTACCGAGGGTCCGGTAGGTCTAATCAACTGGCTGGAAAGCATTGAGGCAGTGCTCCATATCAGCCGTTGTGCCGAAGAGCACAAAGTGGAATATGCTTCCGCTCAATTTCAAAAGCACGCACTATCATGGTGGAACGAGCAGATTAGGACTCGTGGCCGAGAGCCGGCATATAGCATACCTTGGTTGAACTTTAAAAGGATGCTCATGGAAAAGTACTGTCCTCGTGAGGAAGTACAGAAAATGGAAGGCGAATTCTGGAATCATAGTATGATTGGATTAGACAATGAGAAATACACAACTCGTTTTCATGAGTTGGCTAGACTAGTTCCTCGAATGGTAGATACGGAGGAGAAATTGATCGAGAGGTACTGTTATGGCTTGTCACCTGATGTCCGAAGGTTGGTAGCCGCTTTTAATCCTATGACTCTTCAAGCGGCAGTTAGTGCAACCAACCGGATGGTGATAGACTTGAAAAGAACCACTGGTTCTTCTGTTGGAACTGAAATGGTCAAGAGAAGGAGTGATCATGCCTCTGGTAGTGAATATGGTGGCAGTGGAAATGGCAAGAGGTTTAGGACTGCCAGAAACTTTGCGGTGGTTACTCAGGACGTCACGAGGTACACTGGCACAGATCCTAAGTGTAATAGGTGTAATCTCCATCACAGGGGAAATTGTCCTACTTGTCGCCGTTGTAAAAGAACGGGACATCTAGAAAAGTTTTGTAGGGACAAGGCACCGAGTCAATGCTACGAATGTGGGAGCGAAACCCATCTGTGACCTACATGTCCAAGACTCAATCTGAACCCAAACAACAATGCAATAGTTCCAGTAAGGAACCATGCGGGGAATAATCAAGCAAGGAATCAAGGTGGACGAGGTAGAGGCCGAGTTTTTGCTTTGGATGCTGCTGATGCACGACGTGATCCCAACGTTGTGATAGGTACATTCATACTCAATAATCATTATGTTTTTGTGTTATTCGACTCTGGTGCTGATAAAAGCTTTATATCCTTAGAATTCAAGTCCCGATTTGGTATAGTGGCTATCCCCATGAAAGACACTTATATTGTCGAATATGCAAACGGTCAAAAGTATATTGCTAGAGATCATTTAGTAGATTGCAATTTGACATTATCTGGCGAAACCTTTAAAATTGATCTAATTCCCATAGAACTCAGTAGTTTTGATGTAATTGTTGGTATGGACTGGTTATCTAAGGTTAGAGCCGAAATAATGTGTTACGAGAAGATTGTTAGAATACCCCTCCAGAAGGACGAAACCCTAATAGTGCAAGGAGACAAGTCAGGAAAGGAATTGATTTTAGTATTGGAGTTAAAGGCGAATAAATACTTACAAAAAGAATACCCTGCCTTCTTGGCACTAGTTGTCGAGAGGAAGCCAAAGGGTAAAGACATTCAAGACATTCCTGTAGTTAAAGATTTTCTGGAAGTATTTCCTGAAGATTTGACAGGACTTCCACCTCACAGACCAGTTGAGTTTGGAATAGACTTAGTCCCTGGAGCTGCACCTGTGGCCAAGGCACCCTATCGCCTTGCGCCGTCAGAAATGCAAGAATTATCCGAACAACTTCAAGAGTTGTTAGCTAAAGGACTAATTCGCCCAAGTTCATCACCTTGGGGAGCTCCGATTCTATTTGTCAAAAAGAAGGACGGCTCTATGCGCATGTGTATAGATTATAGAGAATTGAACAAGTTGACTGTCAAGAACAGGTACCCTTTGCCTCGTATTGACGACTTGTTTGATCAATTGGAAGGTGCATCACATTTTTCCAAGATCGATCTCAGATCTGGGTATCATCAACTCAGAGTCAGAGAGACGGACATTCCTAAAATAGCCTTCAGAACTCGTTATGGACATTATGAGTTTTTGGTTATGCCGTTTGGTTTAACCAATGCACCAGCCGTGTTTATGGACTTAATGAATCGAGTATGTCGACCGTATCTAGACAAGTTTGTCATCGTGTTCATTGACGACATACTGATCTACTCGAGAACTAAAGACGAACATGAAGGTCATCTGAGAACCATTCTGCAACTGCTCAAGGATCAAAAGTTGTACGCGAAATTCTCAAAATGTGAATTCTGGATTAGGGAAGTACACTTCTTGGGTCATGTAGTAAATGCAGATGGAATCCATGTAGATCCATCTAAGGTCAAGGCGATAAAGAAGTGGGAAGCCCCTAAGACTCCGACAGAAATTCGTCAATTTCTTGGACTGGCTGGCTATTACAGGAGATTCATTGAGAATTTCTCTAAGGTTGCTCAACCTCTGACTTTATTAACTCAGAAGACTAAGGAGTTTATTTGGCAGGATGCCCAAAAAAAGGCATTTCAGACGTTAAAGGACAGGCTGTGTAATGCTCCTATTCTAGCATTACCGAATAGCATTGAATATTTCGTGGTATACTGTGACGCCTCACATCAGGGCATGGGATGTGTACTTATGCAGGAAGGTAAGGTCATTGCTTACGCTTCTAGACAGCTCAAAATCCACGAAAAGAACTATACAACCCACGATCTAGAACTCGGAGCGGTTGTCTTTGCATTAAAAATTTGGAGACATTATCTGTATGGTACCAAGTGTACTGTATTCACGGACCACAAAAGCCTTCAGCATATCTTCGATCAGAAAATGCTGAATATGCGACAACGACGATGGGTAGAATTACTCAGTGACTACGACTGTGAACTCAAATATCATCCCGGTAAAGCAAATGTTGTTGCTGACGCGCTAAGTCGAAAAGATAGAATTTCACTATCTGTCATAACAAGAGCAAGTTCTTATCTTGGCTCGTCATTAAGGGATAGAGTTTTAGACGATCAAAACGAAGCCCTACGGCCAGGGCGTATCGAGAAGGAAGCATTGTGGAATGCTGAACGTTTGTTTGAATTGGATGGCGATGGAATCCGACATGTTAAGGGCAGAGTGTGGATTCCCAAGTATAATGGACTTAGAGAACTTTTAATGAACGAAAGTCATCGATCTAGGTATTCAATCCATCCTGGCGCTGACAAAATGTACCATGGACTGAAGGACTTTTATTGGTGGCCTGGTATGAAAAGAGATATCGCCACTTATGTCTCGAAGTGTCTAAATTGTTCAATGGTCAAGGCGGAGCACCAAAAGCCTTCTGGGCTGCTCCAACAACCCCAAATTCCTGACTGGAAATGGGAACAGATTACTATGGACTTCATTACGAAGTTACCTCGAACCCTGAAAGGATACGATACTATTTGGGTCATTGTCGATCGATTGACGAAGTCTGCTCATTTCATTCCAATTCGGGAGAACTGGAAGATAAGGAAATTGTCTCAAATATACATTGAAAGGATTGTATCTCTTCATGGCATTCCTTTGTCTATTATCTCTGACCGTGATGGTCGTTTCACTTCACAATCATGGCGATATTTTCAAGACGCTCTAGGCACTCAATTGCACCTGAGTACGGCTTACCATCCACAGACTGACGGACAAAGTGAACGTACCATCCAGACTTTAGAGGACATGCTTCGGGCATGTGTCATTGACTTCAAAGGTAGTTGGGATACCTTTTTGCCGTTAGCTGAATTTTCATATAATAACAGCTACCACACTAGCATCAAATGTGCTCCTTATGAGGCATTATATGGACGAAAATGTAGATCGCCTGTCTGTTGGCTTGATGCTGGAGAACGTCGTTTATACGAATATGGACTAGTTCAGAAGACTACCGATCAAATTGTTGAAATTAGGGCACGGCTGAAGGCGGATCAAGATCGTCAAAAGAACTATGCCGACCGTAGACGGAAACCACTTGAGTTTCAAGTGGGAGACAAAGTCATGTTGAAAGTGTCGCCTTGGAAAGGCACTGCACGTTTTGGCGTACGAGGGAAACTTAGTCCTCGTTATATCGGACCATTCGAAATTGTTCAAAGAATTGGTTCCGTGGCTTACAAGCTCGATTTACCTAAGGAGCTAGAACACGTTCATCACACATTTCACATTTTGAATCTTAAGAAATGTCTGACTGATGAGACTTTAGTTGTACCTGTCAAAGAGCTGCAAGTGACTGACTCTCTTCAATTCGTTGAAGAACCTGTTGAAATTTTAGACCAACAGCTCAAACAACTTAGACGTAGTCGTATCAAATTGGTCAAAGTTCGTTGGAACTCAAAACATGGTCCCGACTTGACTTGGGAACGTGAAGACTTTATGAGGAATAACTATCCTCATCTCTTTACTGAGCAAGACTTGATTTCGGGACGAAATCCTTAGAAGTCGGGGATGCTGTGACGACTCGTAATTAATTTACATCGGGTTAGTCCTAATCTCAATTAGACGGTCATTTGACGTGGAACTTATTAGACTTTTGGACTTTTGACTTAGTCAAATTAGACGTATCTTGTTGACGTAGACTATTAGCTATCTAGATGAATGCCGAGCCTTTAAAATAACTTTAAATTAATATTTAAAGGTTATGTCTTGAACAAAATAATTAGACTGTCTAGACTTAATATTATAAAGTTCACTTTGACGAAACTTTATTGACTTGTCTTAATTAAAATGACACGAGGGAAAATACCTTTACTTTACATTTTAACAAATTAGTCAAACGGTATTTTAATCGTAAGTATTTTACCAAAGTAGGGGTAAGGTATATATCTAATATTTGGCCACATGGGCCGAATTGAAATTGAAAGGCAGGGAGGGAAACACCAAACACCCCCATCACCCTTTTCTTTCTTTGTTCTGTCGACCCACACCCACAAGAAACACATATCACCAACACTCTCAAGAATCAAACTCTCTCAATCTCATAGCATAATCAAATCTGATTTTGGGAAAAAGAAGAAATCATTTAACAAGTATTCAAGGCATCATTATCATCACCATCTTCATCTTTACCTCAAGAACATCAAATTTTGGTAAGTAAACCATTTCTCAAACTTTTGAATTGATTTAAATTCATTTAAAGGGTTTATTTCAGTTATATAATTCGAATTAGAAGCCTATGAAAGTGGTATGAAATTAGGGTTTTGGCAATTAAAGGAAATGTTGATTTAGAATTTGGTATTTGAAATCAAAATGGTTAAATTGGTGAAATGGTTGACGAAAAGAGTTGTTTCCAGACCTATAGATCATGTTTATACTTGTTATAATGAAAGGATTTGAGTTGAAAAACGGTTTGGCTTTCCTGCATATTGCACCTGCTGGTGCTGGCTGCAGAATGAGGCCACTGCGGCGCAGTGGCATGGGCTTAGCCCACTGCGGCGCAGTGACATTGTACTGGTCCCTGGTTCGATTTAGCCCACTGCGGCGCAGTGAGCAAGGTTCTGGCTCACTGCGGCGCAGTAGATACCTTCTGGGAAAATTTTTGCGCGTAAATTTTAAAACGTTAATAACTTGTAAATCCGTAAGTCCAAATAATTTTATTTACTTTAGTTGATAAAATGAAAGTTTGAAACACGTTCTCGGTAAAGGCATTCTAGGATTGATAGCTAAGTAGTGGTACGTAGGATACTTGTCGTCGTGAGATTTGATCCTCACCATTCGTGCTCATATCCTAGGTTTTGGATAGACGTGGAGACTAGACTGCTCTTATTCTCTGACTGCTCATACTTTTAGCTCTGTTATCGCTAAGGTGAGTTTATGGCGCCCTTTTTCCTTTTACTTTGGGCCTGAAAAGCATGTACTGTATACACGACTACTTTATAAATGATTTGTCTTTGTCTATGCCATGAGATTTGGTAAATTAAATCATTTGTCTTATGTCTTGCCATGTTGACGGTTGTCTGAAAATGTGTATACCTGTCTTATGAAATATTGAACTAAATGACTTTGACTTGCCATGTTGTCGGCTGACTGAACTGTTCTTTGTGTTTGACAAACTAAAATGATCCCCCCTTCACGTAGTTATCACCATTATGAAATTCTAATGGTTGTCTTGTCAGATTTTGTTCCTGACTGTCTTTGTCTGGTCCGCACCCCATTATAGACGGGAGACCTGTGCGAGGTATACTGGTCCGCACCCCATTATAGACGGGAGACCTGTGCGAGGTATACTGGTCCGCACCCCATTATAGACGGGAGACCTGTGCGAGGTATACTGGTCCGTACCCCATTATAGACGGGAGACCTGTGCGAGGTAGACTGGTCCGCACCCCACTTTAGACGGGAAATCCTGTGCGAGGGAAATTGTCTTATTGTCGGACTTTGGTCTGGACTGTCTTGTCTTAAATAACTACAACAAACGACGATTGATCTTTTAGTCAAACACACTGTAAACTCACCAACTATTTCGATAGTTGATCCTCTCAAATTTCATGCTTTTCAGGTGACCATCAGTAAGTCTTGGAATCGTCTTTGGCATTATAGGGCCAATCTTTTGACTTTGGACGTACAATTAGCATCAGACATTGAGGACTTTCATGTTTTTGGCTTTAATTGTATTTGGCTGTCCAATTTATCGAACTTGTATTAAGTGGGCCCATTTCCAACTGGGGATATTTTATATCCGAGTTTTGGGGTCCACGTCTGAACGATTATGCTTGTAATAAACTCGTTTTTGGACCAATGGATGTAATCTCTATTTACCTTCTGATTAGTATGCAATTTCTTTGTTAACTCTGTATTTTCGCTACAACGGGGTGTGACATAAACAACATGTCTTCAAGAGTTTGGATGGTCTTTTCTCTTTGACCCTCCGTCTGAGGGTGATTTGATATGCTTAGGTTTAGATTTGTGCCCATTTCCTCTTGAACTTTACACCAAAAACGTGTGATTCGACATGTATATCTGTTAGAAATAATGGAGGTTGGAACCCCATGACTTGCTACAATTTCCTTGAAATAGGAGTTGGCTAAAACTTCTAAAATGACAACTTTGCATCGGTAGAAAGAACACTCTTTGCCGAACGATCAACAATAACTCGAATAACATGAAATTGATTTCGTGGCGTCTTCGGTAGCTTGTAATGAAATCCATCATGATGTACTCCCATTTCGAATTAGTGATCGCATAAACACTGTTTTTGATTTATCCCCATTTGCTTTCCTACCCTTACCGTTAATTAGATGTTATGATGGTAGAAGATCAAACCATTTTTTGAAATATTTTTTAGATACAACGACAGTTCGAGAAATGATCAAACGATTAAAAACGATAATTTCATCAAATCATCTTGTTATGCTATCAATCAATTAAACTCATAAGAATTACTCCGTATCAATAGTTTTCTATATTATTAATCATTTTTTTTTTAAATACAATACTTACAAAACAAAGAAAGAAGATGTAATTGTCATCTTATTGAAGTTAAACTCTTCCTTTTATACCTACTTATAAAAAAAATAGACCTCTTTATTTTTGAAAATTTTGAAAGTTACTCTATGCGATATGACAGAAATATCCCGTTCTTTTTCTCTAAATCACCCTCTTTTTGTTCACTAATTCAATTATTCTAGACCTACTTATATAAAAATAGCCCTCTTTATTTTTGAAAATGTTAAAAGTTACTCTATGCGATATGACAGAAATACCCCCTTCTTTTTTTTTTAAATTACCCTCTTAGAATAAGTAGACTAATATACCTAAAATACCTTTAAAGAAACAAATTACACCATCAGTCTCACAACTCTTAAAATAACTACACTAACCATTATACAACATCAATTACATTTACATCAATACTACACTACTCGTCGTCACCACCACCAGTCGCCGCCGCATCACACACCATCGCATTGATACTTATTCAATATATATATATATATATATATCAGATAAATATGTAATATGCTAAAAAATTAAATTTTAGGCTAGTTGGAGGAGGCTGACCATCCATTAGACCCCTTGGCTTGGCCCCTGTCGAAAAAGACCTTAGTTATTAAGTGAACAAGTAAACTCAAATAATTGACTTCTTTAAGTAAACATTCAGCCTTGGTTTTTAGGGAACCAATAAGACCATCCTTAACCGTTAACCTTTTTCACCTACATTTTTTCATGCCAAGTGACAGCTTCATTTTCCCCACCAACTAGATCTCAGGTACTTAGGGGCTCCCCAATGGACTCGTCCATGGGTTCGTTCGGGTACATCGGACGAGTCCACACCGTTGGGTGGGACTCGTCCTCCACTCGTCCTTGGTGCTCGTCCGGGTGGTTAGTCCCTGCAGGGACGAATGGTTTTTTTTTTTTTTTTTTTTTTGTTTTGTTTTAATGCTATATACAAAGAAGAAGACAAAAAAATTAGTGGGTCCAAGACTAGTCCTTGAGGGATGAGTCCATTGGGTGCATTTTGGGGGGATTAGTCCTTGGAGTGTTTTTTGCTGATGTGGCGCTGACAGGGACTAGTCTTTGGGGGATTAGTCCTCACCATTGGGTACCCTCTTAATTGGTATATATTTGTTATGATCATAAGACTACCTCCAATGGGGGATTTGTGGGAGAAATTTGTGATGAGGTGGAAGAAATTTGTAGATTTGTAAGATTTGTAGGGTTGGGGTGGTGATGAGGTGGAAGAAATTTGTAGAGAAATTTGTAGGAAATTTGTGTGTACAAATTTATTACAAATTTTATTTCTCTTTTCTTTTTAAATAAAAAACATGAATATGTATATTAAATAATGTCTAGTATATTATAAAATGTATATAACATTGAATAAATTTAAAAAATGTATATAATATTAAATATATGTTATAAAATGTATATAACATATTAAATATAATAAATTTAAAAAATATGAAAAAATTATAAAAAACATATTTAAATATAACAATAATATTATTATTATCAAATTTTAAATTTGTCTTATCCCAGCGGCTAGTTTTTTTGTCATATTTTTAACGGCTAGTTTTTTTGTTCTATTTTGAACGGCTACTTTTTTTTGTCTTATTTCAACGGCTATTTTTTTCCATCTATAATTACTAGGAAAATCTTCTCATTTGATTCACACTTCTCTTTCAATCTACAAAATTTACTCTGAATTTTCTTTAAACATCTAACCCGAATTCATCACACTTTCAGTCATACTCAATGGATCCAAACGAACAACCAACATCATTCACTGACCTTTTCAATGATGCCTGCGAAGAACACAACCCAAACCAACAATCATCAAACCAACCGGGTATGTTTACACAACCGGGTATGTTTCCACAACCTGGTATGTTTCCACAACCAGGTATGTTTCCACAACCGGGTATGTTTCCACATCCCGGTATGTTTCAACAATTTGGTGGTTTTGATCAACAACAATTAATGCAATGGCAACAATCTCAGATGTTTCAGTTCCAACAGCCTTCGATTACACAACAACAACAACAGCCAACACCATCTCAAGTTGATGCAACACCGTCAAAGACGAAAAAAGCTGGAAAAAAGAAAGGGAAAACAACACAACAACCCATATCATCACATCAAGCTAGCTCACCCTCCAAGGGAAACCGAATAGCGTGGCCACAAAGTGACGAGGAAGCTTTGGGTATGGCTTGGTTCCATGTTTCAACGGACTCCATCTAAAGAAGAATACGTGAATGATCCATCTAACAAGACTGGCCAAGCTTTCAAGTATGAGCATATTTGGAAAAAAGTGAGGGCTCACCAGATCTTTTCAAGTTGCACATCAGTCCATGGAAACCAACATTCCAAAAGAAGCAAGACCAACAGCACGGGGGGTTATACTGCTAGTTCAGCCTCCGATGCTAACTTCGGAGAAGAAGAGTTTCGTATCATTGTTGATGACGAAGAGCCAATTCAAGAAGAACAAGTAACCCCTGAGAGTCGGCCAATGGGTAGGGATAGGGCCAAAGCACAAGCTAAAGCACAAAAAGGCAAAGGCGCATCTTCATCATCATCAGCAGCAATTGAAGAACACATGTCGACTATGATTACGAATATCAACAACACAGCTCTGCAGAAGCAACAAGTACTCAAAACCTACGAGGATTCGATTAAATCCGTAAGTTTAGCTGAACATGAGAGGGTCGTTATTGAATACAAGAAGTTGAGATACATGGATACCAGTCACATGTCAAAGAAGAAACGAGCCAACCAGAAGACCTATCTTGCTCATCTCAGGGCCAAGTTCAACATCGAGGATTCGGGTTCAGATTCGGATTCAGAGTAGAAATGTCTAGTATTTTAATTTAGGACCCGTGTGTTTGAAATAAGTAGATTTAGGATCCGTGTGTTTTAATTTGTTTTAATGGTATTTGAGTTTTAAATTTATATTTATTGTTTTAATAATTATTTAATTAATTATATGTTTAATTAATTAAATACATAATTAATAAATTTAATGTTTATTAAATGGTTATGAGAAATAATGATGTGGAAATTAAGTGAAATTTGTAGTAAGAATTTAATGTTTAGCATTGGGGCCAAAAAGAGATTTGTAGTGAGAATTTATGAAAAGCTGATGTGGCATGCTGACTGGACAAATTTGTAGTAAGAATTTGGTTTTGGGATGGAGATAGTCTAACAATCATTTTCCGTGCCCCTATTTACATATCGAAAGCTTGTGCACATATCATATGAACAACAACAACAACAACAACAACAAGGTACCCAATCCCGACATAAGTCGGGCTATGGGGGAGGTATGATGTAGACAGACCTTACCCCTACTCAAAGGTAGGGAGGCTGCTTCCGGTTCCATCGCAGTGGAAGGGACCTCCGGCCCGGGTGAAAAAAATAAGGTTAGATCCACCGGAGTGGAAGCTTAACCGGATAGGGATAATCACGATCTCAAACTCTCAATCTCAATCTCAATCCCACTCTTCGGTTCACAAATTCAGATCTTAGATCTAGAAATTTGTTACCGTTAGGGAGAGAGAGAGGTTAGAGAGAGAGAGAAGAGAGAGAAGATGTATAAATCAAAGTTTGCGATACAATACAAACAGATCACTCTTCCATACTTTTAGGCTTAGCCATCGGTACTGTGCTCAGTCTCGAGATTACAACCATGTTAATTAGCAGCTTTTGACTCTATAGCTTCCAAGATGCTTAAGGGAATGACTGATAAGATCTAAGTTTCTAATCGACAGATGGTTTTTTGATCTTATTACAAACTAGGGTTACCTTGGGTCGACATAGCTGAGAGAAACTGTAGCAACTGAAGAACCCACTAACATTTGTGTGATGTTGAGTTCCATCGTCTCCTTATCTATAAAAGGGGGATTTGAGGGGACAGGTAGTGGTTCATCGTCCTTTGCCAACATTCTCAGTGCTGCTGACATGGATGGTCTTAATGACGGATCTTCTTGAATGCAAAGAAGTCCTACGTGTATCACTCTTATAGCATCTTTCTGGAAAATGATGTTCGGATATACATTCATCATCAGATTCGGGTCAAACATTTCCTTCACTGTCCCCTGCGTAAAATGCCTCCATGCCTGCATATACATAAGTAGTTACAATGTATAAGACTACCTCCAATGGGGGATTTGTGGGAGAAATTTGTGATGAGGTGGAAGAAATTTGTAGATTTGTAAGATTTGTAGGGTTGGGGTGGTGATGAGGTGGAAGAAATTTGTAGAGAAATTTGTAGGAAATTTGTGTGTACAAATTTATTACAAATTTTATTTCTCTTTTCTTTTTAAATAAAAAACATGAATATGTATATTAAATAATGTCTAGTATATTATAAAATGTATATAACATTGAATAAATTTAAAAAATGTATATAATATTAAATATATGTTATAATAAATTTAAAAAATATGAAAAAATTATAAAAAACATATTTAAATATAACAATAATATTATTATTATCAAATTTTAAATTTGTCTTATCCCAGCGGCTAGTTTTTTTGTCATATTTTTAACGGCTAGTTTTTTTGTTCTATTTTGAACGGCTACTTTTTTTTGTCTTATTTCAACGGCTATTTTTTTTCCATCTATAATTACTAGGCAAATCTTCTCATTTGATTCACACTTCTCTTTCAATCTACAAAATTTACTCTGAATTTTCTTTAAACATCTAACCCGAATTCATCACACTTTCAGTCATACTCAATGGATCCAAACGAACAACCAACATCATTCACTGACCTTTTCAATGATGCCTGCGAAGAACACAACCCAAACCAACAATCATCAAACCAACCGGGTATGTTTACACAACCGGGTATGTTTCCACAACCTGGTATGTTTCCACAACCAGGTATGTTTCCACAACCGGGTATGTTTCCACATCCCGGTATGTTTCAACAATTTGGTGGTTTTGATCAACAACAATTAATGCAATGGCAACAATCTCAGATGTTTCAGTTCCAACAGCCTTCGATTACACAACAACAACAACAGCCAACACCATCTCAAGTTGATGCAACACCGTCAAAGACGAAAAAAGCTGGTAAAAAGAAAGGGAAAACAACACAACAACCCATATCATCACATCAAGCTAGCTCACCCTCCAAGGGAAACCGAATAGCGTGGCCACAAAGTGACGAGGAAGCTTTGGGTATGGCTTGGTTCCATGTTTCAACGGACTCCATCGTAGGAAACAACCAACGGGATGGAGTGTTTTGGAAAAGTGTGGAATGTCACTATAACCAATCAAATCCTAAAGTTCCTAGAGACTTTGCCCATCTAAGGAGCCATTGGTTTTTAGTAAAGCCCAAAATCAGAAATGTCACTATAAAATCAAATCCTAAAGTTCCTAGAGACTTTGCCCATCTAAGGAGCCATTGGTTTTTAGTAAAGCCCAAAATCAGTAAATTCAATGGGTTTTATTTGTCAATCAAGTCTCGTTACCATAGTGGTTGGTCGGAGGAGCAGTTTATTGATACCGCTAAAGAAGAATACGTGAATGATCCATCTAACAAGACTGGCCAAGCTTTCAAGTATGAGCATATTTGGAAAAAAGTGAGGGCTCACCAGATCTTTTCAAGTTGCACATCAGTCCATGGAAACCAACATTCCAAAAGAAGCAAGACCAACAGCACGGGGGGTTATACTGCTAGTTCAGCCTCCGATGCTAACTTCGGAGAAGAAGAGTTTCGTATCATTGTTGATGACGAAGAGCCAATTCAAGAAGAACAAGTAACCCCTGAGAGTCGGCCAATGGGTAGGGATAGGGCCAAAGCACAAGCTAAAGCACAAAAAGGCAAAGGCGCATCTTCATCATCATCAGCAGCAATTGAAGAACACATGTCGACTATGATTACGAATATCAACAACACAGCTCTGCAGAAGCAACAAGTACTCAAAACCTACGAGGATTCGATTAAATCCGTAAGTTTAGCTGAACATGAGAGGGTCGTTATTGAATACAAGAAGTTGAGATACATGGATACCAGTCACATGTCAAAGAAGAAACGAGCCAACCAGAAGACCTATCTTGCTCATCTCAGGGCCAAGTTCAACATCGAGGATTCGGGTTCAGATTCGGATTCAGAGTAGAAATGTCTAGTATTTTAATTTAGGACCCGTGTGTTTGAAATAAGTAGATTTAGGACCCGTGTGTTTGAAATAAGTAGATTTAGGATCCGTGTGTTTTAATTTGTTTTAATGGTATTTGAGTTTTAAATTTATATTTATTGTTTTAATAATTATTTAATTAATTATATGTTTAATTAATTAAATACATAATTAATAAATTTAATGTTTATTAAATGGTTATGAGAAATAATGATGTGGAAATTAAGTGAAATTTGTAGTAAGAATTTAATGTTTAGCATTGGGGTCAAAAAGAGATTTGTAGTGAGAATTTATGAAAAGCTGATGTGGCATGCTGACTGGACAAATTTGTAGTAAGAATTTGGTTTTGGGTTGGAGATAGTATAAGTAAATGCATTTTTAGGCAAGGAATTGAAAAATGTGATTCAATGATTACAACTTCACATTTTTAGCTGACATCTTAACACTTACAATAGACACTAAGAATTCAGCATATTCCATGGTTTTACTTCTGTTGCTTTCCATTCCGCTGACCAACTCGAGTAGCAACACACCAAAGCCATAGACATCAGCTTTTTCGGTTAACTGGCCACGAGCCAGGTACTCTGGAGCAATGTACCCTCTGGTGAGATTAAAATTAAGAAAGGAAAAGGTTAACGTACTATATTAGTGTGAAATTCAAATATTAAGGAAAAGTTTAGCATAACATCAATATGTCTTTTGCTACTTTCTCCCTAGTCCCTTTAAAATGTTTGTTAAGAAATTGGTGGTCTCTTTAGTAAGTACCAACATGTTGTAAATGCTTGTTTTGGTTCTTTTCTGGTCTCGTAAAGGTCAACAAAATGAGGAACTTACAGTGTACCCACAATGGCAGTGCTCATATGGCTCTTGTCACCTTGAAAAGACCTGGCTAAACCAAAATCAGCTATTTTGGGATGAAGCCTCAAGTCTAACAAGATATTAGAAGCTTTAATATCTCTATGTATAATGCGTCTCTTGGTATTTTCATGAAGGTAAACCAAGCCTTCTGCTATACCGATAATAATCTCAAATCTCTTCTCCCATCGTAATTCCCTGCCTTTTGTTTCATCTGTATAAGTTCACATTTTCATAATTACATCTCGATTAATCAACTTCATGAACTCAATTAAAGACTTTGAAAATTACCAAAAATGTATCGATCGAGGCTCATGTTAGGTAGATATTCATATATGAGAATGCTTTCAGGTCCTGAACAGCTGCATCCCAACAGCTTGACTAGATTTTTGTGTTGAACACTGTTAATGATGTTAACTTCATTGTAGAAATCTGCTGCTCTGAATTTGTTGTTTAAGAAAAGCCGCTTCACAGCTATTTCTCGTCCATCTAAGAGAATCCCCTGAGAGATTTTAACCATTCATCTAAGTTTTATACAGTGGTCTACAAGATGACAGCAAACCCATGTAGACGGCCTTAGATTTGGCAATTTTATCTCTATCGGGCCAGATGGGTAAGTAAAAAGAACTTCTTATCACAAGATTGGGGAAATATGCCGAAGTGGTTAAAAGTCATTTTATTATGAAAGAATTAGATTATTACTGTTGTTATGTAATTTAAAAGCTTGCATCAAAAAAAATTCAGGTAAAATCAACCTTCCCAACCAGTGCCTAAATTACGTGTCATGACCTGTTCAACCTGGCCAACCATTCAACTTGAAGTGATTTTACGATAAGATACTACCTTGTTGACAGTCCCAAATCCACCTTGTCCGAGCTTATTGGAGTCATCCCAATTTCCCGTTGCTTTCTCAATTGTAGAGTATTTGAAGTTCAAGTTACTGTCTGTAAGAATCTTCACCAGTTTTTTGGCATTTTTTGCTTCATAAGAACCTGAAACATTAAGCAACTGTTAGTGTTGATCGATGACCTATACAAATTGTCTGTTGTTACTAATATATTTTCAAGTCCATAAACATGATACAAATGGTTATACCATTTCTCCTGCGCTGTATATATTTCCGTTTTCTGATATATAAGACGCTCATTAAAGCAACTGTGAAAACCACCACAGAACTAACAACGGAAACTACAATAACTATTCTCTTTCCTGCAAAACCCATTAATGAAACATGATTAGATATCTATAGAAAGCTTCTCTCTTAATGATTTGTATGATTTCAACTTCTCATAGATGAATTATTAAAAAAGTGTTTCTTGCAAGACCTATTTATTGAATGGTATGTTCATAAGTGTTATAATCGTTACCTTTATTGCTAGCGCTTCTTGTGGTTTGTATATGATTAAGAAAATTAGTATCAGAATACCTCATGAAGCATCCAGTATTCAATGCTCGCCCCTCTGACCATGGCAAACATTTTGTTATTGATGCAGATGCGTTCATCAAACATGCCTTACAAGATTCTGGGCTCAAAGTATTCCAACATTGGGCCAGCACATAAACTGAATCATTAGAACCAACCGTGGTCGGCTCTTCGCTAGCAAAGTAGTCACCATTTTTTAATGCATCCGTTATAGCATTCATGACTGCGTGCCTTGTGGAGTTTTGAAACATGGTACTTTTCCGTGTTGTGTTACCACAAATAATTGTGTCACTAGGCCCCGTATACTCCTTAAAGAAATTATAGTTTTGGACTCGCATAAAGCAGCCATCACAGTAAAGTCGACCCCCAGGTTTCGGATAGCAACTAGGAAGCACAGTACGCATTTGGGCAGTGCAAAATTGGCAATCTTGTACAGATAGGTCACCGTAGCATTGAGAAAGACCATAAACTTGGTCGGGGCTGGTTCCCTCTGATACTGTTGCGTTATGTGAAGTTTGCATTTGGTTGCTAAGTCTTCCAAATACCCTGACACCGTTTTCGAGGTATTTTATTCGATCGTTTTTCCCGTCGACACAAACCATCTTGATGATTTGGGTTCTGGCATCCCCCGCTGATCTAGATGCTAGTAATTGAATTATGATCAAAGCAATAAAAATGACAAGTGTATGTATTGGTTTACACATCTTCTTGCTATCTTATGGTTGTTGATCATCAACCATAAGTATCTGAGATATCGAAATAGAACAAGACTTAACTATTGAATATAGAATATGCATGGTGGCATACCTTTTGGGTATATATATATGAGATGATATAATATGAATCAATCATATGATGATATATGATTAAAGTAAAACAAAACGGTATGCATATACTTAGTCTGCAAGTTGGAAAAAAAAAGTCAAAAGCCTCCAACAGTCCAACCAACCATGACCGAGCTCCCAAAACAACACCTCAACTTAAGGGTATCAAAAGTGATACATTTTTATTAAAAAATTTAAAGATTGACTTTTGATATATATAGAAAATACCAAATATCATGCATGTTAGGCCTATGCCTATATCATCCCTGCCACCAGTACCACATCACCCGAAACACTGCCAAGAACATCCCTGGCTATAACCCTTTCTTCACCCCATATTCAAAAAAAATTTAACTGTTGCATGCCCCGCTCCCCATGGACCACTTTTGCTTATAGGTGGCAATTTGGGCGGGTGGGTCGGATTTAGTAATCGGGTCAAAACGGGTTAGTTCGGGTCATATCGGGTTCGGGTCAAAACGGGTTAGTTCGGGTCATATCGGGTTCGGGTCAAAACGGGTCGTTATAAATCTCTAATATATAGCAACATGAAGTATCTTTACCCTCCATCAAATTTTCATCTTTATTCTCCACCCTTAGATTATATTGCTTACATCATCTTTGACTAAACTTTTAAAAGAAGATGATATTAGTTCTCCAACTTCAGATAATTTGCTTAAACTAAAACACAATATTAATTACACTTTTTTTTTATCTATCTAACTTTTTATTTATCAAATTTTTTTCAGAATAATAATATCCATCTTCTTGTATTCTTAACAATTCGATTCTTTTTCTTAAGCTTTTCAATCGTGAGCTCATGTCACAAAAAATCTTCAAAAATATATTCACAGATGAGAATTTTTATAGTTTGGAGATTGATATTCTAAAAGAATATATTTTTGTGTATGATGATTGGATAATGTTATGAAAGTTGTCACTAGAATCATGATCTCGTGTTATATACAAATTTCGTATATATGTTACTTGGTGTAATTTGCTCCGAGGATTAATATATATTTACTTTCTAATATTAAATTTGAGATATTTACAAAAAAATTTATAACTATGTTATATATATACTTGAAGGTGATCAAAGAAAAAATAAAATGTCCGATTTGTAGTTTTTTCAAAGCAAATGAAGATGTAGAAAGGTATTTATGTTTTCATTGTTAGTTTGTGTAATTGTTTTTATTTTATTTTTTATTCTTCCAATTTTTTAAACCTTTAATGTTTTTTTATATTATGTAAGTTTTTTTTAGAGAAAATTACATTTTTGGTCCCTTAAGTTGGCAGGATTTTTAGTTATTGCCCTTAAGTGAATTAATTACAGAAAAAACCCTGAAGTTGGTCAATTTTTTCACTTTTCACTCTGCGACTAACAACCGTCTATTAGGTCCGTTAAGTGAGGGGCAGATTCGTCATTTCACCATGATCCCTTCTTCTACACTCAAACACAAACCCAGATTTATACAATATATATATATATATATATGGAAAAGTGAATATAAGGCTGTCCGGCATCTAAGCTTAGGTGTGGAACCCCTCACATACAAATTTTTATATTTTTTTATTAATGAATAAATGTTTGGGGCCCCATGAATTTTATGGATTAAAAAAACAATATGTGAGTGTTCCACACCTAAACTTAGGTACCTAACAGCCTTATATTCTCATCCCCCATATATATATAATCTTTTACTTATATATACAAATAAATTTATACATATATCACTACTACAAAAATAGTTGTTTTGGAACGGTTTTTTTGGTTTTTTTAAACGCTTTTTGAACCGTTCCTTAAAATGGCGTTCCAAAAAATAATATGGTTCTTGTAACGGTTTCAAAACCGTTTCAAATGTCCAATTTTCGTAACGGTTGGCTAATAAACCGTTCCAGATTTGTTTGGAAAAGTCAATATGTAATTCACTTTGGAACGGTTGTAAATTTCAGTATGTAAACCGTTTCATTTTATTATATATTTATTTTTACATTTTAATTAATTCAGCTCCATATAAATATTATTATTATTATTATTATTATTATTTATTATTATTATTATTATTATTATTATTATTATTATATATCTGATGATTCATACTAAATAAACATGAGATTAAACAAAACCAAATGAATACTCAATCACGCATATCATTATTCTGGAAAATAGACTTGCATACATGCTTCATTATCTCTTATACATCAAGGTTTACACATAATAAAAAGTACACTAAAGAAGTAAAGATCCAAATACTTTCATATAACAATATATATATATTTTACAATATATAAGTTAGAATTCCGGCCGATTGACGAGTTGGATAATTTGTAGATGCTTGAATCGTCACAACTTTGCTCAACTTGTCTCCTTGCCAAACAACCTTTTGAAGTGCTACATCTGTATAGCTTCTGTAAAATTTGAAAATCAAATGATTATATGATCAACTAAAGATTAGTTAAAAGATTAACAGACTTAAATACAAGGGGGATAAGAGAGGTCACCATATATAAATTATACCATTTTTGAATTTCGGCCAAACTACTAGCTATCCAAACTAAATAATAGAAATCAAAGCGAAAGATATATGTGTGTGTACCTTGGCTAGATGAGACTTTGAATTATTTATTGACCATATATACGCCAAGCCCATTGAATTGATGATAAATCGTCAGCTCTTACTTGAACCACCGCCCTCTTTTGTTGATTTTTCCTGTAGTTCACACTTCACACAAAAAAAAAGTGTTACAAAACTAACCAAAGAAATTAGAAAAGAATAAAGTTCTATTAGTTGGTCAAGAAAAGAGTTCCAAATACGAGTGTATAGATACAAGTGGAAATATTTCATTAGATATGTGTTTTTTATGCATGAACATATTTCAAATCAAGAGAAAAAACAAATCAAAACAGTTGCTAATAGGTTAGGTAACCTGTGAAATCACTTGATTTGTACAAATACATCATTCATCCATCTAGAGTTCGAATTGAATTTTGGGCTTGCTATTGAACTCATCACACTGTACAAAAAATCGAATCAGATAAATATGTAACATTCGTGAGTTTTGACCCGTTGACTTTTCGTGTAATATGACTAACAATTTAAGTTAATGAATTATTTGGGTCGTTTTGTGAATTAAATGACAATGTGTTATACTCGGGTCGATATTATGTTTTGATCGGTGTTCAAATGTGTAACGATTGTAAATTGGCTAGAGAAGAGAAACGGGTCGGTCCGTGGGTAGTCCATGACCCACCAGCCACCAATGACCCATTTCCCCCCCTTATCTCTTTCTTCCCCTTTCATTTCTTATCTTTCTCTTTTTCTCTCCTTCTCTCAAGTAAAAGGCAAGACCAAAACCCATTTCATTTCTTCTTCTTTCTAGTATCGATTGGTGTTTTGAAGCTGAAATAACACTAGAATCATCGTCATCTATACCTCATTATCGTCTTATTGAAGAATCAAAGGTGGAAGTTCTTGCATTTTACCCTTTTGACCTAATTTCGGGTTGAAGCTCAAGAAGGAAGTTTTGGTGAGTCTAATCCATCCCATTTACTTCTATTTATGTTAGTTTACTCATTTTTTTTAGTCATCTCGTACATTTACAAGTCTTGAATCGGGTCGAAATGGAATTAGGGTTAAATTAGGGTTTTGGTTTGGGTTGAATGATTTGGAAGTGTTCTTGATGTTTTGGAATGAAAATTTGTAATGGATTATGCGTATTTATGTTTAATGGCACTTAGTTAAGCTTCAAAATGAGTTTCAAGCTCTTACAAATCGTTTTGGTATGCTTTGGGTCGAATTTTGGGGGTTTTGGTTCGTTTTCTGCACTTAGGACTGCTGGTGCTGGTGCTGGGAATTGTCCCACTGCGGCGCAGTGGAGGGGCCTAGTCCCACTGCGGCGCAGTGGATTACCACTGCCCATTCTGCTTTGTTTTGGCCCACTGCGGCGCAGTGGCTTGGCCTGTCCCACTGCGTCGCAGTGGCTTGGCTCTGTCCCACTGCGGCGCAGTGGATTCATTCTGGACATTCGCGCGCGTCAATTTTCCAACGTTAATAACTTTTGATCCGTAAGTCCAAATAAGTCATATGACCTATCGTTGGAATCGTAAGAGAGTCTAGTTTCTTGTAGTAACACTCATTTTGTATGATTCTTAATCCGTTTCTAAAAATTTCGGGTCAAAGTGTTACGTTTCACACTCGGTTATGTTAAAGAAGTAATTGTGGGTTCGTGACTCGACTTAAACTTAAGGAACCAACTTGTTTATGATTATAGAGTTGACCTTGTACTATATGACATGCTTTGATAGGTTGTGGACGCGTGGGGCCCAATACTCGCTATTAATCTTTCATTTACGCGACTTAAGCTTCTTTGCCGATCAAGGTGAGTTTCGTAGCCCCCTACTCAATAGAGATTCGGGCTAAAAAGTGTACATATACGTGTTTGTTGGATTGTTTGGTTGATTTGATTGACTGTCTAGTTAATTTCTGATTAATTGTTGATCGACAGATAGTTTTGATTGACTGTGTGATGATTTACGAATGTGATTGTGTCATTGTAAGGTATTAGGATAGAAGTACATATATGGAGGTCGGTTTTACTTCCAAAGAGTCTTAGATGTGGTGGGAAGGCTGCGGGTGACCCTATACATAAGCATCTAGAACTTGAAGAAAGTAAAATCCTCCAAGGTATATGTACGCGCTGTTTAGAGAAAGCGATGAATTCAGGAATTATGGTTGGAATGAACATGTACGTCTCGTTATACTTGATTTGTGTGATACGCACTCAAGCATACCTTTATCGTTGTATTGACGAACTTATGAATTAATGTTTGACGATTGAATGATTGATTGAACGATGGAATAATGGATTATTGGTTACGTTTAATGGATCTTAGTAAGGGATTGTGATGTATTATTTTATGGTTATTGTTATTATTATTATTACTGCT
>CM067167.1:281350422-281379114 GCA_034093135.1 Erigeron breviscapus
TTAACATTAAAACCGTTTCAAATAATGTAGATTTGGAACCATTTTACTACAAACCGTTCCATAAAACTTTTTAAAAACCATTGGAACGCTTTTTTATCATAACCGTTCCAAATCGGCGT
This sequence comes from Erigeron breviscapus, assembly GCA_034093135.1. Taxonomy (NCBI): domain Eukaryota; kingdom Viridiplantae; phylum Streptophyta; class Magnoliopsida; order Asterales; family Asteraceae; genus Erigeron; species Erigeron breviscapus. The sequence continues at coordinate 281,350,542 of CM067167.1, forward strand.
TCCAAAAGATCAGTTTTGGAGTAGTGTATACAGAACATACCAAGCACACACACACACACGGAAACACACACAAACACACACTCGACACACACACATCTGAGATCGGAAAGAAGGATTTTTGGATTCGGAATTACTTCGATCGAGATCGGTTTTGGCTAGATTTGGTTGGATTCGAAGTGCAATTGCTTTGTTTTGTCTTTCTTTTCGATTCAAACAAGTTTTGTTCGCGATCTCCGATCATGTTCATGTTCACACTTTGTCGATTAGTTTTCCTGGCGGATAAGTTTTTCTGACGAAGTCTAAATCGGATTTATTTTGGTTAGGGTTCGTGCGCGATTGATTTTTGAGTCGATTGCAACATATTTCGTGTTCTGATTCGAAGAAACAAGAGATAAATCTAGATTTTAATTTTTCCGGCGTGATTTTCAGATTTCCCGGCCACCGTGATTTCAGTTGACATTGATTTCTGGGTTTGTGTTTGAGTGTGGAAGAAGAAGAATAAGAAGGGATGATGGTGAAATGACGAATCTGCCCCTTACTTAACGGACCTAATAGACGACTGTTAGTCGCGGAGTGAAAAGTGAAAAATTTGACCAACTTCAGGGTTTTTTCAGTAATTAATTCACTTAAGGGCAATAACTGAAAATCCTACCAACGTGAGGGACAAAAAATGTAATTTTCTCGTTTTTTTTTATGTATAAATGTATTTTTTATATGGTTTTCTCGCGTTTTACGTGGGTTATAATCTAGTTCTTATTATTTTTACAAATGGCAAAAAATTGAACTTAATTAGTAATAAATTCGTATGGTAAAATATGTTTCAACCAAATAATCTAATATTGGCTAGTATTAATAAATTCAGGCTCTAATATGCTGTTTAAGTTTTAGGTGTTAACTTAATAAAAACTGTTTTTCTTGTTGTGTGCGCTGCCCCGTAGAAGCGCCCCCCCTTCCGACACCATATGCCTATAGTGTCTTCATGGATCCACCGATCAATCCAAAAATGAATAAGACTACCATCTCGAGCAATACCTGCAATGTTCTTGTGGACCGAAAAATTGTATTTAAAAGACATGTTTTAACTATGAAAGCTCAGGTCCCGTATGCGTTTCTAGTGAGAGGCAAAAATGAAACACAAATAACAATTGTGAGTGAAAATTTAGTTCTTATTATTTTTACAAATGGCAAAAAATTGAACTTAATTAGTAATAAATTCGTATGGTAAAATATGTTTCAACCAAATAATCTAATATTGGCTAGTATTAATAAATTCAGGCTCTAATATGCTGTTTAAGTTTTAGGTGTTAACTTAATAAAAACTGTTTTTCTTGTTGTGTGCGCTGCCCCGTAGAAGCGCCCCCCCTTCCGACACCATATGCCTATAGTGTCTTCATGGATCCACCGATCAATCCAAAAATGAATAAAACTACCATCTAGAGTAATACCTGCAAATGTTCTTGTGGACCGAAAAATTGTATGTTAAAAGACATGTTTTAACTATGAAAGCTCAGGTCCCGTATGCGTTTCTAGTGAGAGGCAAAAATGAAACACAAATAACAATTGTGAGTGAAAATTTAAATTTGGTTTGGTTGTATAGAGAAAAAAAGAAATAAGTTATGAATTAACTATAACTATTGGGTTGTATCTGGGTTGCTAATATGGATGGTCTATGAATTTGGAGTGATGATTTCTTACCGTCAAAACCCACTAATTTTGAACGTTAGAGCATCGCTTATGGTTGCAAGATGTCTAATCAACAGAGGATGTCATTAAACAATCTTTTTTATTAGATAAAAATAATAAATCAAAACTAACTTAAATTGTTTGACAGATAATATATTGAAAACACCAAACTTCTCATGATGCTCCGAAGCTTACCATTCAATTTTATTGGTCAAAACATATTGTATTTAAAAATTTTAACACATTACATTACTAGATTTATACATTACATTACATGAAAGTATAAAAAACAACAAAATATAAACATTACAAGAAAAAAACATATAACATAAAGTTTATATTTCGTGAAATTCTTTTCTCATTTGATGATTGAGGCTTGAAATGCTTCAGCGACTTTGGGCTTCAAACCCACATGACAGAAGGTTGAATATACAACCAAAAATGAGTGAATAAAAGAGTGCTAATTTATCATACTTCGCCATATCTTGAAAAAATCGTTAAGCGTGGCACGTTCGTTTGGAAAAGCAACCCCCGATATCAAAAGCACAAGGTCCATTAGTAACCTGGCTTTATCGTCTAGTTCATTCATTTAACCATGTTACTTGCGATCAACATGGATAGCTAGAGATGGACTAACATTTCAGGGATTATAAATACATGTGCATGTGATGTGGACCAATCAATGAAGAGAGAAAGAAGAAAGAGAAAAAATGACTTGATTTGATTGGTGGAAGATTTATTTGGAAACTTTTGTTTGTAATCAGCTTGTGAACCTATTCTCTTCAGGAATTTCATTACCAACTAAGGTTTCCTCGGGTATGAACGGTTGTGTGAAACTGTAGCAACCGAAGAATCCAGTAACGTTTGAGTGATGTTGAGTTCCATCGTTTCCTCGTCTATAAATGGGGGAACAGAGGGGACAGGTAATGCTTCATCATCCTTTGTTAACATTCTTAGTGCCACTGACATGGATGGTCTTAAAGATGGGGCTTCTTGAATGCAAAGAAGTCCTATGTGTACCACTCTTTTGGCATCCTTTTGAAATTTGTTGTCAGGATATTTATGCATCATTAGGTTCGGGTCAAATAATTTATCCACTGTACCTTGCTTGAAATGCTCCCATGCCTGCCAATCCAAAAATTAATGTTATATTTGACAAGATGCGTGATGCCTATCTTACACATTGGGTATGGAAATGTGTGATTGTAATTGACATCTTCCTGAAAATGAACAAAGAGTGTTCCTGTGCTACTTGCAGGTTTTATACTTACAGTAGACACTAAGCTGTCCGTATATTCTGTAATTTTGCTGCTGCTGTTTTCCATTCCAGAGACAACCTCAAGCACTAACACACCAAAGCTATAGACATCGGCCTTTTCTGTTAACTGGCCATGGGCTAGGTACTCTGGAGCTATATACCCACTGGTGAGATTAAAAAAGTTAGAAAAGTATTCGCATTCTATATCTGTGTGTGCATTTATATCTAAATGATATCCCAAATAAAAAGACTATCAACTAACAAGTCATTAACCCATGTTAACACGTCTTTTACTTCTTCTTCTCTTTTAACTTACTGTGGTTTGTTTTGGCTGAAATTATCTTTCGCATTGTTGTTATTATTGTTTTATATTTGCAAAATATTATAGATTTGTCTCATCAAGGCGTACTAGTACTTACAGTGTTCCTGCAATGGCGGTGCTGATGTGACTCTTGTCATCTTGAAAAGACCTGGCCAACCCAAAATCAGCTATTTTGGGACGAAGCCTCAAGTCTAGCAGGATATTAGAAGCTTTAATATCCCTGTGAATTATCCGACTAACTGTATTTTCATGAAGGTGAATAAGGCCTTCCGCTATACCAGTAATAATCTTAAATCTCTTTTCCCAGCCTAATTCCGTGCCTTTTATTTCATCTGCAGAAGCTCACATTAGATCAGACAAGGCATCAGCTTTATGAACTTGGAATCATATGAAGATATTTAAAATTACCAAAAATGTAGCGGTCGAGACTCATGTTTGGTAGAAATTCATATACAAGAATGCTTTCAGGTCCTGAACAGCTGCATCCCAACAGCCTGATGAGATTTTTGTGTTCAACACTGCTAATCAAGTTAACTTCATTGTAGAAATCTGCCGCTCTCAATTTGTGGTTTAAGAAGAGCCTCTTCACAGCTATTTCCCGTCCATCGAAAAGAATCCCCTAATAGATTCGAACTCTTAATATAATAAGCAGTATAAAGGAGTTTACTATTAAAGAATAACGTTTATGCTACTTAAAGGTTTTGATCTGTTGAGACTTCACATACACAATCTTGGATGTCGCGATTCAGACTCATGTAGTTATGAATTTGCTAGTTCGGGTTAACAATGGGTCACATGTGGATTAAATTAAAGAATAGCTAAGGCGAAAATAGGAATAATGGGCCAAAATGGTCAAAGTCAAATCGGTAATTCTTGATTTAAGATCATTATAGTTGAAAAAATCACCCATAGTGTATGTTTTTATCACAGATACAACCTATATCATTTTAGTTGAAACATTATGTATATTACTACTGTTATTTTGTAGTTCATGATTCTGGTCAACTCAACAGACCGTCATGACTAGTTACCCAACCTGCCTGAAACACCCATTTTGCTACCTCTGGAAATCTGTTTCTTTGTTTTTTTATTATTTTTTTATTTTATATAGTACTACCTTGTACACAATCCCAAATCCACCTTGTCCGAGCTTATTGGAGTCATCCCAATTTCCTGTTGCTTTCTCAATTGTGGAGTATTTGAAGTTCAAGCTAATATCTGTAAGAATTGCAGCTAGTTTCTCGACGTCATAAGAATCTGAAACATTTAGCAACCATTATTTAAATGTACGATTTTGATAGATTATGTGTATCGCCACTAAAATTTTAGTCAGCCCAAAAGCATGATATTTACTTTGCATACCTTTTCTTTTCTGCTGTATATATCTGCGTTTTCTGATATATATCATAATCGTTACTGCAACTGTGAAGACCACCGTAGCACTAATTGTTGAAACTACAATAACAGTTATCTTCCCTGCAAAACTCGTTAATAAAAGATATAGCCAAAGTGAATAATTTTATAGTTGGATTTAGAATTGTGATCGTTACCTCTATTGCTAGAGTTGCTTGTGTCCACTATAGGGTTAAGAAAATTGGTATCAGAATACCTCATGAAACATCCAGTATTCAATGCTCGCCCCTCTGACCATGGCAAACAATTTGTGATTGATGCAGATGCGTTCATCAAACACGCCCTACAAGATCTCGGACTCAAAGTTTCCCAACACTGAGCTAGCACATAAACTGAATCATTAGAACCAGGTTTTATCACCTCTTCCCTAGAAAAGTAGCCACGGTTTCTTAATGCATCCGTTACAGCTTTCATGACTGCCTGCTTTGTTGATTCTTGAAACATGGTACTATTTCTTTTTGTATTACCACAAACAATTGTGTCATGAGGCCCCGTATACTCTTCAAAAAAATTATAAACTTGGATTCGCGTAAAACAGCCATCATAGTAAAGTCGACCCCCACTTTTTGGCCAGCAACTAGGAAGCATGCCACGCGTTCCGGCGTAACAAAGTTGGCAATCTTGTACAGAGAGGTCACCATAGCATTGGGAAAGACCATATACTTGGTCGGGGCTGGTTCCCTCTGATACCGTTGCGTTATTTGAAGTTTGCATTTGGTTGCTTAGTCTTCCATATACTTTGATGAAGTTTAGGAGCAATTTTGTTTGATTGTTTTCCTCTTCATTACAAATCATCTTGACGGTTTGGGCTCTGGCATCCCCCTCTGATCTAGATGCTAGTAATAATAGAATTACGATCGAAGCAATGAAAATTACAAGCCTATGTATTGGTCTACCCATCTTCTATTGCAGAAGCTGTTCAGAACCAGAATTACATATGATGTTTAATAGTTATAAAAAAAAGGATATCAAAATAGGTTGATCATACTAAACAAAGAAATTAAACAGAATCAATTATCGATTATAGAACTATGTGTGGCTTGGAGGAATACAAGATAAAATGGGTTAGAAATTTTCAAGTCTTATTTTAAGACTTGAAATAGTCCGGTGTAGATTAATATAGCAGGTTTTTTAATGAGGTAAGGAATACAAGAGAAAATGGCCGGGTTAGAAATTTCAAAGTCTCTAAAGACTTTGGACTGGATGATTTTCCACGACAAAACCAAATTTGGATTTTATATTTAGCTATTTATATACATTGAAGTTGATATATGTTAAAAAATATAATTAATATAAACTTTGGGTTAATATTGTCATTGTCTCTTACTTCGGGGTTAAGTGTTTATGCAGGAATATCATTCTTGGAAGTTAAGGGACTGGTTCTGGATGTTTTAGAAGATGGAGGTAGCTGGAGTAATTACACTAGAGCTGGAAGTATATATAGAAGAATTAGGGTTAACCCTAATTCATTCTTGCAGCCATATTATTGTCGATATATTTTCTCTCTCTATTTTCTGTATATTCGATCCATCTTGTAATTGATTGATTCGTCTTGATCAATCATTCCACTGATCATCTTGATCATATTCGTATTGTAATAATAACTCTTTGTGGTCGGTGTTTACAGCCGACTGATTAATTTCTTAATCGAATAACTAATAATAATAATAATAATTGTTGTTCTTCGATTTCGTTCAATGCATATACTAGAGCATGTACTCATGCCGTATTATTCTTGATTTATTATATTGAAATTATTGATTAAAAAGTGTAAATTGGTGATGAAAAACAAAAAAAATTGTAAATTAAAGTCAAAATTTGAAAACATAAATCAATTTAAAAAAATCGAAAGCTGTGATTGATCGATAAGTTATTAGAGCAACTGTATTTTAACATATGATATTAGTCAAATTATACATGTTCGTGTTATAGTTTATTGACTAATATCCTTCATTTGTTGGCATTTTAAGCCATCAATCATGTTATAATGGTTACTTAGTACTTGCATAAGCTTTTGTGTAGGTACATGGAGAAAACATGACCATTTGGAGCTAAATCGATGATTTGATGATTGATATTGGACTTTTAGATGCATACGAATGAAGCGGTTTGAGTCTTGACATGTTGGTGAGCTGAACCGTTAGACAAAGGACCAGAACGGTAATGTTCCCAGTAACTCCCGTCAGAAAAAGGACCTGTTTTGGAACGAATCTTCAATGCTCGTCAAAAAAAGGACCTGATTTGTAACTGATCTGCTGATGCTCGTTAGTGTCTATTATAGCTGCTATTTTTGACTTCTTTAACCGTGCTATGGGATTGGTTTCTTAATTGTTCCACTTAAGTCCATGGAATTTATTTCCTCATCTAATCACAAAGACATGTGGCTATAACTTCTCCAATTCATATTTTGCAATGGTTTTGTGCGGGGACCTCTATGAAAAAGAAAAGCCCAAGCCCACTTTCACACTAGTTAATTTTGGTTGTGGGGGATGCAGAAAATCATAGACAGAAACATTTTGCCGATTTCTTTAGAGACAATCTTCATAGTTTTGATTTTCTTTTTTTTCTTACATTATCATCTCAACACACACCCATTTTCTCTATCAAAAATCCACCTTCATCCATCATATTTCATCTATCCACCCTATTATCTTCATCATCAAAACAAAACCCAAAACCCTAATTTTCATCTTTCAAGATTTAATCTTTGGAGTTGGAGATTTGGAGCTAAGGATTTGTGTAGATTGAAGAAGAAGATTCCACCTTCATCCACCATTTTTGATAAAGATTGGGTTGTAAACTAAACTCTTCTCATTTTCATTTAGCTTGTAAACAATTGAATGATTATGTTGATTAATATGATGATTTGTATTTATTTGGCTATCATGATTATGATTATGTAGTTTGTTTGGGGGTTTGTCTAGGCATTACATTTTTATTTGATAGAGATGGCAACGGGTCGGGTATGGGCCATGTTTTGTCTAGGCATTAGTATGGCTGGGCATTTATATATTGGGTTTTTATTCCCCATTAATTATTAAATATTTATAACCATCAACTAATCACGTATTTATAGCACTTTATGCTTCTTATCAGCTTGATGAGAAAGTATTCCGAGTCTTAGGAGCAGAGAATAATATATAAAGACTGGTAACACAAGAAATTACTTGGAATGCATCACCAATATCAAATCTTGACCCCAAAATGGTCACATATGAAGTCCAAAACATATTATAAATTACTAGATGCATTCACAGATACAAATAGTGTCAGAAAGTCACATATACCAGCATCAAATGCACTTACTCAAAATGTGGGAGGCCAATCGATTCCAGATACAAAAAACCCACGAAAAGAAATGAGCAAAGACATAGTTCGTGAAAATTCCCAACGTAACATTAATGAAACCTCTATAGAGGTAAATATTCCAAGGACATACACGATACCAGAGGAAAACATAGTCCTTGATAAAATAACGGTTCCAAAATGAAAATGAGATCTCAATAATTATATACATAATAGTGCAATTTGGAACCGGACAACACGTGTTGACAATATATTTTTAAATGCTATAGCAACAAACGTAATAAATACGTATATAAAACTCTGGATGTATGCATGCACAGAGATGATTGGCCCAAAATGGCAAGAAGCCATAAAATTCGCTCAAAAGCGAAGTATCTTTCGGACCTATAGGCCACACACCCATAGACGTCGAACCAGTAGGTTATAAATGTAGAAAATGACATTTACATAAAATCACGTTAGGCTTAAAATTGCCTAAAATATTAAAATTCAACATCGTGAGATATATGCGCTATAATGCTTCAAAGATCATTTTATGGTCTGTTAATGAATAACCTATTTGAATATGATACAATCGACTCATTGAATATCTCGTAAATGTACATTAGACCTAAGATATATAGTCGTGCCTTCAAAGTGCGTAGGCTTATGTTTTGATTCAGTCCGTACCTGTCTTCTTAACCAACAGTAATATGTCTGTTTTGGGTGTGAGTTGAAACATGAAAGAGGTGTATAAAGCCACTATTGGGAGATATGTTTAGCATATATGTTGACAACATCAACATCATTGGATATCCTATGGAGATACAAAAAGTCTCAACTAATCGGATACAATAATATACTTATGTAATCCATCTAAAGCGAGAACTTGATTGGCTATTAACAATGTAATTAGCTTGAAGTAGTCTCAAACAGTTGTCACACAAGATCGGGCTTCGAAGATTGAAAGACCTTTGTTGAATTCAGGTGGAGCATTATACATGTTGCACTCTTTAAACCTTAACTAAGTTTTATCTCATCGGGTTTTCTTAGTTCGGTTTTTAATGAGGCAACAACAATTTATAATATTATATATTGGAGGGGGAGTGTTATATATACAAATAGGGTTAAGTATCCCGGAGTGTATTTAACTTGTCAACTTTTCCTATTGTATGTATGTATAAAAAAATTTTAAACGTTTTATGGAAGTAGCTCTCAAATTTTGAACGAATCGTGTAAATGGTGACTGCTTGATAGTTAGCCGGTTACATTTGTTATTTTATGATACAAAAATATAATTAAATTTGCTATTTTTTCCCAGAATTTCCAACATCATCATCATCATCCAGAAAAAATCAAAAAAAGATATATATTGCAAAAAAAAAGTGATATTTTATATTTAACCATCTCGATACAATAGATCTTTCAAGTGTAGATTTCCACAAAAAATCGATATTCAAAAAATTAAACACAATATACATATGCATATATATCTACATATATCGAGCATCCTTTGTAGCTTTCAACCACCATAGCCGTCGTTGTAGCTTTCAACCATATACATATATATCTATTTCCGGTGGTGATGGGTGGCCGACCACCATAGTCGCCGCCGATGTAGCTTTAAACCACCACCACCAATCCCGCCGCTAGTATATGTTTTTTTAAGATCTGATGGTGGCTTCACGGAGGAGGACAGCGGCGGGACTTGGCCGACTTCAAGGCTTAGATCAGATCTGAAATATATTTGTGTGTGTGTGTGAAAATTGATCTGAAATAGATCTGTTAGGTTACATAAGCATATAAGCATTGTGGTTGGTTATATTTATTGCTGCTGCTCGTGTTCTTCTGTCTAGTATTGCTGCTGCTCGTGTTCTTCTGTCTAATGTGTAGCCTCCTTGAAATATATGGATCTCGCAAAACAAAATATCCCTCTCAAATATGTGGCTCCCTTTTCTTTCTGTCGTGGCATTTTCTCGGCCAAGCAACAACAAAATTGAGTGAATCCTCCTTCCAGCAAATAAAATTAATATCAATCCAATCAAGATGTGGGGCCATTTGTTTGTCAAAGAGTCAACCTAAATGAGCAGCAAAATGGAGATGGGTTCGGTCTAAACAGAAAAAGAAGAATACAAAACTAAAGATGGGACCGATGATGATATTATGTTTTTTTTAAAGAATTAAAATATATGACGTGGTGACCGGCAAATATCAAGATTCAGCCGGTAACTTACACTATCCAAACAGTTTAGCAGGTTACTTCCATAAAACGTTCAAAATTTTTGATGCATACATACAATAGAAAAAGTTGACAAGTTACATACACTCCGGATTTTACCCTAATATATATATATATATTATGTACCACTACCCCTAGCTTATTACCCTAAGCTTTGTAAACATTATATAAGGTAAAACCCTATTAGTTGTAAGTACACAATGTTTTGAGATATGCAATGATTACATCTCTCCCTCTCTTTATTATTCGTCTTCTTATCATTTTTCATGCATATTGTTGATCCAATATCTATATATTTATAACATTGATTTAATTGTTTGTGTTTAAACAATTTTTAAAAAAATTTTTGGTTTGTTTTTTGTTGAATAATTTTATTTTTGGACTTTTTATGAATCTTTTCTTTTCTTTTGTATTTTTTTTGTATTTTTTAGTATTATAACTTTTTGTTTCTATAATGTTTTTGTTCGTTTTTTTAAGTGGTTTTATATAATTTCTAATCTTATATAGCATTTTACATATTTGTCGTATTTTTTGGATTTATAACATTTTGTATTTTTATATAAAATTTTTAGTTTTTCTTTTATAACTTTGTATTTGCTTTTTAATGTTTTTTACTTTACCATCTTTGTTTTTTTAAAACTTTATAACATTTTTGTTTTTAAAAGTTTTTGTTTCACATATATCTTTTTGAGATTTGTAACATTTTTATTTTTTCGGTTTCCTTTTTTACCAATTTTTTCTGAATGAATTTTTGGGGTAACATAATTATAATGGTATAGTTGTAGTATTACCGTTATAAAGGAAAATAGTTTTTTCTAATGTTTTATAATTTTGTTTAGTTTTCATAAATAGTTGTTTTATTTCGAATCAAATAAATACAAGATGTTATCTTGAAAAAGTTTGTTGTTTTTTTACCCCTGCCCATGAACACAAATGTTTTCAGGAACTGACGCCTGTCGGGTGGGTTGAATCACCTACTTACTTACTATAATAAAGCAATTGGATGTGAACAGTTCTTTTTTGTCTTTACTTGCAACTTTTATATAAATATTTGATTTAGCAATTATAAAACAAAAGATGCTTTGGTTTGAGTGGTTGGGCTGTTGGTTTGGTTTGAGTTTAAAATAACATTTAGGCCTTTTTGTTTTTTTTTTCTTTTATATATTTAAAATTCTTAATTTTTATGTAACTTTCTTTTCACATTTAGTTGCATTTTTTGTTTTATTTTGAATTTTGAGGGTTTTTCTTAAACATTTTAGTCTATTTTGATTTTATTTTGGAGGTTTTTTTTAACATTTTGTTTTTCTTTTTAAATTCGTTTTGTAACTTTTTATTATTTTAACATTTTTTTCTTTAACCTTTTTGTTTTCATTATACTTTTCATTTTTTTCAACAATTTCCTTTTGTATATTAGATTATTTTTACTGAGAAACTATTGTCTTTAACATTTTGTTGTAGTTTTGTTTTTCGTTTGTTTTTTGGATTTTTTTTATAACATTTTTTCTTTTGGTCATCTTTGAGAGTAAACATAAACATAATTATGTTGTTGTAGTATTGACCTTAAAAGGGAAAACGAACACGTTGCAACTTGATTTTTTTAATATTTGTTTTATTTTGAAAAAGTTTGTGGTTTTCTTTAGCACCGACCCATCAACGCATAAGCTTTCAGAGACCGAAACCGCCCATCGGGCAGTATGAAATACCTAGTTAGTAGTATTGCACCGCACCAAAAGTTGGTTTGTAGTGTGTTACATGATGTTCGACAAAACACCCCCCCCACCCTTCTTTTTCTTTGTGCCTTTGTGGAATTCGAACCAAACAGTTTTGATATTTTTTGTAAAACATCAAGTCTGGTTCAAAAGTTTTATCTCAACCAATATTCGACAAATTTATTAACTGAGAATACATATGACTGAATTTAAAGCAAACTCATAAGTGAACAAATGCCGTCTCAAAAGCAATTACTTCATGCCAAATAAAGACGTACATGAACCATCTAAATATAACATTGTCAATGACAAATCCGAAATTAAACTAAGCTTCCAAACCATGGACAGAAAACCGAACCAAAATGAGGAAGCTAAGGCTTGCTTGCAGGTTTATCGTACTTCCACTGAGTTCCACATATCTGAATATTCTCTTCCAATATAGCACATCGGTTTGTGAAAAAAAAAATCCATTGTCAGATGCGGGAGACCTTTCTCAACCCGGCTAAATTTTGTAGGCTTGGGGGTAGTTGATTTCCTCAACTTGGTAATACCTCTTTTAGCATTCTGCTTTAAGGTAGAAGAAAACTTGTATACGAATAGTACCTCCGTTTGTTGGAAAAACAGATAATTTGACACACGTCATCATATATTCACACATATGTCCACAGTGGGACGAGAGCCCGTGACCTTTTGTTTGATCTCGCCTTTTGGTACAATAACATAACCAACCTCTTTATACGCTTAGTGGTCCAGATTACAGCCGTGTAGGATGCATTCAACATTCTGGCTTCCCAAATGCTTAAGGAGATGGCTAGTAATTATGAGGTCTTAGTTATTTGTTGGTTTGTTTGATCTGATAATAACCAATGTTACCTTGGGAGGAACTCACTGTGGGTAACGGTAGCAATTGAACTAGCATCAACTCCCTCAGAATAATGCAGTAACTTTTGTGTGATGTTGTTTAGTTCCATGGTTTTCTCGTCTATAAAAGGGGGATTAGAGGGGGCCGGTAAGGGTTCATCATCTTTCGCCAACATTTTAAGTGCCGTTGACATGGATGGTCTTAAAGATGGAGCTTCTTGGGTGCAAAGAAGTCCTATGTGTACCACTCTGCTGGCATCTTTCTTTAAAAGGATGTTAGGATAACTATGCATCATAAGGTTCGGGTCGAATATTTCCTCAACTGTACCTCTCTTGAAATGCTTCCATGCCTGTTTACCCACAAAGAACAAATAATGAATACTTAACTTTTATATTATGACGAATTGTTTTAAATATTCCCTTTATCACACAACAATTTCAATCTTTAGCTACATGACATCTTATATTTCCTTTAATATACAGTAGCTCGAAATATATTCATGTTTTGATAAGCAAATAATGTGAAATGAGATCAATACTTACGGTAGACACTAAGCTGTCGGTATAGTCTATGGTTTTATTTCTGTTGTTTTCCGTTCCTGAGACCATCTCTAGCAGTAGCACACCAAAACTATAGACATCCGCCTTTTCAGTTAATTGACCATAGGCTAGGTACTCTGGAGCCATATACCCACTGGTGATATTTAATTAATAAGAAAAGGTTAGCATACCATATCAGTAATTTTTTATAACAATGCTAGATTAGAACGTTTAACAAATTAAGTTACTTACAGTGTTCCTGCAATGGCGGTGCTAATGTGACTCTTGTCATCTTGAAAAGACCGGGCCAACCCAAAATCAGCTATTTTGGCTCGAAGCCTTAAGTCTAACAAGATATTAGAAGCTTTAATATCTCTGTGAATAATGCGGCTCTTCGTATTTTCATGAAGGTAAACAAGGCCTTCTGCTACACCAATTATAATCTCAAATCTCTTCTCCCAACTTAGTTCCCTGCCTTTTATTTCATCTGCAGAAGTTCATGATTTGACTTTTACATCTCAAGTTTTCACCTTCATGACATCAGGATCACGGATGGAAGGATACATAATATATGTGGCAAAATGGATGGGTTGGGTAACAGGTCCAAATGTGTTGGATATCGAGTTTAGATGTGTCATGTTTAGAACAAGACAAAACGGGTCAGGTCGATAGACCACCGATTTTTTATTTTTTTTTGGTTTCATTGTAGATGATTAATGCTCAAGTAATGATTACAAACGAGATTTTTCCAATAATAATCTAAAACTCTATATCATTGAAGCTCTTGTATGAAGTAAAAATATGGGTGACTTTCAACCATTTGAGTGTTTGATCTATTTCCCTTTTAGCTGAATAGTCTTATTTTTATTTTTTTTTGGTTTCATTGTAGATGATTAATGCTCAAGTAATGATTACAAACGAGATTTTTCCAATAATAATCTAAAACTCTATATCATTGAAGCTCTTGTATGAAGTAAAAATATGGGTGACTTTCAACCATTTGAGTGTTTGATCTATTTCCCTTTTAGCTGAATAGTCTTATTTTTATTGTTTTAGATAAAGCATAACCCAAATAAACCAATACATAAGTTAACAAACTATAGTCCCCATCTCTAAACAAGACAGTCAGTTGAACTTACCAAAAAGGAAGAGGTTGAGACTCATGTTGGGTAGGTATTCATATACGAGAATGCTTTCAGGTCCTGAACAGCTGCATCCTAACAGTCTAACCAGGTTTTTGTGTTCAACACCGCTAATCATGTTTACTTCATTGTAGAAATCTGCCGCCCTAAATTTGTTGTTGACGAAGAGCCTCTTCACGGCTATTTCTCGTCCATCTGAAAGAACCCCCTGATAGAAGTACATTTCTCACATTAGCCATATGCAGGGGTCTATGACAACACTAAAACCTTTATGCCACAACCCAAAAAGACCCCATATATTTGAAGAGATTTAATACAAGGATGCATTGTTTGTGGTTTTATCATATAATACTGTTAGAAATATAATTGTAGTAGTTGATTTGTTTCCTTTATGTATATTTTGTACTTATAATGTAAATGTCTAAGTATGGAAGGGGGCATATTGTAATATGTGTATAGGTATATAAACCCCCTCCATAATGCAAAATGTAACCTTTTGAATCATTTTATGCTATCCAACCTTTCCCTGCCAGCTCTACTTTCTCTCTCTACACTCTCTCACTAAAACCTCCATTAACACACACTAAAACACAAATTCTATACTTTACATTTGGTATCAGAGCTCAATCAGCATATCTGAAAGATCCACAAGCTTATTTGAAGCTTAATTTGTGCTTAATTTCTGGAATTTTGAGTTTTTCTGAAAGTTCTATTTGCCGAGATCACTGTTCTAGTGATTTCTGCAAAATTAGTGTGTTTTTCTTCAAACTTTGTTCACCGATCACTTTGTTATTAGTATATCATCCTTCGTTATCAATTTCAGAGCTTAATTTCATCATTTGATTCAATTTCGTTCGAGCTCGGCAAATCACATGTTCGAGTGGGTTTGATTTCTGGTTGAAATTAGCAGTTAATTTGTTTAAGGATTTGTGCGCATTGAGTTTCTGAGCATTTTGATATAAATTTCAAGTTTTAATTCGCAAAAATGAAGGAGAAATCAATGATTTTCAGTAAGCTCGGCGTTTGGGTGTTTGGCTGAACGAAGAAGAAGAACAGTAACCGACTATTTTGTCGTTTAGTGGATACTCGTGTTTGCAGAGGTCGTTGGCTAGTTTTGATCTTATTTGAACTATTTGCAGAGCTCATTGCTCGGCAAATAGCCGTTTCAAGAAATTTTTGTTAAGTCTGAAGCTACTTGTTCTATTTGCAGAGCTCATTGCTCGGCAAATAGTTGTTTCAAGAATTTTGATTAAGACTGGTGCTAATTGTTCTGTTTGCAGAGGTCGTTGGCTAGTTTTGATCTTATTTGAACTATTTGCAGAGCTCATTGCTCGGCAAATAGCCGTTTCAAGAAATTTTTGTTAAGTCTGAAGCTACTTGTTCTATTTGCAGAGCTCATTGCTCGGCAAATAGTTGTTTCAAGAAATTTTTGTTAAGTCTGAAGCTACTTGTTCTATTTGCAGAGCTCATTGCTCGGCAAATAGTTGTTTCAAGAATTTTGATTAAGACTGGTGCTAATTGTTCTGTTTGCAGAGATTTCAGCTCGGCAAACAAGTGTTTTGAGTTGTTGCGACTAAGTACAATTCTTATTTGTGCTATTTGAAGAGATATAAGCTCGGCAAATAGTTGATTTGGTTTTCTTCGACCAAGTGACATTCTCATTTGTGCTGTTTGCAGAGAATTAAGCTCGGCAAACAGTTGAAATTGGTTGTTGATCAGTGTACTTGTGTTGTGACTTGGCTGTTTGTATCATTTACCGAAGAAACTGCTCGGCACTTAGTTGATTTTAGAATTGTCAAATCAAAATTTTCAAGAAAATTGATTCAAAATCATTTTTGATCAATAATCTTCAAGTGGGCAAGAAAATAAAATTTTTAAAATTTTTGGTCCATTTGCCGAGATTTGAGCTCGGCATTCAATACAAATTGAAAATTCAAATTTTTTTTCTAAGTCTTTTGGAAATTGTTTGAAATGGCTTCAAGGGAAGCTTTAGCTCTTGGTTCTGAAGGAAGACCTCCTGTGTTGTTTAGAGACTCTTATCCACAATGGAAGAAAAGGTTTTTGAACTGGATAGACAGACAGAAGAATGGGAAACTGCTAAGGAAATCTTACAAGGATGGTCCTGAAATTCCAAAGAATCCAGTGAATGGAGAAGCTTTACCAGAAGAAAGTTGGAATACTGATCAGAGGAATCGTGTTGAGGTCGATCAAATGTCAATTGCTTATCTCTATCAAGCACTTCCAGATGACATCTATTGCAATGTTGACTCATATGAGACTGGAAAAGATATATGGGATGAAGTGGAAAAGCAGATGGAAGGGTCTGATGTTTCAAACACCATAAGATTGTCAACTGTTCTGAATATGTATGAAACATTCAAGCAACAGAAGGGTGAACCATTGAATGAAGTATACATCAGATTCTGCAATGTTATCAATGAGCTGAGAAAGAATGATGTCAAAAGAACAAATATGGAACTGAACATCAAGTTTATCAAAAATCTTGAGGAAGAATGGCAAGTTTATGGCACTCAACTCAATCAGCAATCAGATTTTGGAAAACTCACAATTCATACTTTTTATGAAAAGCTGAAGTTGAATGTTGATGATGTTCTGAGGATCCAAAAGAAGAAAGAAGAAAGTACTCATTCAGATCCATTGGCCTTGGTAGTTGAAAAGAAATCTTCAAGAGTTTCAAGACAGAGCTTTGCTGAAAATGAAACTGATTCTGATTCAAGTGAAATGAGTGATTCTGATTTGGATGAAAGGCAAAAAGAGATGTACAAGGAACTTGCTTATTTCACAAAGGCTTTCAAGAAGAAATTCTTCAAGAAGAAACCAACAAACAATCAGCTTAGGACTTCATCAGTTTCTTCTTATGCAAAGAATGCAAATGCTCCTAAGTTTGAAAATAAGAAAGAATATGTTGGTGGTGAGAAGAAATTTGACAATCAGAAGAAGTTTGAGAAGAAGGTCATGGATAAGAGGAATGAGGACAAGAAATGCTACAATTGTGGTCTTCCTGGACACTTTGCCATTAATTCCTGGACAAGAAAGATTGACTTCTTTATTAAGTTCCTTAAACAAATGTTGATAATACATCGGCAAGAGTTGACATAAATGTTGAGGATGTGGTGATGAGAGAAAGAACTGAAGGTGGAAATCAAGATGTTATTGAAGAAGATCAAGCTGAGATTGATAGATTAGCTGCTATTAGAGCTAGATCTGATAGAAGGTGGAAAGAGCTTGCTGATAGAACTCAAGAAGAAGTTGATAAAATGGTTAGAGATTTTACTGAAAGATTTAACGAAAGAAATAATGATGATGACCCTGAGGAGATTGAAAGAATTGCAGAAATCAAAAGAAAATTTGATGAAGTTTTTGGAGTTGATAGTGATGAAGAAGAAGAAGAAGAAAATGAGAATGTTGAAGTAAATGAAGAAGAAGGATTTGTGATTGAAAATGAAGTTGTTGAATATGCTGAAGGCGAAGCAGATATTGAGGCTATAAAGGATAATGTAATCTTGGATGAGCCGGAGATAGTTGAAACTCCAGTAAACGTAGAAGCTGTTGAGGAACCAATGTTTGAAGTATTTCCAGATCTTGATTATTTTGAAACAGGTTCTTCAAGCAGAATTGAAGTTGGAGAATCATCTATTCCTGCTAACACAACTCCACAACATTACACTTTTGAAGACTTTAACAGTTTTGATGACTTGAGAAAGACTCCTGAAGCTGCATCTCAGAATTTCAAGAAGTCTACTTATAAACAAGTGTTAAAAGAGGCAATCATATCCGAAAAATTCCTTCCTGATTATTTTCCTTCTGAATTGACTGAAAAACAAAGAAGGTTTATTGATCGAGGATACTTCTTGAGGGATAAAGAAAGAATGATTACTCTCGGTGTTAAGCCAAAGGAGGCAGCAAAGAAGTCTAGATAGTCTAGATATCTGGAAGAAAGAGCATATCCTATATTCTGTGGAGCTACCAAAGTTACTAAAACTAAGAGACCAGAGTTGGATTCTATGTACAAGTTTAAGGAAGCAAGGCAAGTTGAAGAGTACAAAGAGCTTCTTAAACTCACAAAGCAGTACAATCCCAAGTTACTCGAAGAACAAAGAAATCACAAGATTTTGGTGCTGGTGAGAGTGATTTTAATTAAAAGGGTTTCTATCTATGTTCCATGTTTTCATGTGAAAAGAGATAATAATAAGATGTACAGATTCACTGAAGCCCAGTTCAAGCTGCTGCCAGTTGATGACATTATCTTTCTCTACAACCATTTTCTGAATGCAATGCAAAGATATCGTGAAGACGTTATTGCCTTTGAAGCTGTAAAAAGATACATGTCAAGCTGCATTCAATATGCTTCATTGGAAGATTTTCAGATAGGTTTTGAAGTTGTCAAGAGGAAGATCAATGTTCCATATCCAGATCAAAGTCTTTACACCGCAGACATCGAAAGGCTAAGTATTGGTCATGTCATTGAAAAACCATCCTTCGGAGTTGTTTTTCTAAACAGTCGAAAGAAGAAGATTTTCATTCGCATGGATGAACTTGCTTCTTATTCCGATGGAACGTTAGAGTTTTGCAAGAATGTTTTGTTATGCTTGAAAGAAGATGATCAAGATGAAAAGAAAAAGGAAGTATTTGATAAAGCAATCTCCAAGATTAATCAAAGACTTGAATACAGAGACAGCATTAGAATGATGAGAGAGGCGAAGAATGTCAAGAAGTCTAAGTATGTTGTACGTCGACGAGGAGGTTGCTGGATCAAGTACGAGCCTAGTCATCTTCCAGGTCCACAAAATATTCCACCAAAGAACTTTGAAGCAAACATGATTGTTCCATATGATAGACCTGAAGGAGACAACTGGTTCTGGCATCCAAACAAAGACAGGCCGAATACAAGAGCTTGAAGATTGACAAAGACTGGATATTTTTGACAAATCACTACTAAGGGGGAGATTGTTAGAAATATAATTGTAGTAGTTGATTTGTTTCCTTTATGTATATTTTGTACTTATAATGTAAATGTCTAAGTATGGAAGGGGGCATATTGTAATATGTGTATAGGTATATAAACCCCCTCCATAATGCAAAATGTAACCTTTTGAATCATTTTATGCTATCCAACCTTTCCCTGCCAGCTCTACTTTCTCTCTCTACACTCTCTCACTAAAACCTCCATTAACACACACTAAAACACATACTAAAACTCAAATTCTATACTTTACAAATACTACCTTATATACAATTCCAAATCCTCCTTGTCCGAGCTTATTAGACTCGTCCCAATTTCCCGTTGCTTTCTCAATAGTGGAGTATTTGAAGTTCAAGTTACTGTCTGTGAGAATCTTTGCCAGTTTCTCAGCATCATAAGAACCTGAAACATTAAACAACCATCAGTTATTCGATGAATTCCACAAATTATGTCTCTCGGTAGCTTTACAACGCACAAAAACATGCTATTTACTTGGCATTCCAAAAACATTTACTCCTATGATCCTAATGGTGTAGATTGTCTTGTACCTTTTCTCTTCTGATGTATATATCTGCGTTTGCTGATGTATAAAAAGATCATTAAAGCAACTGCGAGAACCACTACAGAACTAACGACGGAAACTGTAATGGCTATTATCTTCCCTGCAAAACCCATGAATAAAATATTAATAGAGAAGTGTACAAAGCTTCTATTTTGCTGATGTGTGCAGTCCAACATCTCATTGATGACCTCATTGGATAAGTATCTCTAATAACCTAACAAGCTGATATGAGAAAACTTCTTCGGCAAATTCATGTTATGGTGACCGCTAGGCCAAACACCCTTTTGTGAAGCTTTCGCATATGAGTCATACGATTTTGATTGTTATATTTAGTCATTTATATTTGAGCATTTCTTGTTAACCAGGACAAGTCTGCAAGACTTATTGGCAGGCTTCAAATTTTTTTACCACTTTAAACAAAGGGTAAAAAAAAGCAGACTAAAGAAACAGTAAGAAAATAGAACCTTTTTATGGTTTGATTCGATACCTTTATGGTTAGAACTGCTGCTGCTGGTTGGAACCGGTACAGGATTGAGAAAATTGGTATCTGAATACCTCATGATACATCCAGTATTCAATACTCTCCCCTCTGACCATGGCAAACATTTCGTTATCCATTCAGATGCATTCACCAAACACGCCCTACAAGAGCTTGGACTCAAAGTCTTCCAACATTCTGCCAGCACATAAACCGACTTATTAGTACCAGCCACCACCACCTCCTGCCTAGAAAAGTAGTCATCATATCTTAATGCATCCGTAACAGCATTGGCCACTGCCTCCCTTGTTGATTCTTGAAACAATATACCCTTCCTTGTAGTATTCCCACAAACAATAGTGTCATTTGGCCCTTTATACTCCTCAAAAAAACTATAGTTCTGTAATCTCATATAGCAACCATCTAGATAAATACGACCTCCACTTTGTGGATAACAACCGGGAATATAAGTACGTATTGCAGCATAACATAACAGACAATCTTGTGAAGAGAGATCACCATAGCATTGTGTAAGTGCATAGTTTTTGTTGGGTCCAGTACCCACAGTTATTGTTACATTATGAGAAGTACGCATTTGGGTGCTAGTTATTTCCATTGCGCGTACAAAGTTAGGAATGAAAAGTGTTTGATTGTTCTCTAAGCCTTCGTCACAATACATGTTGACGATTTGTACCCTGGCATCCCCCTCGGACTGTGATACTAAAAGTAACATTTCCATCAGTACTATGATCAACATCGAACGTGTATCTATGGATTTCATCATCTTGGTTTTAATACATCTGATATGCACAAGCAATATGATTAGGCTTAAACCAAGTCTTATGAATAAAACAAAAAATTAAGACATGTGTTGTATAAGGTTAATTAGGAAGTCATGAGCATCAAATACCCGAGATTGGTTCATTTAATGATGTGTTATTTTCATGTGTGAACATAGCAAGCTAAGTCAAGAATAAGCACCAAATCTGAATGCTATATTATCTTCTTGTAGATAAACAAATGTAGCAAAACTGACCAACATATTAATTGTCTTTTAGATCTAAAAGGTAACTTCGTATATACAATCTTTAAATATTGTCTGCAGACTTTTGAGACATATCATTTTCATTACCTATACCATCATCGGATAAGGAAAATAAACGATTTTTTTTTTTTGCTAATGACCATCTTTAGAGTTGTCGGTAATTCTAAAAATAATTTTCTAAGGGTTTTTTGTAATGGCCAACGATATCGGAATCTCAATATCGACCATGACCCAATCTGGGTCTGGGTGGTTGGGGCCAAGGTGGTCCCAGCCACGGTACGTGTTGTGAGGTAGTTACAGTATTTCATTCTTTTTCTCCAAAGGAGATGATATATCCTCAAACACATTAACCTAAAAATTTCCGCCATTTGAAAAGATAAAGGGATAAGATTAGGAAAAAGAATGAGCCCCGACTTGACCCAACGCCAGGGGTGACCTCCGTAACTTAGGGGCTTTCCCTAAGGTCATTAGTAAATTCAAATAGGCATGTACTCCCTCTAAGCCTATATGATATCTTATTATGACAATTATGATCAAACAAATTAATCTACTTACACTAAAACCCAACAAAGTAAACATTAGAATTATCTATTTCAAACACAACCACTTTAACATAATCTGTAATACATAGTTTAAACATCATCAATATTAGAAATAAAAACACTAGGGGCCTGTTTGGTTGTAGAAAATGTTTTCTAGTTTTTCGTTTCTAATTTTTTAGAAAATGAAAGAGTTTTATTTTCTAGAAAACAAATAAATTTTTTGAAAAGGCGTTCTAATTAGAAAACTAAAAAACATGTTAGAGATGTGAGGGGAGGGGGAGAGAGGAAATGGAAAATGGAAAACAATAAAAAGATGTTTTTAAGTTTCTATTGAAAAGTGGAAAACATTATTTTTTGTTTTTTTGGAAAACATTCTTAGAAAACTATGATTAACGCGTTTTATGTTTTTCATGTTTTCTTGGAAAAAACAAAAATGGAAAACAAAGGGTGTTCCCCGCAACCAAACGCGTCCTAGAATTTTAACAAAGTATTGTACAATAGAAAAAAATTATAACAAGATTAAATTGTTAAGTATAATATATACGGCAAAAGTAAAGGGAAGTGATATATTCACAACCAAATTTGACATCTATAACAATTGTGTCGGTTATACTTTATGCAGTAATATGCTTGTACTTGTTGTAGATGGCAAATTTGTGTTGTGAATATATCAATTCCCAAAAGTAAATATGGTTGACGCTCTCACATACAAATACAGATATTTTAATATTTCTTGAAGTATAAATAAATATTTTGGATCCATGATTTTTATTATTAAAAAATCAGGTTCCTCAGACGATGGACCACCCCTATTCACATTCTCATATATAATCCCTACTTGATTATATATGTTTATAATATATAATTATATATTATATATATATACATATATATATATATATATAGGGGATGATAATATAAGGCTGTTAGGTATCTAAGCTTAGGTGTGAAACACTCACATATTATTTTTTTAATCCATAAAATTTATGGGTTCCGACAGCCTTATATTCACTTTTCTCATATGTATATAAATAAATGGAGTTTGTACCTTGTGGCTATATATATCTCAATCATCATGAAAGATAGCTTGAATCCATTCTTGTTTCTCTGCTTTAATCCTTCATGTTCTGTTCAAGATAATATAAGAGGGTGAGAGTAGAGTAGGATAACAATATGTATGTGACAACTTAATATATCTAGTATTGTGTGTAGACTTAGTCAAACGAAAAAGACAAGGGAGGTGGAATGTTTTTTATCTTTCATTTCATTAGAATAAAACTCTCAAGGGAGGTGGAATGTACAATTTTGACAATTTTATGTCAGAGACTCAAAGTTATGTTTCTTTTCTAACATAGCAAGTCAAGTCTCAACTCTCAAGTGTATGGTCATAAGAATTAAATGTGGATGACTTGAAAGTTGAAAGTATGTTGCCAACTTGCTATTCGACCCCACTGGTTTGCGTGATGGCTGGGGCTGGTCGTAGATTGGTCGATGAATTGCGCTTCTAGAAATTTCTTGCAGTTTTTGTAGTTATCCAACTATAAATTCTTGAAAGAATTTTGGTTGTGTTTAGATATAAAATTTTTTATAGTATTTTTCTCTTTAGTGTTTTAGAAATTGAAAAAGGTTTTCTTATATTTAGAAAATAATTAAAAATTATAAAAACTCGTTCATCATTAGAAAATCCAAAAACTTTAAAGATGATGATGGATCGGATGGCGGAGATCAACCGAATGTGGATTGGCTAATGGTAGATGAAGAAAATTTGTTGAAAATGATGCTTTTTGTTAGTTTAATGGAACACACAAATATGACTGCGTTTTTAGTTTCTTATGTATACATGGAAAAGTTTTCTTAAAAACGGAATAAGTTTTTTACAGCTAAAAACAATCTTAATATTGATGGCCCTTAAGTTATTAATAATTCTAAGAATATGTTAAAATTTATAACTTTTATATCAAAAGCTCATCCCCTAAAAATATGGATATTTTACAACTATTTAATGCACATTAACGCGTTTAGCAAAACCCTAAAACAATATGTAAACATGTGACATATATAGATAACATTTTAATGGGTCTATATGAGATTACTTTTTGCTGTAACCTTGAAATTTCACCCATGATTTTGACCTGTTTATGGATAGGGATGGCAAAGAAACCCGTACCCGATTGGGGAAATCCGAAACCCGACACTTTTGGGCCGGGTTCGGGTCCGGGTAAGCGGGTCTAGGGTCGGGTATGGAGATGGTTTTAATTTTTTTGCGGGTTCGGGTCCGGGGACGGTTTTAGATGAAAACCCGCATACCCGACCCGTATACCCGAAACCCGCCCCAAACCCGTATACCCGACCCGTATATAATAATAAAAATAATAATAATAAAAATAATGATAATAATAATAACAACATAAGGCTCCTTTTTATACTGTTGTGCTTCAAATCATATATCATAATACAGTAATATTACTAGCAAATTTGAGTATGGCTGTATGGTTCTACAAATAAGTATACAAAGAAACTAACTTTGTTCTACAGTTAAGATGGTATTTTAAGAGACACTATCAAGTTATTAGATTTGCTTTATAGCTGGTCGATGTTTACATGGTATTAAGTTCAAGTTTGAATACTTCCTTTTTAATTTTATCATTTACAAAATAATAATAATAATAACGGATCCCCGTTTACCCGTGGGGAAACCCGTTACCCGACGGTTAGTAAGTAAACGGGAACCCGTTGGGTCCGGATCCAGGTTTGGGACGGGGATTTTTAATCGGGTCCGGGTCCGGGATTAGCAAAACCCGGACCATACCCGGCCCGTTGCCATCCCTTATGGACCACTTCTAGAAGGATTGTTGGCTTGGCAAAAGGTTTTTTAGTCTAAACTTATTATATCTTGTGTTACAACAAAATTTAATCATCTATAACAATTTATGCATGATACAGTGTATATAATAATTTATTATTTTTTTTGTTGTAGATGGCTCAAATTTGTTATGTAAATATCACTCATACAATCTATATCATGTTCAACTTGCGTCACACATGTATTTCAAGTACAACCAAAATATATTCATTACCTTATTAGTAAAACTTTTCAAAGTTTCCGGATTAAACCTGTTAAATAATTTGTTGTCAAGAAAAGCTAGACATGAGTGATGAGTACACGACGAAACATTGGGCCAAAAGAAAGTCTGAAAATATTTTACTAAACCCGGCCCATACTTTGTTTTAGGGCTTATTTCGGGACTGAAAATTAGTCCTGACTGATATACGTAATGTTCATAAAAGAAGGTAAAGTCCTGTTAGAAACGAGAGTTCCAGAGTGTTTTTGGGTTTCTTCTAACTGGTATTTTTCTAAACCTCATTTTATTTATTTAAGGTTTTAATTTCAATTTTAGTACTCTGTATTTACCTTGTAAGATTATGATGATTAATCTAGTTAAGACACGCATAAAATTTTGTACTTTCACTTTATCATTACTTATTAGTTATTATTCTTGATACTAATATCATTAGATTTTTAGGATTTGTTATATTGAATGTGTAAAAATTTTATTCCTAAGTGACTAAACCATTTTATTTTATTTTTTGTATAATATGCCTAAGTGAAGAGATTGTTTTATTAAGGTTTAGTTTTGAACATTTCATTTAGGGTTTAGGAATGGAGTAAGGTTGTCCACTCAGCCGGTTACCAGATGATATTGTCGTTGAAATTTATTTCAAAGTAATGGATTTGAATGTGTAATAACTATATGCCTAAGTGAGTAAAATCTTTTTTTTTTATATATAATATGCTAGTGAAGTGATTGTTGTTTTGGGGTATAATTTTGAACATTCTTTATTTTTATATCTTAGGGCTTAAGGATGGATAGGACGGTTGTTCTCCATTCAGCCGGTTACCAGACGATATTGTTGTTCAAATTTATAACAAAGTAATGGATTTGAAAACCCTTTGCAACTGTCAGCTTATTTCCAAATGTTTAGGTTTGCTCGTCTTTCAAGCTGACACCGTTTTGTTCAATGTTCCTCTTCGATTTGACTATGAAAACGATAATTGTTTAGAAGACATGAATATCCTATTCAAGTCGTTAGGGCCTTACATTGAGACGGCGGAGGTTTACAAAGCTAAAGTCTCTATGCATCCTCTTTTGGGATCAGATTTCTTTCCATCTGCCATCAAGTTCATCGAGAGGTTTACAAAGCTAAAGTCTATATGCATTCGGTTTCCGTCTTACGTTAATGTTGTGTCTGTTGTTGACGATGATGGTGATTCTTTATTCAAGTGGAAGATTAAGTTTGGTACTAGAGCTGACTCGTTGGCAATTCAGGCACAAAATTCGGAAGTTGTTCCAGAGGAAAAAGAAGAGATGGGTTCAGATAAAGAAATAGAAGACACTGATGAAGACGAAAAAGAGAAAATCCAAGAAAAGGTCAAGACTTGTTTGATGGATGTAGTTGATAGGTTACATAAGGTATTGGGTTGCACAGTTGAGTTTTCACTGTTGGAAAAGCTCTTCATTATGGATTCCAATGAAAGGGGGATTGTAACTCTTATTGGTGGACAAGGTGATGACTTGAGGAACTTTCTACAGTCATATCTATTAGTAAGCATCGGTGATTATAAAGTCAGGTTTCCAGGCGGATCGTGATCTTATTTCCATATCAAGTAAACTGTTGAATCGCAAGGTCTAGATGTTTTGCTCTTGTTACGCTTTTTGTATGAATCTATCTATCTTCGATTGGTGAAACTTTCCAATTCTGGACGGGTTTTTTGGTTACCCGACATACTAGGGACTGTATGGAGGTAATTTCATGTACATTTTGATTTGATATTATGCTACATTAACTTTGTTTGTAGTTACTATTCCACTACTAAGTTCTTATCCGTATTGCACTACTTAGTTCCTATCTGTACTAAGCTCTTACATTAGTTATTATAACATTGTTCACTTGATAAAATAGCAAACCACAGGGTGATGCAATGAAATTTCTCTTTTATTGGTCTTGAACTATCCGTTCTGTATATGTTACTGTGTGTGAAATTCTTTAAATTTGGGTGTTTCCGTCCTAGTCAAAGTTAACTCAGGCGAAACACATGAACAATTAATCACACAATTTTACTAAAATTTACTTTAGGCGTACGTTCAGGTCCCCCAAATTGAGATGATATGAACATGGGAACTTAATAAGGCAAGTGCAGGAGTCTTTAATAAAGCAAATGGAACTATGGAGTAAGGCTTATGTTTGCTATGGGGAAATAACTGGTTGGCATATCGTAATGGTGCTGATTTTTCACGGTAAATTTTATGCATACACTGAAATTTAGTATGGATAACAAATACCGTGTAAAAATATCTGCTATTCGATAATAGTATTAGAAGCTATTGACATATTTTCAAGTGTCGTGAGATTGATGTTTGCAGTAATAGAATTCATCTGTTTGCTTGCTTTGGTGCTAAGTAAATGTATCCTTTGGATGATGAGAAAGTGCTCAAAAGTAAGATTGTGAATAAATTGAAAACTCTCAAAATGTCTCTACCTTTGTCTACATACGGTTAAGTTAATATACCGTTTAATATAACATAAACCTTTAAGTGAAAAGTTAGCATGCAATTAACTATAATTAAGAAGCTATACATAGACATGGTCTTAATCTAAATTGGAAAACACAAAACCATCCAAGGCCATATTACTTAGAGAGCCATCCCGATCCCCCAACACGTACCAAGTAAAGAGTTAGCATGCAATTTAAAATCAATACGAAGCTATATATAAAGATAGACTATTTAAATTGGAACCATAAAAAGACGATAACAACACTACCCCCTACGTATGCGGATGACACATGAAATAGGGAATACAATATAAAAACCTAAGTAGGTCAGTAAACACCAATTGCTATGATTTTAGTCTCAATACGTCACGGGTGTATGGAGGAGGTTACAAGATATAGACAACTACCATACCAACCAATGGTGGAGACAAGATATTGTTTCTATTTTTATCTAGTTCCATGCGTCGCCTTTCCTTTGTTTGGAATGATTACCGACATCAACGGTTGAGGTTGCATTTGTTGAGGTGAGTTGTTGGGGTTGAGGATTAGTGATTCACTTCGACATCCGGTGAATTTGTTCCTTGGCTATCTATTAAAATACATAAAAAAAACATTTATAAGTATAAAAATGTATATAATATGTATATATACGGCCGTATATATATATTATATATATATATTTTCCCAAAAATGTACCAAACGCATTTTCCGTGTTGTACGCCCACGGTTGAAATCCCGACATAGGAGAAGTTGGAAGGTATCCCGGCATAGGAGAGGTTGGAATGTTACCGGCGAGCAAACTAATAAAATGAGGATTGAGGTGAAGGTTTGGGTCATTCATATCGGGTGGGTTTGGGTTATTCGGGTTTGGAAATCGAAAATTTTGGTTGAAATTGTGTGGATTCATTTTGAGAAGAAGAAGGTGAAAAAATGGTGAGATTTTCGGTATGGGGGAA
>CM067167.1:281380114-281464100 GCA_034093135.1 Erigeron breviscapus
CTGATGATTCGTCTGTCGATGAAGAAGAGGAAAGAGACTGTTGTTTTATGGCTCTGGCAGATCAAGAGCATCTGGTGAAGGATGATGTCACATCTGGTCGATGGGTAGACATTGTTATTAAAAAGGTTAGTGATTATGATAATGAAACTGATCCTGAACTTAAATTGGACATTGCTGAAGCTCTAAATTCTGATTTAATTTTTGTGGAAACTGTTAGATTTGACAGTCTAAATGGCTTAGAAACAGATTCCTCTAAAATAGCTGCTTTAAAATCAAAATTAAAAAAACTTCAAGATATTGAACTGGCATTTCAAGCACAAGTTTTGGTAACTGAACAACTGGTTCAAGAAAAACATGACCTGGAAATAATTTTGCAAAAAGAAAAACAGGTTATTCAATCATGGCTTGAAACAAGAAAGCCATATGATGCTGGAGTAAACCAATTTCCATCCCAAAAATGTGCATATCTGGATGGAAATACTCATGTTGCAGCATTAATACCAGTAATTGACCGGTTACCAGAGGAGGTTAAACCTAGTACCATATATGATGAACCTTCTACCCCAAAATCTTGTATTATACCAGCTCAATTTTTGGAGGTCAAGACTGGAGCATCCCAGATGACTGCTCCAGTTAAAAAGGTCAATAAGCATAAACCTTTGCCTCAGACTTTTTTTTTAATTTTTTTTTAATTTTTTTTGTGTTTTTTTGTTTATTTGTTATTATTTTTTTTTTTTTGTTTTTTTTTTTTTTTTTTTTTTTTTTTTTTTTTTTTTTTTTTTTTTTTTTTTTCTGTTTCTAATGAACCCCAGGTTCAAAGGAAAAAGAACTATTCCCTTCCTAAGCCAAAAGTCCAGTCAACTGGAAAGGCTCAGGTTTCATCTGAAGAATCTATTTTGTTAAGGTTGGAGAGCCAGTTCCAACTACTGGCTCGTCAGGTTCAAAGTTGTCATGCAAGATTAAACAACTTTGAGGGTACTTCATCTGGCCCTATATAAAATACCAAACCTTTTTCTAAGAAAGAGAAAAATATTCCTTTAATTGAGAAAAAGAAAAAGGTTTCTAAACTATCAACTCCAGTAGTGTTTTCAACAAAAACTACTGTTGAAGAAAGTGAACTCAACCAGATACCCCCAGGGATCCATAAGGGAGGATCCAGTGAACCCATCAGTCGATGGTTTCCCAAATCTAACTGATATATCTGGTGGATGTGCAGGGCGATCGAAAGAAGCATACCTGGTATCTTGACAGTGCAGCTGGCAGGACAATGACCGGACGTAAGACCCTGCTGGAGGAATTCATCATTTCTGATGGACCCTCCATTACTTTTGGAAATGATGGTGTGGAAAGACTGAGGGGTATGGTGTTCTGAACAATGGACAAGTCAAATTCAGACGTGTTGCATATGTGAATGGTTTGAAATATAACCTGATCAGTGTAAGTCAACTGTGTGATGATGGCTATCAAGTTCTATTCAATATTATTCATGGCATTGTATTCAACAAGGACTGGAAGGTAGTATTGATTGCCCCCAGAAAAGGGAACGTGTATGTGATGGATATGGAAAGCTCCTCTTCAGAGCAATGTTTCTATACTCAAGCTGATGAAGACACAAACTGGTTATGGCATAAAAGGTTATCCCATTTAAATTTCAAAAATATTAATAAGTTGTCTAGAAAACAACTGGCAGATGGGATACCTTCAGTTTCCTTCAAAAAGGAAAGGCCATGTCCAGGATGTGAGATGGGAAAGCAGAAACGTGCCAGTTTCAAGACCAGACAGAACTTCAGCATTACTGAACCACTTCACATGCTTCATATGGACCTCTTTGGTCCAGTGAATGTTCAGACTCGTGCTGGTAAAAGATACACCCTGGTGATCGTAGATGAATTCTCCAGATATTGTTGGGTGGTCTTTCTCAGGTCTAAAAGTGAAGCTGCTGCTGAAATCATCTCTCTTATCAAGCAGATTGAACTGAAGCATAAGCGAAAGGTGTGTCAGTTAAGAAGTGACAATGGAACAGAATTCCAGAATGCAACTCTGGAGAAATTCTGTACTGACACTGGCGTCTCCCAGAACTTCTCGTCAGCATGCACTCCAGAACAGAATGGAGTGTTAGAAAGGAAAAATTGAACGCTAATAGAAGCTGCCAGGAGTATGCTAGCTGAATCTGGTCTTCCTACCAGTTTCTGGGCTGAAGCAATTGCAACTGCTTGCCACACCCAAAATCGATCAGTGTACGTGAAGCGACACAAGAAGACTTCCTATGAAATATTGAGAAATAGAAAACCAAATATTGGTTATTTTCACGTTTTGGATGTCCAGTTTACATCCTGAACGACTCCACTCAGTTAGGCAAATTTGATGGCAAAGTTGATGAAGGATATTTCTTAGGATATTCAGCCATTCGCAAAGCCTTCAGAGTCTACAACAAGAGATTGGAGAAGGTACAAGAGTCCATACATGTTACTTTTGATGAATCAAATTATGCAATCAATAAAAAGCCTGCCCTTGATTCTTCCTCAGTAATTCCAATTATCTTCTGTGAATCTGATCCCATTAACTGCAAAAATTCACCTGAAGAAGTTTCCAGTCATTCTGACTTGGAACCAGTTCGTAAGAAGAAGATCCCCAGTTGTACACCTTTATATCCTTCAATAAGTTTCAAACTACCCAATGAACTTGTTATTGGATCAGATGTACGTACTACTCCCCAGTATCAGTATCAGTTGAAACTATTCCTGAAATGTTTTCATATGAAGAATTTCAAACTGAACCAGTACTTCAGGAAATGCCTTCCATTGAAGAATTTCATGATGCAAATCGTGATCTTACTGATTCTGATGAAGATATTGAAATAGTATACCAGGATCCTCATCCTGAAACTCAACTGAACTCTTGCACTGATATTGTTGTCAGTAGCAATCCTGGTCAGTACTCCAGATGGACAAAAGCTCATCCTATCGATCAGATCATAGGTGACTCCAGTAGAGGAGTTCAGACCAGAAAAGCCTCCAGTGATCAATGCTTATATGTCAGTTTCTTATCACTGAATGAACCAAAGAAGATTGACGAGGCTATGGAAGATCCAAGCTGGGTGACTGCTATGCAAGAAGAGCTTTACCAGTTTGAAAGAAACAAGGTTTGGTACCTGGTTCCTTTCCCAGTTGGAAAGAAAGAACCAATTGGAACAAGATGGGTCTTCAGGAACAAGGTAGATGAAGATGGCCACGTAATCAGAAACAAGGCCAGACTGGTAGCACAAGGCTACTGCCAGTCAGATGTCGATTTTGATGAATCTTTTGCTCCAGTGGCTAGACTTGAAGCGATCAAAATATTTTTAGCATTCGCTGCTCATCATCAGTTCAAGGTCTACCAGATGGATGTAAAGAGTGCTTTCTTGAATGGAAAGCTTGAAGAAGAAGTTTATGTCAGACAACCACCGGGTTTCGTTAATGAAAAGCATCCACATTGGGTATATCGTCTGGACAAAGCGCTTTATGGCCTCAGACTAGCCCTACGTGCCTGGTATGATACTCTGACTAAACATTTATTGAAAAATGGTTTCAAAAGAGGTGCAATTGACAATACCTTATTTATTCTTCATGAAAAAGGTAATCTGTTAATGGTACAAATTTATGTTGATGATATTATTTTTGGGTCTACTGTTGAAAACATGTGCAAGAAATTTTCTAAAATAATGTCAACTGAATATGAAATGAGTTTGATGGGTGAATTAACATTTTTCTAGGACTCCAGATTAAACAGACCAGAGATGGTATTTTTATTAATCAAGAAAATATGTTAGAGATCTTTTAAAGAAATTTGATATGAACTCTTCACCATCTAAACCAACTCCAATTTCTGCACCACTGACACTGGACTCCGATCCAGATGGTAAACCAGTGAACACCACTGTCTATAGAGGCATGGTTGGTTCACTGATGTATTTAACTGCAAGTAGACCAGATATTATGTTTTCAACATGTTTATGTGCCAGATATCAGTCTAATCCAAAGGAATCTCATATGCTTGCTGTAAAGCGCATACTGAAGTACCTAAGGGTGTCCCCAGTCTAGGTCTTTGGTATCCCAAAGGCTCAGGCATGGATCTAATGGGTTATTCAGATTCAGATCATGCAGGTTGTAAGATAGACAGTAAATCCACTACTGGTGGATGTCATTTCCTTGGTGGCAAACTGGTCAGCTGGACCAGTAAGAAGAAAACTTCAGTTTCATTGTCCACTGCTGAAGCTGAATACGTGTCTGCAGCCAGTTGTTGTGCTCAGATACTCTGGATGAAGAACCAGTTGCTTGATTATGGTATTAAGTACTCAAAGATCCCAATCTTTTGTGATAATACCAGTGCCATTGCTATCTCGAACAATCTAGTCATGCACTCCAAGACGAAGCACATTGATCTCAGGTATCACTTCATTCGTGATCATATTATGAAAAACAACATTGAACTCCATTTTATTCCCACGGACAAACAACTCGCAGACATTTTTACTAAACCTCTGGATGTCAAAACTTTTGAATATCTTGTTGGTGAGTTGGGAATGTTAAACCCTTAAATCTGGAACCTTGGTATTGAACGTCATTGTGTACTACTGAGGATCTTTGATTTAAAGATTTATAAATTTATGACTGCTCAGATATTGAACGCCGTTGTGTACTATCTTTGCATTAATAGATTTCTGGATAAACATTCCAGGGGGAAAGACTTGAAAGATATTTTTGCTCTTAAAAATGTTTTAAGTTCAGGGGGAATTTTTTATTCTTCAGAAAATATTACTGGTACTTTGTAAATAGGTCCCTCTCACTGGTAATTGGACAGGTTGAAGTGCATGTTGAGGTGACTTTTGTCTCCTTGTAAATGTGTCCCTCTCATTTGTCTGTATTAGTTGACGTGCATGTTTGAGGTCACCAGTCTCTTTCAAATGGTTTTCACTGGTACTTTACTGGAGTGTCCCTCCAGTGTACCATCAGTACATGCGTCACTGGACTAATCCACCAGTGATACTGGAGTGTTCAGTCAACCTCCAGATGCACTGAAATAAGTCATAATATTTTTTAAATACTTGGTCATTGTGCGTGCCACGTAAGCAAACTTTTTAAAGATATTTATCTTATAATCCTACGTGGCATGTAAATTTTTCAAAGTAATGATGGTATTTTTTTACCTTGGGAAGACAAAAAGTGCAACTTGATACTGTTTGTGGGCTGTAAACCATCACACATTTATGTGTGATGTGATGTAATTAATGCGGATCTCAGAACCCCGATCAAAATTATATTTGATAATTTCAAATAAACCGTTTGAGTTCCACATTCTCTCTCCTATATATATACCCACTTTCACTTTCAATTGCATTTACTTCGAACATATTTACTCCCCAAATCCTTAAAATTCCTTCATTTACTTCAATCATTCAATTTCCAATCATAATCATCTCTCATATTTACTCCATTTTCATTCAATTCTTCATCAAATCTTCATCAAAACCCTAAATATTCAATTTCATCTTCATCTATTAATATTCAAATGGCACCAAGACAATCTAACTCTCCTAAAAATCTGCTTGCTGCAGAATATGCTCCGGTTGCCAATGTTGAAAAGGCACCCCATATTACTCTTGAGGCTAAGGCCATAAGGATAAATATGAATAACTGGATGGCAAAACTCTCACTTTCCAGTGTTCATAATGCCCAATCCATTATTGGGAGACTAAATACATTCTTTCTCTCATGTCCATTATATGGTGCTTTGACCTTAAATCTAGGGAGGATGTACCACGATTATCTATGTGAATTCTGGTACTCTGCAATTTATAATGATGAAACTTTATCAATTACTTATACTCTCAAGGGAGGTACCAGATCCTTGAGTTTCTCTGTTAGTTTACTCAGGTCTGTTCTACAATTGAATTATTTTGAACAGAATGAGTTGCCCATCGAACTTCCCTCTGGTATAAATTTCAGGGAAGTATGCAGATTGATGGGGCACACAGAAATTATGGATGAGCATGGCCAGCTATCCAGAAAGGGAACAGTCTACATGAGCAGGCTGACAGACTCATGAAGATTCTTCTTCACGCACATTGTTGAATGTTTGGGAGGCAGTTCTGGAGGGTTGGACCAGATAAATCAGACTCATCTCCAGATTGCCTACTGCCTCTGGTTTGGTTATAGAGTGGATTTTGCTAAGATCCTGTTTGATGATCTGGTAGAGCGTCTTAAAGTGAAAGGTAGAAAAGCCTTTGTTCCATATATCGTTTTCTTTCACTGTTGTTTAAAAGCGCTCTAGGAGACCAGTACGATTTTGAAACTACTCACTTTTCTGTGAGTGAGTATATGAGGGATCTGACCAACCTAAGATCTCCACTGAATGAGGTAGATATTCCTCAGTCCATGCTCTCTTTTCAAAGGGAAGAAGTAGAAGTGGCTCCAGGTAGAGGTCAAGTTGGTGAAGGACCCTCTGGTGACCAAGATGTTCAAATTATAGAAGCTGTACAACCCATCAGACAAGTGGCTCCTGAAGGTCAACAACCAAATGTTGAGCCTTCCAGACAACCAAGATCAAATAGGCGTCTGATTAGAGATGGAGTTCAGGTGAATCCAGAAAGACATCCTGGTGATGTAATGAACATTGATGGGTCTCCTATTTTTGAAGAGGAGAATGTTGAAATATACAAGTTATTGAGCAGACAGAAAATGTTGTACAGACTGTCGTGCAAGAAGAAAATGTGGCTCAGATTGTTGAGCAGGTAGAACAAATTGTTCAGGCTGATGAACAAGTATCTGGTGAGCAAGAGGCTCAAATCGATTTGAATGTTGAAGCAAGTGAACAGGCTGGTGAACTGGTTGGTGCTCAGGCTGGCGATACAACTGTTGGTGAAATGTTTTGGGATGAGGCTGATTCTTCCATGTCAGAAGATCAGAATTTTGATGTCAATATGAACTTTCTGGGTGAGGATGTTGTACAAGTTGAAAGTCTACCAGAAATGCCACCACCTCCACCAAAAACAAATATGCCGCCACCAGAATCTGAAATGCCACCACCCCAACCAGACTCAAACATGCCACCACCACCACCACCTTCAATTCCAGAAAATACTCAATACTTCACTCCTCCAACCATTCAAACTTCACAATCTCAACCTCCACCACTTGAAACTCCAGTCAACGTATCTGAACAACGTGTGCTGGACTCAACAGTTTTTACTGATGAAACTGCAACTGAAGAGGTCTGGGCACAAGTACCCTTAATGAACAGAATGATTTCAAACCTTGAACCTCCCAGTTGTCTCTCCACTTCGTCTTTAGCCGAGGTCCAAGGCCTTTTAAGTAAGGTGGCGGACCTGGAGAGATCACTCCAGTCATCATCTCAGGTTGTTTCCGATTTTAAATCTTTATTATCAAACAATCTAGCATCTGAAATGAATATATTTGCTGGGAATGAAAAGCTTGTTTTTGAGAAGCTGGATGAGCTGGTACTGGCCACTAATAACAACACTGAAAACATCAAAGTGGCAGTCCAGGGATTGGGGACAGGGCTGGTGAATGCTGTTCAGACTGCAGTGAAAGGTGAACTTGTTCAACCACTGACAGGTCTGAAGGATGAGGTTCAGAAGTTGGTTACTTGGGTTAGTTCATTGGAAAGCAGGCCCACACTTGATCAGGCTGCTGTTGTTAGCACGATTAGTGATGAATGTGCAAAGAAGTTCAGACTTAGTATGTTGAAAGAAATATCTGAAGAAATTTATGGGTCTGTTCTTCGAACTATTCAAGATGGGCTGTTACCCCAAGTGAAGAAGTTGATAGAAAAAAGAATTGCCAAAGCACTTGCCTCAAGAAGTTGATAATGTTAAAAAGGAAGTGCATGCACTCCGAAAGAATGTGAATGATACAACTCCAGTGACTGGAATAAGTTTTGGTGCACTGGACAGACACATGCTAGAACAATTATGGAATGATCTCAAGTCCAAAACTGGTGATCATTCCAAGGGGGAAAAGTCGTCTGGTGTCCAAGAAGGTTTGATTAGAAAGAAGAAAGAAGTTGTGGCCAGTGCTGTTGAAAAGCCTTTGCTACTGAAAGCATTGTGCAACAAAAACAAGTGACTGGTACTGATGCCAGTGCACGATTAGCATAAAGAGCATTTGGCACTGAAGCCACTGAAGAAGCTGCTGGTACTGAAGCCAGTGAGCCCCAGTTTGAATCTTTCCCAGATATACCAACTACTCTGAAGTCTGTTAAAGGAAAAGAACAAATGGTATCTGGAGAAGAAGAGCAAACTGTTTAAGAATCATCAGAGTTTCCCACTGCTGATGATGAAACCTTTAAGAAGCTGGAACAACAATGCATAATGATTGAAATCTTCAAGAGAAATCAAAGAGATGAACTGCTGGCCCATCATAGGGAGATGGCAACTATGGGGACTCTGGATTCTTATAATGCTGGCAGGTTGGGCATAAATGTAACACCCCAACTAAGGCGGAACAATGAGATGTACAGAAAGTCGAGTATTCAAAACAAAGGATTATAAATAACATTCACCATAGCTTTATTTAATAAAAGAATTTTATAAATGCACAAGCATGTGAACCAATCCCCGAGTACAATGCGTCCACCGCAGTTGGATATTAAGTCCACGAGACAATTAACAAATACATGAAACGATATTCTACAATGATCAAGGCGGATTCCATTGCCCATCACAAGGTTTGATCTTTGACCCCAAAGTGCAATGCAAACAATCATGATGCATACATTTCCTCAAGGCTAATGCTAAATCCTGAAAAGCATGAAAAAAAAGTGTCAACTACGAAAACGTAGTTGGTGAGTGCATAGGTTTGCAAGTAAATCTCGTTACATATCCATTTCAAAACAAACTTAGAAAATATATTTTTCATATCAATTCACCCAAACCACATGACCGACAAAAATTCCCATATCGAACCATCAAGTTTTTAAAATACCATAACGCCATTTCAAAGAGTTGAGAAATCCATGGTAAATTATAAAGTTCTCATTTGTCACTTTTATCGTGAGAGAAAAAGTATATCAATCGATTAATCATTCATCATACCAAAACCATTCGGTCATCAATACTTCAATATCGCCAATTTCAACAACTTTCGAGATTCCATATAAGGTCCAATGCCCAAACCGTATGTTCAATCCATAATATCCAACCATAAGTAATAATCAATCATATTTAGCCAAAGGCATAATTCGATGAGTTTGTCTTGAGCCACTACTAAGGCCCTTTCACGTCCAAATAATAATAATGATGATATGTCCCAAAGATATGATAACAGTAGCACATGCTATCAATCACGTGCAATAATAATAATGAATGGGTCGTGCCATGGAGACGACCAATAATATATAAAGTAGATTAGAGCACCCCATGACCGACACCGTTGAAGGCGGCCACATAGGCGGCCAATCAACCTGTCGCCACTGATGTGAGTGAGGGGACGAATCCTAGTTGCGCAACCCTCTAACTACAGGCCTCAATGAGTTAATAGTAGTGTACAGGGGACCACCGTTTGACAGTACTCAAGCTCATCATATATCATATAACACGTTGAACATACAATAACATTCCCATATAATCATCATTCGTTCAATATAGCGTTTTCATAAAAGAAAGCCATTTTAATTAATCATGCTTTTCACCCCGTAAGTAAAACACATAAAAGAGTTTGAAAGGGGGCTATGACTCACCTTGGTATGCCGAGCATTATATTTACTTATCCAAAATAGGTACTTCCCATCTATAGCTTCCTTGATCATATATTCCATCATGGTCCTCAACCACATTTCAAAGCCAAGACTATCCCTACGAGTGGACTAATATACGTAAGTTCCTATCTTAAGCCATCACTTAGAAATGTCACTTTCATTATGTTGTCATCAATTATGGGATCCAAGTGTATTGCTAGTATTCGCATCTTTTTGGTTGTAAAGATTGATGGTGCAAAAGGTCACTTTCATTATATATGTAGTTATAAGTGGTTAGAATTTCGGTAACTTGCCTTCATTTGTGGTTTCGTTTGGCATCTTAGGTTATCATATGAGAATGCCATATTAAGTTATATTATCCTTATTCATCATTTGATGTGTAACCGATTTTAGCACGAATTAGCATTTGTGATATCAATTTATAGTTTGGTTAACGTAATTACTTATGTCCATTCCACTTAATTATCTTTTGTGTTACTTTGATTTCGCTTATCTTTCAAACTCACATACTTCTCGATATATCTTATTATTATCCCGGTTTATGAAATTCGTTTAAGTGTTATGGGTCATTACCAAATTGGGCCTAAGTGTTATGGGCTTTTAGGTGACTTGGGCTTAATTTAGTTATTGGGCTTAACCTTATTTGGGTTATGTGCTTAATGGGTCATATTGGTTATTGGGCTACATGGTTTATTAGGCCCAGTGGTCCTACTGATTTATGGTTCAAATTCGTTTATTATTTGGGCCGGGTTAGCCCATTATGGTCCTTAGTGTATCTTTTAGCCCATTACACAAATTATTGGTTTACTTCAGAATTTTCTGTTTTTACTTTACATTTTTGTGAAATATTGGCTACTGTTTTGGGGTTAAACCGAATTATTTGGACCCTCCTGATTTTTATACAATAATATATATGTGTCCACTTATTTTTTGAATTTTGGCTTAATTTATAAAGAATGTTTACTACCTCTAAATATTTTTTCAAGTGGAAGTGGTCAAAACAGTCACTGTTTTGCATACTCAAAAGTTTTATAAACGTTCTTTGGGTTTTGCTCTTAATAAAATTTCCATGATTTTATTTTAAGTTTAGGACACATTGGACTTACTTTCCACCAAGTATGGCCTCCTGGAAACTTATGGATTAGGAGATAAAAATTGTTAAATTTGATAAAATATTCAGAAAAAATGCAGTTTTGACCAGTTTTAGTAGAAAAATCATATCTTTTGTTTGGTTCAGTATTTTTGAGTGATAACTTTTATTTTGACAGTTTTGCTTGAAACGGCCCTCACATACTCCGTTTATCCGTACCAATACAGAAGGTTATTTCTGTCAGAATGTTCTTGATTATATCAACTCACCAATGACCATTCTTGCTTAATTAACACTTGAGTTTATCATTTACAAGATTAATACTTTATTTTGTAGCTCTTAACATCAAATTTACAGATTATTATCAATTTCAAAATCATCAATCGTCATCCAAAGATCCTTCTCACATCCTAATTCAAAATCAACATAAACTAGTATAAATCTAAGCATGCATGTTAAGATCTAACACTTTTGAACAAGATCAAGCTATAAACTTTTAGCTAACTTTTTAAAATATCATTCTTGATGAAAAATCACAGAAATATAAGGGTGTTCTATTTCATAGAAAACCATTTTTATGAGACCCATTTAGCAAATATACAACAAATCTTACAACTACCAACTCTTGGGTCTTGTTGTTGTTGAATCATTGAATCCTTTCTCTAGATCTTTACATGCATGAACATGTGAGATAAGGATCTATCAACCTTGCCCTCATTTAGTTTAAATCAAGAAGAAAATCAAAGAAAAACATGATTTTTGATAAAGATCTTTTAATATATACAAAAACAAGATAGATTAAACAAAGAGATGGAGATTTATACCCTTCTTGAACTCGGTTTTGAAGATGATTTAGGGCAGAATTTTCGTGGCCTCTTTTGCTTCTAATAACCCTTAATCCAAGCTTGAAACAACCCTTAATCCTATCTTGTATTAACCCTTGATTAATCCTTTTAAAAACCCTTATTATTATTATAACTTAAGATTGATTTTTCCTTGCCTTTTTCTCTAAACCGTAGGTACAAGAAGAAAAACAAGAAAAGAGAGAGTTTTGAGAGGAAAGAGGAAGTGTATGTGTTGGGAAGAGAAAAGTGAGCATGTGTGTGTAAGGAAGGTTGAGTGTAGCTTTTGGTACAATGTACCTTGGAATAATGCAAGAATAAAAGACTAGCTAATCTCCCATTGGTTGTTTTGGTTTTGGGTATTGGGGGAGGGCCGAATTATGCTTTAAAATTTGAAAGGGATTTTAGTTTGTGTTAGTTGTTTTGTATGTATGTATAACTTGTATGTATATGTTCATGCATAAGTACTTATGTACTAGTTATTAGGACCTTATGGTACAAGATGTGTTCCTACATGTATGTTTATATATATCCGTAAATGTGTATGTATATATGATATTTTTGTGTTTTCAAAACTTGTTACATACTAATTATTCAATACTTGCATTTATTTTAGTTACATATATATACACTTATTATTATTCAAACTCATTTTTATGTACATAATAGTTTATAACTACATTTTAGAGAGTGTCATAATATTTTTATGTTCAAATGTACTTTAATTAGCTTGGTGTTTGAATTGTTGGACATTTATAAAGATTTTTTGTTGTTGTCACATCTTGTGAGTCTTATACAATTATTTTTATAACTTGACTTCTCGAAATAAAGTTTTTGGTTCATTGACGTTTCATCAAGTTCAGTTAGAACTAATTTATAGCTTGAGATTGTCTTGAATGATTATAGATATTGTTTATGGCATTTCTAAGGCAACTGGCTTCCTTTTGGCATTCTATTGAACTAGAGGGCAAATATCACCACGCCCTAAATGTCTAAAAGGTCAAATCTCTTAATATAACTCTAGGGATAGATACCTAGACAAATCTAAGTACATTGTCCTAGTCGGAAATTGAGGGTTGTTACATCATTACCCCCTTAACTGAAACTTCGTCCTCGAAGTTCGCTCGTTCACGCGGTGATAAAATGAATGGTTTGACGGTAAGGATGGCTTCGCGGAGACGCACAATTTGTGAGAGTCTATTTTGTTTCATCATGACCTTTTTAGTTACTTACAAGATTTTGATCTCCGTAGTTGGGGGCATCCATTGCTCTGTGCCCTAACATTTCTCGTGATTAGAAACTTCGAAAAAGAAAAAGGTTACGAATGTCGCTCATCTCTTGAGACGACTGGAGATTAATCGTATGTAACCGTTGCGGGCTGTCAATCTTGCCCAGATCAATACTAAATAATGGGATGATAATAAGAATGGCAATACGGAGGTGTAAAATGAGCAAACGGCTCGTAACGTGAGTTACAATAAAATAGTGAGAGACGTAGGGATATCGATCGTTGGTGGCTATTCATTTCCATTGTTACTTTGCATACTTTCCTTTATCGTCTTCTACCCCAATTAAAGAATCGTTCCAATAGCTTCTCGCCCACTTTCATCCTTCTTTGGTTTGACGTTGGACACGCTTGCCGCCACTTGAAAATATTGACTTCGTTTGTGACTAATCACTTGTTAAGGGATTACCCCCTTAACAAAAGTGATACTAACCGGGGTGCCGAGTTGTATTAAAATTGCAAAGGTACATCTCCGTAGTACCTCATTTTAGGGTTTTCCAATGTCGTCTTTGTTGTTTTATGGCGTTCAAGGGAATCCTGAATTGGTTGATGATAGTTCCATCTTACTCCTCATACTCACCTTTGTCCTTTAACTTCACTCTTATTTTCCCAAAGTCACCTCTTTCATCATCCGCTAAGTCATATCGTTACTAATTTCTCTTGCTTTTGCCGATATCGGCTTTCAAATCATTTTAAGGTACCTTTAATTACTTCCTTTTACGCTAGAAGGACCATTATCTATGACTCATCACCGACAAATCTCTTTTAACATCGCACATATAACCTATTCGGTTTCTTTGCTATACCTACGCATTCCTCATGATAGGATTTACACAATCCTTATGTTCTTAAGTAATCATATCACCACCATCATTTCAAGGTAAACACTTCGATGTCCTTATTCGCATGAACTCCTCCTTTAAAATAATCCTTCTTAGGTCCTCCGGACCTCTACAAAACTTTCAATTACTTTGCTCTCCTGAGCCTCGTATCCATTTTCAGCTTTCTAAGCTAAGCTTCTTTTCAAATACAATAACCTAATGTCCTTAGAAATTGTGATATAATATAATTTAGGGGAAACATCGGTTACTTTATCCTTTTCTCAACATTCGGTTTTCTCCATTTTCCTTTCGTTTTCTTATGGGTCACCATACTCCTTACTGTTTCGTCACTCAAATCCATTTCTAACTAGAGTAATCGTCGTCTTGAACAGCACACAAGCAGTCGCTAGTCCTTGCAGTTATCTCAAGGGTACTTGTCAGATCATGGTGATACGGATCCTTTGATCCTAACTCATCACAAATGCGAATTATCCTTATCACCCTTCCGTTCAAACATTCCATAACTAGCTCTTCACGGAGTTTGTTAGTTGTCTGGAACTTAGTTCAGCGACCAACTTCCTTAATCGTTGTGGTAGCATGTGCCTTGACTTCTAGCGTCGTATTCC
This sequence comes from Erigeron breviscapus, assembly GCA_034093135.1. Lineage (NCBI taxonomy): Eukaryota > Viridiplantae > Streptophyta > Magnoliopsida > Asterales > Asteraceae > Erigeron > Erigeron breviscapus. Next base: position 281,394,532 of record CM067167.1, read on the forward strand.
CTTATTTGCTTTCACTACTAACTTAGCGATTTCATGTTGTTTTCCTTCTTCACGTTTCTTGGGCGCACTACTTCGTGGGTCGATGGCCCTTGACGGTTTACCATGTGTTGCAAAATTTCTCACCCAAGTTCATCTTGTTTTAGCTTACCTTCATTTGACCGTTGACCTGGAGGGGATAACCATCACAAGTCATCATGCTTCCTCTACTTATCGACCATACTTCTCCTCTTTGGTAAAGCTAGCCTCCATCGGGTGTTGGGCGTATACCGCTTCCTCTTAGCTTGGTTCTTATGCTCTACTATTAGCTTGTCTTTCGATAGAGGTTTTCTAATTCGTATTCAAAGAATAACGCGTGAACCGCCATAAAGATAAACGCCACCAGAACTACATCTTGTAGACGGCGTCAATGCCTTCACTTTACTGTTTGTGTCAAATGATGTTTCTTTACTCTATCTTCTACTCCACATCACCTTCAATGATGCTAGTGAATAACTCTTCTTGAAAGATAAAGTATAATCTTACTCTTCATACTCCTTGTTCGAGTATCTTCCTCATTGCGATTACACCCTTAACATTTTTCCTCTAGAAAAATATGAGGGATCTCCTGCTCTTCACTTCATCTCGCCTTCCTTGATGATCTTCAACTCAGCAATTTCCTTATTCCTTCGTGTAACAAATCTCCATCTACACACTTGTTTCGAAAAAGAAAGGATAGCTCGGAATCCTTTTTGTTACTCTTTAATCATGAGGGTTACTCGACACATCCTAATAACTTATTGCCCTTAATTAGTTTTCTTCTTCCAATTACCTTCATTTTCCAGCATTGCTAGTGATCTCCTCCAAGTTTTTGGGGAGTCCTTATACTTAACCAAAGGTGACCTTCATGTCACACAACCTCCCTTTCGTTGGCCGCTCAATTTTTCCTTTTGGCCGATCAACATAGATAGGGAAGACCTTCGATTTCTTTCTCCAAGTTAAGGCTTAGTGTGCTCTTCAATTGTGCTTTCCTGTACTTTGATTGACACACAACATATCTTCCACGTCCTACGTTATGTACATGATCCAATAGCATCTTCTATGCTATATAATTATCCCAAGTATTTCACTTATGGACCACTGTTGTCTCAACGTCTTTCGCATCCCTTGATGTCGCAGTAAGAGAAGGGTACTAGTTACTCGATTTCGCTATTGCAGAGTGTTGCGTAAGTGAGTTGTATGTTGTTAGGTTACTAACTTTGAGGAGAAGCGGTGGTGATCATTACTTTGAATAATCAAGAATATAAAGGATATAGAATTTGGTTTCGAATGAATGAAATAGGAAATATAAAACAAAAGATTCATTAAGGCTCGAATTAAACTCCTTGCGCGAGTTAAAGAAATCACTTCTTTGTCTTTCGTTGCCCAATGGACTCCAACTTTCAATGACGTCAATATATGTCGCACCGACTTAGATAATATAGATAGATGTTCGCGTATACGTGTTAGAATAGAAATATCGCACCAAATTTCAGGGCTACAATCCTCAGAACATGTCGTCTAGATATATATATATCGGAATGTGTTCTACCTGTGTCGTCGAATCGTAATTTAGCTTTAATACCACTCGCCCTTCATAAGTCTCCAACTTCATCCGACGTCTCCATATGTTTCGATCGAATACAAAGGTTATGCGTAGTATCTAAGAGGATAGAGTCGCGTCATATCTTGGGACTACAATTCTTAGAGTATGTCATCCAATGTTAATGAGAAGATGCTCCACCGATGATATCGCATTGTCGTATGTCCATAATGAATAGTGGTGTCATAAGAAATAGGATGTGGGATAATTTCAAAAGAGCACGAGTGAATGAATATTGGATTGGAGGGGTACTTAATGACAACTTTCATACTTAGAAAATATCTAATTCATAGTGAATTTCTCAGGGACAATCACTAGTTCTCAAGCGGTCAAATCTCATTACGCAATCTCTATCTCAGTAGTAAGGACTAACAACCTTATCATAATATTTAGCAAGTACTAGTTCTCAAATAGCTCAACCTCAGGGCGCAATAACTATCTTAGTAGTAAGGCATGACTACCTAACCATCGCAATATCCACGCGCTAGTTTCAAATAGCTCAAACTTAGAGAGTAAAGGCTCTTATATCTATGTCGTCCATGAAATTTCATATCAACTCGTCATGCTCATATTCTCTTTCAAATCAATCATAAATAATCAATCTCATTACCCAATAATCTACACAAGTCATATTCAAAAATGATTTCTTGCCTCATAGTAATCATATTATTTTAAAGTGCATATGCTACTCAAAGTTCAACATAAGTCATAAAGCTTTTACGTATGCATTTCTCCCATCATATCCACATTGCACATTCCAAACTTTCACATTGATATTTCAAACTTTCACATTGCACATTACAACTTTCACATTGCACACTATAAGCTTTCACATTGCAATCAAATCATGCCCAAATTCACATGTTATAGCATAGAGTAGCATGTATCAACGAATATCTTTCAATCTTATATTCATTTCACTTCTAATGTGAAAAAGGGGAATCCTACTATACTAGCATACTCCTCAAGTAAACCAAGTCTCGAATCGTTATATATGCTTAGGTGAATGTCTAAATGCAACACGTATTCTCATTAAAACGCGTTAAGTATGGATTTTTTATTTTTTTTTTGAATAGGAATCCTTTTGAACATAAGTCCAAGTGGCCGTTTGAGTTTTACATGGTGCTCTCATAATTAAACGTAGTTCATGACCTACGTTTAATTAGGGTCCTACCATGTAAAGCTCAAACTAGTCCGCTTAACCTTATGCTCGACTCGACTATAAAAATTCTTTTTGAAAAGTGGCTATAGTTTTGGGATTCCCGGGAGAACTCCAATGTTCTCTATAACCTTAGTCTCTGATACCATTTTCTGTAACACCCCAACTAAGGCGGAACAATGAGATGTACAGAAAGTCGAGTATTCAAAACAAAGGATTATAAATAACATTCACCATAGCTTTATTTAATAAAAGAATTTTACAAATGTACAAGCATGTGATATATATATATATATATATATATATATATATATATATATATATATATATATATATATATATATATATATATATATATATATATATATATATATATATATATATATATATATATATATATATATATATATATATATATATATATATATATATATATATATATATATATATATATATATATATATATATATATATATATATATATATATATATATATATATATATATATATATATATATATATATATATATATATATATATATATATATATATATATATATATATATATATATATATATACCATCCTCAGAACATGTCGTCTAGATATATATATCGGAATGTGTTCTACCTGTGTCGTCGAATCGTAATTTAGCTTTAATACCACTCGCCCTTCATAAGTCTCCAACTTCATCCGACGTCTCCATATGTTTCGATCGAATACAAAGGTTATGCGTAGTATCTAAGAGGATAGAGTCGCGTCATATCTTGGGACTACAATTCTTAGAGTATGTCATCCAATGTTAATGAGAAGATGCTCCACCGATGATATCGCATTGTCGTATGTCCATAATGAATAGTGGTGTCATAAGAAATAGGATGTGGGATAATTTCAAAAGAGCACGAGTGAATGAATATTGGATTGGAGGGGTACTTAATGACAACTTTCATACTTAGAAAATATCTAATTCATAGTGAATTTCTCAGGGACAATCACTAGTTCTCAAGCGGTCAAATCTCATTACGCAATCTCTATCTCAGTAGTAAGGACTAACAACCTTATCATAATATTTAGCAAGTACTAGTTCTCAAATAGCTCAACCTCAGGGCGCAATAACTATCTTAGTAGTAAGGCATGACTACCTAACCATCGCAATATCCACGCGCTAGTTTCAAATAGCTCAAACTTAGAGAGTAAAGGCTCTTATATCTATGTCGTCCATGAAATTTCATATCAACTCGTCATGCTCATATTCTCTTTCAAATCAATCATAAATAATCAATCTCATTACCCAATAATCTACACAAGTCATATTCAAAAATGATTTCTTGCCTCATAGTAATCATATTATTTTAAAGTGCATATGCTACTCAAAGTTCAACATAAGTCATAAAGCTTTTACGTATGCATTTCTCCCATCATATCCACATTGCACATTACAACTTTCACATTGCACATTACAACTTTCACATTGCACATTACAACTTTCACATTGCACACTATAAGCTTTCACATTGCAATCAAATCATGCCCAAATTCACATGTTATAGCATAGAGTAGCATGTATCAACGAATATCTTTCAATCTTATATTCATTTCACTTCTAATGTGAAAAAGGGGAATCCTACTATACTAGCATACTCCTCAAGTAAACCAAGTCTCGAATCGTTATATATGCTTAGGTGAATGTCTAAATGCAACACGTATTCTCATTAAAACGCGTTAAGTATGGATTTTTTATTTTTTTTTTGAATAGGAATCCTTTTGAACATAAGTCCAAGTGGCCGTTTGAGTTTTACATGGTGCTCTCATAATTAAACGTAGTTCAAGACCTACGTTTAATTAGGGTCCTACCATGTAAAGCTCAAACTAGTCCGCTTAACCTTATGCTCGACTCGACTATAAAAATTCTTTTTGAAAAGTGGCTATAGTTTTGGGATTCCCGGGAGAACCCAATGTTCTCTATAACCTTAGTCTCTGATACCATTTTCTGTAACACCCCAACTAAGGCGGAACAATGAGATGTACAGAAAGTCGAGTATTCAAAACAAAGGATTATAAATAACATTCACCATAGCTTTATTTAATAAAAGAATTTTACAAATGCACAAGCATGTGAACCAATCCCCGAGTACAATGCGTCCACCGCACTTGGATATTAAGTCCACGAGATAATTAACAAATACATGAAACGATATTCTACAATGATCAAGGCGGATTCCATTGCCCATCACAAGGTTTGATCTTTGACCCCAAAGTGCAATGCAAACAATCATGATGCATACATTTCCTCAAGGCTAATGCTAAATCCTGAAAAGCATGAAGAAAAAGTGTCAACTACGAAAACGTAGTTGGTGAGTGCATAGGTTTGCAAGTAAATCTCGTTACATATCCATTTCAAAACAAACTTAGAAAATATATTATTTCATATCAATTCACCCAAACCACATGACCGACAAAAATTCCCATATCGAACCATCAAGTTTTTAAAATACCATAATGCCATTTCAAAAAGTTGAGAAATCCATGGTAAATTATAAAGTTCTCATTTGTCACTTTTATCGTGAGAGAAAAAGTATATCAATCGATTAATCATTCATCATACCAAAACCATTCGGTCATCAATACTTCAATATCGCCAATTTCAACAACTTTCGAGATTCCATATAAGGTCCAATGCCCAAACCGTATGTTCAATCCATAATATCCAACCATAAGTAATAATCAATAATATTTAGCCAAAGGCATAATTCGATGAGTTTTTCTTGAGCCACTACTAAGACCCATTCACGTCCAAATAATAATAATGATGATATGTCCCGAAGATATGATAACAGTAGCACATGCTGTCAATCACGTGCAATAATAATAATGAATGGGTCATGCCATGGAGACGACCAATAATATATAAAGTAGATTAGAGCACCCCATGACCGACACTGTTGAAGGCGGCCACATAGGCGGCCAATCAACCTGTCGCCACTGATGTGAGTGAGGGGACGAATCCTAGTTGCGCAACCCTCTAACTACAGGCCTCAATGAGTTAATAGTAGTGTACAGGGGACCACCGTTTGATAGTACTCAAGCTCATCATATATCATATAACACGTTGAACATACAATAACATTCCCATATAATCATCATTCGTTCAATATAGCGTTTTCATAAAAGAAAGCCATTTTAATTAATCATGCTTTTCACCCCGTAAGTAAAACACATAAAAGAGTTTGAAATGGGGCTATGACTCACCTTGATATGCCGAGCATTATATCTACTTATCCAAAATGGATACTTCCCATCTATAGCTTCCTTGATCATATATTCCATCATGGTCCTCAACCACATTTCAAAGCCAAGACTATCCCTACGAGAGGACTAATATACGTAAGTTCCTATCTTAAGCCATCACTTAGAAATGTCACTTTCATTATGTTGTCATCAATTATGGGATCCAAGTGTATTGCTAGTATTCACATCTTTTTGGTTGTAAAGATTGATGGTGCAAAAGGTCACTTTCATTATCTATGTAGTTATAAGTGGTTAGAATTTCGGTAACTTGCCTTCATTTGTGGTTTCGTTTGGCATCTTAGGTTATCATATGAGAATGCCATATTAAGTTATATTATCCTTATTCATCATTTGATGTGTAACCGATTTTAGCACGAATTGGCATTTGTGATATCAATTTATAGTTTGGTTAACGTAATTACTTATGTCCATTCCACTTAATTATCTTTTGTGTTACTTTGATTTCGCTTATCTTTCAAACTCACATACTTCTCGATATATCTTATGATTATCCGGGTTTATGAAATTCGTTTAAGTGTTATGGGCCATTACCAAATTGGGCCTAAGTGTTATGGGCTTTTAGGTGACTTGGGCTTAATTTAGTTATTGGGCTTAACCTTATTTGGGTTATGTGCTTAATGGGTCATATTGGTTATTGGGCTACATGGTTTATTAGGCCCAGTGGGCCTACTGATTTATGGTTCAAATGAGTTTATTATTTGGGCCGGGTTAGCCCATTATGGTCCTTAGTGTATCTTTTAGCCTATTACACAAATTATTGGTTTACTTCAGAATTTTCTGTTTTTACTTCACATTTTTGTGAAATGTTGGCTACTGTTTTGGTTAAACCGAATTATTTGGACCCTCCTGATTTTTATACAATAACCTATATGTGTCCACTTATTTTGTGAATTTTGGCTTAATTTATAAAGAATGTTTACTACCTCTAAATATTTTTCCAAGTGGAAGTGGTCAAAACAGTCACTGTTTTGCATACTCGAAAGTTTTATAAAAGTTCTTTGGGTTTTGCTCTTAATAAAAATTCCATGATTTTATTTTAAGTTTAGGACACATTGGAATACTTTCCACCAAGTATGGCCTCCTGGAACCTTATTGATTAGGAGATAAAAATTGTTAAATTGATAAAATATTCAGACAAAAATGCAGTTTTGACCAGTTTTAGTAGAAAAATCATATCTTTTGTTTGGTTCAGTATTTTTGAGTGATTCCAGTTGGTGGTTAAATTTAACTCGTTTATCTACAACTTTTATTTTGAAAGTTTTGCTTGAAACGGCCCTCACATGCTCAGTTTATCCGTTCCAAGACAGAAGATTATTTCTGTCAGAATGTTCTTGATTATATCAACTCACCAATGACCATTCTTGCTTAATTAACACTTGAGTTTATCATTTACAAGATTAATACTTTATTTTGTAGCTCTTAACATCAAATTTACAGATTATTATCAATTTCAAAATCATCAATCGTCATCCAAAGATCCTTCTCACATCCTAATTCAAAATCAACATAAACTAGTATAAATCTAAGCATGCATGTTAAGATCTAACACTTTTGAACAAGATCAAGCTATAAACTTTAAGCTAACTTTTGAAAATATCATTCTTGATGAAAAATCACAGAAATATAAGGGTGTTCTATTTCATAGAAAACCATTTTTATGAGACCCATTTAGCAAATATACAACAAATCTTACAACTACCAACTCTTGGGTCTTGTTCTTGTTGAATCATTGAATCCTTCTCTAGATCTTTACATGCATGAACATGTGAGATAAGGATCTATCAACCTTGCCCTCATTGAGTTTAAATCAAGAAGAAGAAAATCAAAGAAAAACATGATTTTTGATAAAGATCTTTTAATATATACAAAAACAAGATAGATTAAACAAAGAGATGGAGATTTATACCCTTCTTGAACTCGGTTTTGAAGATGATTTAGGGCAGAATTTTCGTGGCCTCTTTTGCTTCTAATAACCCTTAATCCAAGCTTGAAACAACCCTTAATCCTATCTTGTATTAACCCTTGATTAATCCTTTTAAAAACCCTTATTATTATTATAACTTAAGATTGATTTTTCCTTGCCTTTTTGCTCTCTAAACCGTAGGTACAAGAAGAAAAACAAGAAAAGAGAGAGTTTTGAGAGGAAAGAGGAAGTGTATGTGTTGGGAAGAGAAAGAGTGAGCATGTGTGTGTAAGGAAGGTTGAGTGTAGCTTTTGGTACAATGTACCTTGGAATAATGCAAGAATAAAAGACTAGCTAATCTCCCATTGGTTGTTTTGGTTTTGGGTATTGGGGGAGGGCCGAATTATGCTTTAAAATTTGAAAGGGATTTTAGTTTGTGTTAGTTGTTTTGTATGTATGTATAACTTGTATGTATATGTTCATGCATAAGTACTTATGTACTAGTTATTAGGACCTTATGGTACAAGATGTGTTCCTACATGTATGTTTATATATATCCGTAAATGTGTATGTATATATGATATTTTTGTGTTTTCAAAACTTGTTACATACTAATTATTCAATACTTCAGGGGAGGGGAGGGAAAGAGCACGCGGAGGAGGAGGCAAACTCATTTTTATGTACATAATAGTTTATAACTACATTTTAGAGAGTGTCATAATATTTTTATGTTCAAATTTACTTTAATTAGCTTGGTGTTTGAATTGTTGGACATTTATAAAGATTTTTGGTTGTTGTCACATATTGTGAGTCTTATACAATTATTTTTATAACTTGACTTCTCGAAATAAAGTTTTTGGTTCATTGACGTTTCATCAAGTTCAGTTAGAACTAATTTATAGCTTGAGATTGTCTTGAATGATTATAGATATTGTTTATGACATTTCTAAGGCAACTGGCTTCCTTTTGGCATTCTATTGAACTAGAGGGCAAATATCACCACGCCCTAAATGTCTAAAAGGTCAAATCTCTTAATATAACTCTAGGGATAGATACCTAGACAAATCTAAGTACATTGTCCTAGTCGGAAATTGAGGGTTGTTACAATAAACATTGATGTGTTCAAAAAGATGAAGGAAGACCCCAGAGTTCATCAATGTCTGAATGCATTGAATGATGTTCATGTACGCTCCTTTTACGCTGAAGAAAAACAAATTTATGATTCAATAATTTATAGTGTTAGTGTACCAGAACTTATCAGGCAGAGAAAGAAGGAACTGGTGAACCTCCAGAAGAAGATAAGGAAAAATGCTGGTGCTCTGGAGTTAAAGTACAGGAAGAAATTGACTGGCTTACCTAAGCTTACTGCCAAACAGCTCAAAGCAATTAAAGATGCAGATGTGAGCACATTCATTCCCCTGGACACTTCTCTGAAAATCAATCATCAACAACTCCAGTCTGCTGTAGAACAACAGAGAATGTCAAAAGAAACTGAAGCAATGATCCAGACAGCCAAATGGAAAGACAAGTATAATGAAATGTTGAATTTCAGGGCTGATGCTAGAAGGATCACTGGTGCAGAGATTAAGCTTAGAAATAATCATGAAGGTATGTCAAAGTTTGAAATAAAGTTGACCAGGGAAGGTAACTTTACTGATGAAAGAAAGAGTACTTCAGTCCAGGCGTTTGGATGGACTGAACTGAAGGAGATTGCCTTAACGTTCAGGGGGAAGACAGATTTGTCGACTGAAGTTAAAGCATTTATGAAGAGGGTTGAGAAGGTATGGAGAAGAAAGCAACAGATGGAAGTTGCAATAGGCATGAAATCACCAGAATCAGTACCATCTTCTCCATCACCAAAGAGAAAGGCTTCTGAAGATGCTCCAGGACAGACATCGAAGAGAAGGGCCTGACTCTTATATCATTTACTTATTGTAATTTATCGTTTGATAAAAATTGTAACTATTTATCGGTTGATGTATGTAATATTAGTTGCAGTTTTTAATTCATAAAAGTAAATGATCAGATTTAGTCTAAGTTAGTATTAAAAGATGAAACTGGAACACTGATGATCTATAAAGTGTTTTCCAGTAACTTAGATTTTTTAGACTAAGTAAAAACTTGTGTTTTTCAAGCATACAAAGTTGTATAGATTTAAGCTTGAAAACACTTGCATTATTTCTAAACAAATAGGGGGAATTTGTTAGGTCCAGATTTACCGGACTCGCTCCAGACTCGACTACTGGAGCCTTACTGAAGATCTGTCCAGAAATGATAAATACTGGACCTACTCCAGACTTGGAATCTGGAGTCCCTCTGAAAATTTGTTCAGAAATAATGAAAGACCAGTGAGCAAATACTTGTATAGGAAATCTGGAGTATTCTCCAGATTAGCTCACTGGACTTCACCCCAGTCCAGATCTATTCTACTGAAGACATTCTCACTAAAGTCAAAGACTGAAGTCTGAAGAAAGAAGACTGACAAACAGTGGAGCCCACTGACAGTCTTACCAGATCTCCTGACTGGAGCCTTTATTAGTGTTCTAGACCTTACAAGTCTGAACACTGATATCGAGGAATTGACTTTATGCCTTTACACACTTTTACCCGGACATCTCAATTGTCTATTGATAAAAGTACATACGTGTGTAAAGGTGGTTGGTTAAAAGGACTTTATCCTTGTACCTTAACCAATGCATTTAATAACCTTGTCGGTTCATTAAATGCATGCAACCATATTTGTACGGCAAATAAATTCATTGTTGAATTTATCTTCCTATAAATACAAAGTCATATTTCTCATTCAAATTACTTTTTAGCAATTTGGTGAACTTGCTTAAATACTCTCGATCTAAACAGTTATACTTCACAACTCTAAGTATATCGATCTAAGGAGATTATTTAGCAAGTATAGATCACTTGTATTTCAAAGATTGTTTAGATAGTTACATACTTGTAATATCTAGGTTCCGCAACAATCTTGTATTTTGTTTATCATCAATAAAGAAAATACACTTGAAAATTACATTCGTGTTCCATCATTTATTTACTTGTTTAAATATTGCTTAAAGTCGTTTATTGCTTTATTTATATTCTTTCATTTATATTTAAAGTAATACTAGTCCGATTCTAGTTCATACTTGACTTGTTATTTTACACTCGTGGGTTAAACCATCGTGTGAGGGACTTTACAAATGTCTTAGACAGAAAATATTAATTTTAAATAAACTATACTTAAATTTAAGCTCTTCAAGATCTAGATAAAATTTTGATTACGAAAAGGAAATTAATAAACTTAGTTTTGGGAAGGGTACGTGAAGATAATGTATGATACTTATTGTTTTGATAACTTTTTTCTATGTAGAAGGTGAAATTCGAACCATGGTGAAATAGTCAAGGTTTAAAACCTTACCAATAAGTCACCAACTTGTCCTTTAACGAAACTATTTGGCGTGAAGTTACTTTATATGTTACCAGACTCGTTCGCATTATTGGACGTAATTCTATTTATGCCCCTTATATATTGTTTTTCTGGATCCGCCTCTGCCTCCTACCACCACCACCATCATCTCCGACCACCACCATGATTTTCCGGCGACGGCGACCACCGCCACCACGACTTACACATGTGTAAGTTAACTTACACATGTAAGTTACATGGACCCTTTTTGGACTCAAATTAAGCTGGACTCAATTTATCCCACCCCTATATATATATATATATATATATATATATATATATATGTATTATAATATATATATTAGTCTTAACCTGTTTATAAAGTCTAGGGACTAAACTTGAGTGTTTAGAACTTGTTATGCAGGAACTATAGTTTTGGACTCAAAGTGTCAAGATGACAAAGAAGGAGGTGCAGATTGCAAATATGGAAAAGTGCAGGAGTATAAAAGGAAGCCTTAACCCATTTTAGGGTTTAATCAATCATTCATTCATATATTTTCTGCTGCTATTCTCTCTCGATATATACTTTCATATATTCATATTTCTAGTATTATTCGACCCAAACCGACCTTCCCCAACTTAATTCTCAAGCATAGGTGCTGAGAATTATCCAACTTGTGTGATTATGCATCAAAACACTAAAACAACTAAATAAAAGTGCATGAAAGTAAACATACCGAAAACGAAGCTAGAAAACAAACAAACAACGGGTTGCCTCCCGTTTAGCGCTAAGTTTATTGTCCTCAGCCCGACATTACCTCAATTTGATTCATGCAACCTCATAGGATGGTGGACTTGATATGAAGTTCACCATTTCCGTTGTAGCTCCATTGATGTCGGTTGCATCCAAATACGGCTTCAACCGGTGTCCATTGACCATTTGCTTCACTCCATCCTTCGGATCTTTAATCTCAATCTCTCCAAACTTTCCAACTCTTGTGACAACATATGGACCCATCCATTTGCTCTTGAGCTTTCCCGGAAAGAACTTGAGTCTTGAATTGTAAAGCCAAACCTTTTGGCCAACTTCGAACACCTTCTTCTTCAATTTGGCATTATGAACCGCTTTCATCTTGTCTTTGTAAGTTGATGCACATTCATAAGCCTCATTCCTTAACTCTTCCAATTCACATAGTTGCAACTTCCTTTCTTTGCCTGCATTCTCAAAATCCATGTTAACGGTCTTAACGGCCCATAATGCCCTATGTGCTAGTTCCATTGGAAGATGACAACCCTTCCCATAAACCAACCGGTAAGGAGTAGTGCCAATAGGTGTCTTAAAAGCGGTTCGGTAAGCCCATAAAGCATCATTGAGTTTGGTTGACCAATCTTTTCTATCGGGTCTTACCGTCTTTTGCAAAATTTCTTTAATTTGCCTATTGGACACTTCTACTTTCCCACTTGTTTGTGGGTGATATGGAATGGCGATCCGGTGGTTTATGCCATAACGTTTGAGAAGTTTTCCAAACTGAAAGTTTTTGAAATGAGATCCCCCATCGCTTATGATCACACGAGGGATTCCAAATCTTGAGAAAATGTTGCTTTGGACAAACTTGCACACAACGGTATGGTCATTGGTCTTGGTGGCTATGGCTTCTACCCATTTCGACACCTAATCTACCGCCACCAAAATATAGTAATTACCAAAAGAATTAGGGAAAGGACCCATAAAATCAATGCCACAAACATCAAATATATTGACAACTAAAATGGGTTGCATGGGCATCTCATTCCTCTTGGTGATACTACCTAATTGTTGACACCTAACACATTTTTTAACAAATTCAGCGGCATCCTTAAAAATGCTAGGCCAAAACAAACCACACATAAGAACCTTATAACCTGTCTTTTGACTGCTGAAATGACCTCCACATGCAAATGAGTGTGCATGAGTCAACACCTCCTGAATCTCCTCATCCGGAACACACCTTCTCACCAATTGATCCGGGCCAACTTTGAACAAATCCGGTTCATCCCAAATGTATTGCTTGGCTTGTGCAAGGAATTGTTGCTTCTTTCGCTTAGCCCAATGCTCCGGTAGCTTACCTGCAGACAGAAAATTCACAATATTTGCATACCAAGGGACAACGGAAACGGTTAGTAGATGTTCATCCGGAAAAGTCTCATTGATCTCCTTGGTAGAATCATCATCCATAGCTTGAATTCTTGACAAGTGGTCCGCCACCACGTTCTCACTTCCTATCTTGTCTCGGATCTCCAAATCAAACTCTTGTAGTAGCAAGACCCATCTAATTAGCCTTGGCTTTGCATCCTTCTTTTCCATCAAATGCTTGATCGCGCTATGATTTGTGTACACTATAACCTTGCTACCACAAATATAAGAACGAAACTTGTCAAGTGCATAAACAACCGCAAACAATTCTTTTTCGGTGGTTGTATAATTCAGTTGGGCATCCGATAAAGTCTTGCTTGCATAATAAATCACAACGGGTTTCTTATCCACCCGTTGTCCCAAAACAGCCCCAATGGCAAAGTCACTTGCATCACACATGATTTCAAATGGCATGGACCAATTAGGTGATTGCAAAATGGGGCTTCAACCAATTTCTCTTTCAAGGTTTCAAAAGCTTTTAAACATTCATTATCAAACACAAATGGCACATCTTTCAACAACAAATTACACAATGGTTTGGTAATGACGCTAAATCCTTTTATAAACCTTCTATAAAATCCGGCATGTCCAAGAAAAGAACGGACACCCTTAACATTGGTCGGGGGAGGTAAAGTAGAAATCACTTTGATTTTGGCCCGGTCAACTTCCATGCCTTTCTTTGAAATCACATGACCCAAAACCGTCATCTCTTGAACCATAAAGTGGCTCTTTTCCCAACTTAAGACCAAATTCGTTTCAACACATCTTTTCAAAACTTTGGTTAGCTCATTAAGAGAATTATCAAAGGTTTGACCAAAAATTGAAAAGTCATCCATAAAGATCTCTAAAGAATCACTGACCATATCCGAAAAGATACTCATCATGCACCTTTGGAAGGTGGCTGGAGCATTACATAACCCGAATGGCATTCTCCTAAAGGCAAAAGTTCCATAGGGACATGTAAATGTGGTCTTATGTTGGTCATCGGGATGAATAGCAATTTGGTTGTAACCTGAATAGCCATCTAGAAAACAATAAAATTGCTGACCTGCAAGCTTTTCGATGATTTGATCAATGAATGGCAATGGGAAATGATCCTTGGAAGTAGCGGTGTTCAACTTTCGGTAGTCAATGCAAACCCTCCACCCGGTGATGGGTCGGGTTGCAATTTGTTCACCACTATCTCCTTTCACCACTTGAATTCCAGCTTTCTTAGGTACCGTTTGTGTTGACTTACCCATGTACTATCCGAAATTGGGTAAATAATTCCAGCATCCAACCACTTTAGCACCTCCTTTTTCACAACTTCACGCATATGAGGATTCAATCTCCTTTGAGCATCACGTGAAGGTTTTGCTTCAGAATCGGTGATGATCTTGTGCATCACAATTGATGGACTAATGCCTTTTAAATCGGCAATTGTCCATCCAATAGCCGCCTTGTATTCCTTGAGCACCTTAAGTAATGCTCTTTCTTGCATTTCTTCCAAATTTGATGCAATGATCACCGGCAAAGTTTGTTCATCTCCCAAAAATGCATACTTCAAATGAGATGGGAGCTCTTTCAACTCAACTTGTGGTGGACTTTCAATGGATGGCTTGAGGTGGGTGTCAATATGGTCCAGTAGACTCTCCACCAAATGAGTCCATGGTGGTCTACCTTCTTGAATTGCCATAATCTCCCAATCCTTTTCCTCCTTCTTCAATGTTTCACTATGCTCCAAGATTAACCTGTCAACCAAAGCACAATTCTCCCGTCATCCCAATGATTCACCTTATCATGGATCCTATAACCTGTCAACCAAAGCACAATTCTCCCGTCATCCCAATGATTCACCCTATCATGGATCCTATCATAAAACGACCCATCCGCATCCCGTGATGCATCTCCAATATGAGTTGGTGTTCTAGGTCGGTTTGGAGTTGTGTAAGCACTCCTTATTGATGGGGGTGGGTTTCGTGTGATTTTGGTTATTTGGTTCAGGGTTGGTTTCTTGTGGAGTTATGGTGGGTTGGATGGTTGGTTGTGGATCTGGTTGATCACCCATGTTTACACGATGAAGTATCCGATTCCTTCTAGCTGTTTTCTCAATTTCCGGATCAAACAACAAAGGTGATGTATTCTTGGAATACCTCGTATGCATACACTACTTAAAATCTGCACAATCAACACACCTCGTGTAATACTGAACTACAAGAATGAAAAATGAAACAAACAAGAACTGAAACAAAACAAAACAAAACTAAATATTTTTGGATTTTTCTGAAAATTTTAAGTAAACTAATTGAAAACAAAATTTCAACACTTTGCACACCGATTCCCGGCAGCGGCGCCAAAATTTGATCGTTGTCGTTGGACCGATCAAAAATATAAACTAAATACCAATAACTAGTATGGGTAAGTCGAGTATCGTATCCTCAGGGAATCATGGGAAAGTGTTGAACAATTTACAAACTTGATTAAACTAGGCATAAACTTAAAATTGATTGTTGGATTGATTTGATTAAAACTAAAAATGATTGAAACTTAACAAAATAATTCAATAATAAAAAGGGTAGACCATTCTCACGATCCCAATTATGCTTTCAAAAGTATAACCTAACTTATATTCGTTGGAAATCACATAGACATGATTCGTTATAAAGCTTGGAATGAATGAACGTTAAGGACTAATTGATTAGGTTGTGATGATTAACGATAATGAAAACCGAGTAATTGACACAACTAAATTATTTATCCATTAACAAGATTACAATTTCATAAGAGATTATTCCAATAATTAATGATTAGCAAGAAATTGAAATCAAAAGATAGATGGAATTCATTCAAAGTTATAAACAAATAATCATTCATTCAAACCAAATAACATTAGATGCAGAACACTAATCAAGAATTAAACATCTAATCCAACTTGAATATAAGAAAGGTTGAATACAATTGTCTTACATAATTGTTCACATGAGAATGATCTAAAGAGAATTAGCCTTCCATATTCATCAATGAATCTTCAATTTGGATTGTCATCTCCATGGATTTGTGATTTGATGATGATTTTGGGGCTTGGGAGAAGTGGGTTGCTGCTCTAGATCTCAGAAATTAGGGTGTAATTAAGTCTAAGTTCGAATTTGAGAATATGACCCCAAAATACAATTAAACCCCTAAAATTCGTATGCAGTTAACATAACCACCGTCTAGGACGGTGGTGTGTACCGTCTCACACGGTGCCTTCAAATGGCCCACCGTCTCAGACGGTGGGTTCTACCGTTCCAGACGGTAGTCCAAAAATATGCAGAACCCTTTACGGTGCTTGAACGTTCCAGACGGTCAGAGTATTTGGCCCACCGTCTCAGACGGTGGGTCTTGGCGTCTCAAACGGTAGTTCAATTTCCAGAATTCCAGAATTGACTTTCTTTGACTTCAAACTTCAATTGACTTTCTTCTTGACCCGATTAGTCCAAATTACCATTTAGAGCCTGAAACACTTAAACAAACATAAAAACGCCCTACTCGTCTATTAACAAGCACAAAACAATCCGATTTTACCCATTAACATCATGTATTTTCTGCGTTTATCAGTTACCGAGGCGTTCTAGACGCTTTTTGGGCGTGCCTTTGTAAAGTAACATTTAACGTATCTTTGCTCACAAGGGCCCATTCCAAACAAAGTGCATAACGTTTAACGTATCTTTACTCCATAATAAAGCAAACTGCCCCTACCCCATTTCAACTATTCTACCTTTAAAATACCAAAGATACTCTCTATATTTATACTACCTCAATACAATACAACACTAGAATACCAATTCTAACCTTTTTTGTTGTTGTTGTTGTTGTTGTTGTTGTTGTTGTTGTTGTTGTTGTTGTTGTTGTTGTTGTTGTTGTTGTTGTTGTTGTTGTTGTTGTTGTTGTTGTTGTTGTTGTTGTTGTTGTTGTTGTTGTTGTTGTTGTTGTTGTTGTTGTTGTTGTTGTTGTTGTTGTTGTTGTTGTTGTTGTTGTTGTTGTTGTTGTTGTTGTTGTTGTTGTTGTTGTTGTTGTTGTTGTTGTTGTTGTTGTTGTTGTTGTTGTTGTTGTTGTTGTTGTTGTTGTTGTTGTTGTTGTTGTTGTTGTTGTTGTTGTTGTTGTTGTTGTTGTTGTTGTTGTTGTTGTTGTTGTTGTTGTTGTTGTTGTTGTTGTTGTTGTTGTTGTTGTTGTTGTTGTTGTTGTTGTTGTTGTTGTTGTTGTTGTTGTTGTTGTTGTTGTTGTTGTTGTTGTTGTTGTTGTTGTTGTTGTTGTTGTTGTTGTTGTTGTTGTTGTTGTTGTTGTTGTTGTTGTTGTTGTTGTTGTTGTTGTTGTTGTTGTTGTTGTTGTTGTTGTTGTTGTTGTTGTTGTTGTTGTTGTTGTTGTTGTTGTTGTTGTTGTTGTTGTTGTTGTTGTTGTTGTTGTTGTTGTTGTTGTTGTTGTTGTTGTTGTTGTTGTTGTTGTTGTTGTTGTTGTTGTTGTTGTTGTTGTTGTTGTTGTTGTTGTTGTTGTTGTTGTTGTTGTTGTTGTTGTTGTTGTTGTTGTTGTTGTTGTTGTTGTTGTTGTTGTTGTTGTTGTTGTTGTTGTTGTTGTTGTTGTTGTTGTTGTTGTTGTTGTTGTTGTTGTTGTTGTTGTTGTTGTTGTTGTTGTTGTTGTTGTTGTTGTTGTTGTTGTTGTTGTTGTTGTTGTTGTTGTTGTTGTTGTTGTTGTTGTTGTTGTTGTTGTTGTTGTTGTTGTTGTTGTTGTTGTTGTTGTTGTTGTTGTTGTTGTTGTTGTTGTTGTTGTTGTTGTTGTTGTTGTTGTTGTTGTTGTTGTTGTTGTTGTTGTTGTTGTTGTTGTTGTTGTTGTTGTTGTTGTTGTTGTTGTTGTTGTTGTTGTTGTTGTTGTTGTTGTTGTTGTTGTTGTTGTTGTTGTTGTTGTTGTTGTTGTTGTTGTTGTTGTTGTTGTTGTTGTTGTTGTTGTTGTTGTTGTTGTTGTTGTTGTTGTTGTTGTTGTTGTTGTTGTTGTTGTTGTTGTTGTTGTTGTTGTTGTTGTTGTTGTTGTTGTTGTTGTTGTTGTTGTTGTTGTTGTTGTTGTTGTTGTTGTTGTTGTTGTTGTTGTTGTTGTTGTTGTTGTTGTTGTTGTTGTTGTTGTTGTTGTTGTTGTTGTTGTTGTTGTTGTTGTTGTTGTTGTTGTTGTTGTTGTTGTTGTTGTTGTTGTTGTTGTTGTTGTTGTTGTTGTTGTTGTTGTTGTTGTTGTTGTTGTTGTTGTTGTTGTTGTTGTTGTTGTTGTTGTTGTTGTTGTTGTTGTTGTTGTTGTTGTTGTTGTTGTTGTTGTTGTTGTTGTTGTTGTTGTTGTTGTTGTTGTTGTTGTTGTTGTTGTTGTTGTTGTTGTTGTTGTTGTTGTTGTTGTTGTTGTTGTTGTTGTTGTTGTTGTTGTTGTTGTTGTTGTTGTTGTTGTTGTTGTTGTTGTTGTTGTTGTTGTTGTTGTTGTTGTTGTTGTTGTTGTTGTTGTTGTTGTTGTTGTTGTTGTTGTTGTTGTTGTTGTTGTTGTGGTGGTTGTTGTTGTTGTTGTTGTTGTTGTTGTTGTTGTTGTTGTTGTTGTTGTTGTTGTTGTTGTTGTTGTTGTTGTTGTTGTTGTTGTTCTTGTATGTCCTTCATAAAATATTGTATATTTAAAAGCCTTCCTGACTTTAACTTTAACTAGAAATTTTATCCAGGCGTTGCCCAGATCGTCGCCGCATCATACAAACATACATCTAGCATTACTCAAAAGTTTGGACACCTAAAGTTTACTATAAGGGGTAGAAAGTAAAAAAATGGGTGGTCAAAGTTGAAAAATCCAAGAGTTTGTTGGTAAAAGTTAGAAACCTTAAAATAAGAAATAAAAAGTAAAAAAAAATAAAAAATTTATGCTTAAAGTAAAAAAACCCAAAAGTTATTTGGTAAAAACTAAAAACTTTAAAAGTATACTATACGTAAGTTTGTTTAAAAATGTTAGACTAAAGTTAAAAACCTAAAA
Source organism: Erigeron breviscapus (assembly GCA_034093135.1). Lineage (NCBI taxonomy): Eukaryota > Viridiplantae > Streptophyta > Magnoliopsida > Asterales > Asteraceae > Erigeron > Erigeron breviscapus. Next base: position 281,414,089 of record CM067167.1, read on the forward strand.
GTTAAGTGGTAAAAATAAAAAACTCTAAAAGTATACTATAGTGTATTTTATTTTATTTTTTATTTTTTTGATGACGTCAGCGATACTGTAGCTAAGAAAGTCCTTCTTTATTTATATACAAGCATTTCTACCCGGGCGTTGCCCCGGGAGAAAAACAAAACTCTCGTGATAAAAGTTAAAAAACATTAAGCTGAAAACCAAATTTTCGTGGCAAAAGTTATGAAACTTTGGTGGATAAAGTTAAAAAACTCGAAGTTATGCGAAAAAAAGTAGCTAAGATTAAACTCTGGCGGCAAAAGTTTTAGACTTTTAGTTAGCTGTCTAATTACGGAGGCAAAAAATATAAATTTTTTTCTTTTTTTAAATAGTTTTTGTAGAAAAGGGGAAAAAATATTAGAGAACAAAAAAAAACCATTTCTACCCGGGCAACGCCCGAGAGAAAAACAAAACTCTCGTGATAAAAGTTAAAAGACATTAAGTTGAAAACCAAATTTTCGTGGCAAAAGTTATGAAACTTTGGTGGATAAAGTTAAAAAAATCGAAGTTATGCGAAAAAAGTAGCTGCTGTCTAATTACGGAGGCAAAAAGTATAAATTTTTTTCTTTTTTTAAATAGTTTTTGTAGAAAAGGGGAAAAAATTAGAGAAAAAAAAAAGAACCATTTCTACCCGGGCGTTGGCCCGAGAGAAAAACAAAACTCTCGTGATAAAAGTTAAAAGACATTAAGTTGAAAACAAATTTTCGTGGCAAAAGTTATGAAACTTTGGTGGATAAAGTTAAAAAACTCGAAGTTATGCGAAAAAAAGTAGCTAAGATTAAACTCTGGCGGCAAAAGTTTTGGACTTTTAGTTAGCTGTCTAATCACCGATGCAAAAAGTATAAATTTTTTTTTATATAAATATTTTTTGTAGAAAAGGGGAAAAAATTAGTGCAAAAAAAAAGAGGAAAAAAAAAAGAGAAGAAAAAGACAAAATAAGCCGGTACTGTTCATGGCTCGAGCCAAAAGTTAAAAGACATTAAGTTGAAAACCAAATTTTCGTGGCAAAAGTTATGAAACTTTGGTGGATAAAGTTAAAAAACTCGAAGTTATGCGAAAAAAAGTAGCTAAGATTAAACTCTGGCGGCAAAAGTTTTGGACTTTTAGTTAGCTGTCTAATCACCGATGCAAAAAGTATAAAAAAAAATTTTTAAAATATTTTTTGTAGAAAAGGGGGAAAAAAATTAGTGCAAAAAAAAAGATAAGAAAAAGACAAAATAAGCCGGTACTGTTCATGGCTCGAGCCGGTTACTGTTCATGGCTTGGCTTACTATTCATAAGCCAAACCTTAAATGTTATATATATATAATGTACATATATATAAATCTATGTTAAATTTGGGTAAATATGAAATTATCAATTTAGTTTAAATAGTTTAATCAGTAATAAGTCTTTTTTTTTTTATAAAAAAATTCTTTTATAAGGCCATGATTTTATAATGATACATCTTTTCTATATATGATCTGTTTTTCAATTATTAGATGTTTTACCATAGTTTTATTACTAGTTATTTTTTCGGATTATTGAACTTATTTTTAATATATGCAAAAAATTCGTATACAAAAGCCCTATTTTTTATTTATTTATTGAGCAGCGCCTATAAAATCGACGTGACGACCTTGCTAATAGCATTAGAAGCTATTGACATATTTTCAAGTGTCGTGAGATTGATGTTTGCAGTAATAGAATTCATCTGTTTGCTTGCTTTGGTGCTAAGTAAATGTATCCTTTGGATGATGAGAAAGTGCTCAAAAGTAAGATTGTGAATAAATTGAAAACTCTCAAAATGTCTCTACCTTTGTCTACATATTTAGGATACGATACAAAGAATGGTGAACATCATTTTGGGTCGAGAAATGTCTAGTATGTATATGATCTGAACTCCCGTTGTCGAATCGCGACACGAAGTTTCCAGCGAAATTCACCTTTAAAAAAAAAAAAATATAAGAGTTATGCAATTAATTACAATTAAGAAGCTATATATAGAGACACTCATTTAAATTGGAAACCACGAAAGACAATAACATTTAAATTCCATGTCTAGCCAAGATGGCAAGGATTTTGACCCATAAATAGGATTCACTTAGTCTCACTATAAGTTTACTTGACAGAGACACGATGTATAAGATATCGTTAATAACCAACTGATCATATTGTCATTTTGAAACCAAATAGAAGGTACTCACGCGCAATGCAACGACAGAGGCAACAAAGCGCGACGATAACGATAACAGTGTGGTTATTAATGCAAAGTAATTGATGTAAAGAACTCTAGTGTAGTTACTTTAAGGGTTGAGAGTTGTATGTATAATAATTTTATTAAGGGTATTATAAGTGCCTTGTGGTAAGGAAAATACTTGGTGACCTTAAGATCTCAGGCCGATCCCCGCTTGACACAAAAAATAATTTCTTTAAGGTACTTGTTACCAATGAAGCCTAGGCCCACATGTGAAGTTTAAATACGTGGGTTCGATCCTTCGGGGTGCCCAGATCATGTGGGGATTAGGATGGAGGTATTTTACCGGCATCATATGGCTCATACGGGGTGAGTCGATGGGTATCCAATTGTGGTACTGGGGCTAGGGTTCCCTCCATTACCCTTTTTTATTAGTGTCTTAGATGAATATATTTAAATTAGTTTGATAAAGGTGATGGTAGTTTGGGTAGATAACACCACAACAAAAAGAGGTTTGTAGGACCCTTCGTGTAGGACGCTACTAAAATAGTGTCCTACAAAAGTATTTAATATGACAAATGAGTGTTTGGCATTCTATTATAATATAGGGAGTAAACCGGTGTCCTAAAAGACCTTGTGATAGGACGGTAAATGTTTGGGGTCCTATTATTTATCATATAAATTAGGGAAAAATCCATAAAAAGGTAATCTTTTTACACATATTTCCTATGTAGTTTTCGTCTATTTAAAGGATGTCATTTCTAAAAATTTCTACAATAAAGGGAACGTCATTAGTTTTTAATGTCAACCGTTAGTTTGGTGGTACGACACAGAGATACGTAAGAGACGGAGTTTGACTTCGGAAATCTTCCATATAAGTTTCTGAAGGGGTTCCTCGTTGTTCAGATAATTCAGTGAAGACATAATCGGGTGATGCTACACGGATACCCACCATATGAAGGCAGGGCCGGCCCAAATGTATTATTGGGTCAAGCGGGTGCTTTGGGCCCCCAAAAACAATAGGCCCCCAATTTAGCTAGCATCTGGGTCTTGTATATACTAGCGGCTAATTTAAAAAAAAAAAGAAACTCACATAAGAAAAGAAAAAGAAGAAGTCACGCAGCCTCACACCCCTCACTTCTTGAAGCCCCAACTCCTTCAAAATTGAAAAGATTTTCTCTCTCAAATTATGATGGTAACGTTCGTGTCTTATGATTATGGAGAAATCGAAGGGCCTCCAAATTCGGCTATAAATCTGGGTAAGCTTATTCACTAATTTTCCAATTCTCCAAAAATCATTCACGGATGTTCTTAACTTCCAATGCTATACAATTCTTTTTGTTTACAAGCGTGAACTAATGATTAAAAAGTGACACTTTAATATTCACCAATTTCTGTTTTGGAGGAGGGTTTATAATGCCATCCCGGTAACTATTGCTTTGTGACCATGGATCTTCATTTAATAGTCATGTGTTGCTGCAATTATAAATGAGTTTAATATCCTGGAGTGTAAGTAACTTTGCAACTTTTTCTATTGTATGTATGCATCAAAAATTTTGAACATTGTATGTAAGTATCTCGCTAAATTGAACATTTAATGTAAATTTTTTACGTTGACCAATCAAAAACTTCTACGTGGCAGCTCATATGGTTGCCACGTATACATTTTTACTTTAAGTGTTCAATTTAGAAAGATACTTACATTAAGTGTTCAAAATTTTTGATGCATACACACAATAGAAAAAGTTGTAAAGTTACTTACACTCCGAGATACTTAACCCATTATAAATAGGTACCCTCATGTTTATAAACAAATCTTGTTGTACAAGTCACAAAAGCTTTCTTTATCAATGTTCAACTTGCATTGTTCTCCTATATTGTACAGGTACATTTATGGATTTATATACACTAGTATTGACCAGCAGGAGGCAGCAGCAAGTAGACCAGAACCAGCGGACCATGTGACCAGCAAACCAGTGACAAACAAGAAAAGCAGCTAGTAGACCAGGACCAGCAGACCAGGTACCCGTTTTCTTCTTTATTTGTTTACTTTACTTTGTATGTTAATAAATTAGGCCCCCAAAATCGATCTCGTTTAAGGCCACCTAAAAGCTTGAGCCGACACTGTATGAAGGAATGACCAAATGGTTGTTGAACGCATGAAGGAATGGTTGATATAGACATGGCTGTGTTGACCAATATTACACATAGAACACCAGCATCAGATGGGTTCGAGTATGATGAGTCATTGTTTAAATCTATATAAGTGATACAAAAAGATCAAAAGTCAATGAAGGAATGACCTAAGTTATCTTATTTCACTACTGTGCTAAGTTAGTAAGTTGAAACACGACCATAATTTACTCATTCGTAAGTAAACAACTCACCATTCATGTATGCAACATTAACAATAGATTTCGAATTAAATAGTTGTTTTTTGTGAATAAAAACACACATATATATGTATTTTCATTCCTAGTCAAAGGTCACGTAAGCAATTTAATTTGATGATGTGGCAGTGGTGACGTGACACTTAATGAAGTGCTGACGTTAAAAACTAACAACGTTCGCTTTATTGCGAAATTTTTAAAAACTGGATCATTTAAATAAACGAAAACTAAATACGTACCCTTTAATAGGAAATTTGTGTAAAAAAGTTACTTTTTTATGAATTTTTCTCTATAACTTAATAGGACGTTTAAAATGTGCATCCTAACAAAGTATATTATAAGACATTTAGTAATTGAAGTCTTGTTATTTAGTAATAATGTAATATGACACTTGATGATAGAGGTCCTATTATAAACATATCTGGTATTGTTGATACTTCGCCTGATGACCTGCGATTTACTGTGTTAGTAGTGCCAAAAAATTAAAGCAATGAATATTAATGTCACCCATTTACTTTTGGACCAGGGGTAAGTTTAGATTATCTTATGGCCTCACCCAAATTATAACAAGAAGACAATCATATGGCCTCACTTATATTCCTAATCAAATGAGGCATTATATTAAAAAGTAGAGAAATTGTCACAAATCGTCCATGTGGTTTGCTCGATTCACATTTTCATCCCTGTGTTTTTTTTTCCCATTAGGTGTCCCTGTACTTTTCATTTTCATTGCCAACCGTCCCTGGCACTAACTGCCGTTAGTTTTCATCCGTTAAACCCCTCATGTGCAATGCACATGAGAGCATTTTCGTCCAGTTTGTAACCACAGGGACTATTTGTGATAAAAACGCTTTCGAGATTTCTCCCCCGATTTTCTGACTTAGAACTCGAGGTCGGTACCAAAACGCTCAGACGCGAATTCCGCACAAACCCTAGCCAAAAGAAACCCCCTCGGCAAGAGGTGGGTTGGTGGTGGTTCACGGCGATTCAACCCAGGGAGAAAAGGGAACCCGTTTTAAGATTTTTAGAGAGAGAAGGTGTGAGGTGGAGGTCGAAAATGGAGGCTGCCGTTGTGGGGGACGCTGCTGCTGATGTTTTTCCGGCAGTTGGGGTTACGACGATGGTGGGAGGCGGCGTCAGTAGGTGTTGGGTGGTGGTGTGATGTGAATAAATATATACATATTTTCCACATGGTTTTTAGGTCCTTTTATGCACATTTGTTAGTTATTCGCATGTATATTCGATGCTTTATGGTATGCGTGAGTGGTTTCAGGTCCATGACATGTAAAACATATATATATATATATATATATATATATAGATATATATATATATATATATATATATATATATATATATATATATATATATATATATATATATATATATATATATATATATATATATATATATATATATATATATATATATATATATATATATATATATATATATATATATATATATATATATATATATATATATATATATATATATATATATATATATATATATATATATATATATATATATATATATATATATATATATATATATATATATATATATATATATATATATATATATATATATATATATATATATATATATATATATATATATATATATATATATATATATATATATATATATATATATATATATATATATATATATATATATATATATATATATATATATATATATATATATATATATATATATATATATATATATATATATATATATATATATATATATATATATATATATATATATATATATATATATATATATATATATATATATATATATATATATATATATATATATATATATATATATATATATATATATATATATATATATATATATATATATATATATATATATTATATATATATATATATATATATATATATATATATATATATATATATATATATATATATATATATATATATATATATATATATATATATATATATATATATATATATATATATATATATATATATATATATATATATATATATATATATATATATATATATATATATATATATTATATATATATATATATATATATATATATATATATATATATATATATATATATATATATATATATATATATATATATATATATATATATATATATATATATATATATATATATATATATATATATATATATATATATATATATATATATATATATATATATATATATATATATATATATATATATATATATATATATATATATATATATATATATATATATATATATATATATATATATATATATATATATATATATATATATATATATATATATATATATATATATATATATATATATATATATATATATATATATATATATATATATATATATATATATATATATATATATATATATATATATATATATATATATATATATATATATATATATATATATATATATATATATATATATATATATATATATATATATATATATATATATATATATATATATATATATATATATATATATATTATATATATATATATATATATATATATATATATATATATATATATATATATATATATATGTGTATATATAATATATATATATATGTTATATATATATATATATATATATATAATATATATATATATATATATATATATATATATAAATATATACATATCTTTCGGATTTATATATATATATATATTATCTTTAATTGCTTATGGACGAGAATTGTTCACTTTTTACCACTTCAAAACCCTAGAAACACCAAGAACGAAGGAGAGGCTCTTATAGGTCGAATTCCTACCATCCATTTGTTCAAGAATATCAATTTTTACTCAAGGATTTATTATTGCTTTCCGAATTCATCAAGATTATCGGTACAATATGATTTTTTTAATAGTATTTGTGTTTTCTTGGTTACTATGAGTGGCTAAATCTAATTTGCACCAACTTGGTTATGTAAACATGTTGTAGGATTGTAACTTTGTTATTCATAATTGTTGAACAAGGTTTTATGTTTAATCGAAGATCCATATTTAATTGAGTTTTCCATATTGTTTTTAATCTTATATTGGTTGATTGGTAATTGCTTATAGAAGTTTGAGAGAAATCTATTTGATTGCTAATTGGTTAATGAAATGATTAATCGGTCTTTAATTGATCTAAAATCGTTGGAGTTCGAGAGAAACTAGCGATAGGGATTTGAAGCAATCAAACTCATTTGAATGTGTTAATCGTTGATGATAGAGAGATCTAATTAGGCGATTCATAATCAGTTCGAGAGAAAGCTTTTTGAGATTAAATCGTAAGACCAACTTAGGACTTAATGCTTCGTTGTTTGAGTAGAAATTATTCGCGAGAGCGATAACTATACTTTTTGCAATTAAAGATTTAAGTATAACGAGAGTTCATCTTAATTATCTATTAAGTTGTTCAACATTGCGAGTGACATTGTGACAGTCTGATCGACATGTGAGCTATTCCAAGTGGGTGTACCTTTTAATATTATTGTTTCAAACAAAAAAAAACTCTCTTTTCGATTAATCCTGCGGGATTACTAACTGATCTTACTAATTGCAACGTGACAATTCGGTCACAAAACCCCCATCTTTACTTGAACTACTTTATTTTAACAATTGCTCTACTTAGTCCTTGTGATCGACCTCGGATTTGCCAAGTTTACTATACTGCATACGATCGGGTTCACTGCATGTAAGTGTTGTAGTCAGTCGCTAGGTGATTCGTGTTTATAAATTTTAAGACTCGATTTCACACATCAAGTTTTTGGCGCCGCTGCCGGGGAACTTTTGTTTAGTAGTTGTTTAATTTTGTAGTTCGATCCTTTCTTGTATTCATTTACGAGAAAGTTACTTGCTTTCTTAGGTTAGCGTAATTTAGTGTTAATTTTTTTTATTTAGTTCTAGTCCATTTTATTATTTAGTTTTTCTTTTCCATTTGTGCTTTTCACGGGGTGTGCTAATGTTTGTTTTGTAGTATTAGCGTCACCTATGGCCGATCAAGACTATGAGTTTGAGGTAAGAATATCCGGACGAGATTCGGTACTTTAAGCAGTTACCAAACGAAACTTGGTATGAAGCATGGTTGAGGATTAGATACGTAGTTGATACGTTAAGCACGAACAACATTTTCATTTGTGATCTTGTTAGGTTTTATTTGCGTGGGCTAGATAACGAAACCTACGATATTCTAAGCGAAGAATTCTTAGGGATGAATACCGACGGAGTATTTGATTATTTGGAAGAATTTGTTCAATCGGAGGAATTGGTGTATCTGCCCAAAAATAATGCAATGTGGCAAGAAGTGTATGAGACTTCAGAAGAGAACGAAACTACGGAAGCTTATGATCACTTAGAAAATGAATCACAAACCCAACCTCCTGAAAGCCAAAAATATCTAGAGATAGAGGATTCCATTCAAATCCTGAACACCGACTCGATGGAGGAACCACAGTTGTCTCTTTCGCAATCTGACTCGGGTAACATGATAATGGAAGAATTGAAAGAAGAACTCATGGAACCGGGTGATGGTGTTAGTAAGATAGTGGCACAAGAGCTAGAATCATGTCCACAACTTTTCATTGGAGTTGACTTGAAAGAAGATGATTATCAGTTAACTGATTTGGAACCAAATGAACTACCACTTAATAGCAATGAGCCAGTGAATGAAGTTGTTGATGTGGAGTTTAGTTCCTCCTTTCTTGGTAAGGTATGTGATATTTCTTATGTTGATACAAATGTTTCTAACTATATCTTGCAGGATTTGGAGGATAAAGGCATAATCGACTTGGATGAGGAGGTAGTAACTGGTCCAACAAAGAGGATTGAGCTTGTACACACCATATTGGATGTATTACCCACAGTTCAAACATGTAATAAACTGGTGAGCAAAAAGAGAAAGCATCGGCTAATTTTCTCATTGATAAGTTCTTAATTGTCTTAAAAAGAAACGTGTTTACACTTCAGGTAACCCAGTATTGTTTGATCATAATAAATGGATGAATTGGGTAGAATTCATGGATTTAAAAATGGATGTGATAGATTATGTGAATGGAGATTTTAAAAAGGTGGAGCTTAATGAATGGGTAATGATAAAATTTAAGTTCACCAATTTTTCACCTTACTCTTGTAGGCCACCAGATTTTTTATGCCTAGGTAATGTTAACAATTGGATTCTGACAGGGGTGAAAGGTGATTGTTTTTCACTGTTTAAGGGTAGACCGCCTAACACTTTAAGTGTGGGGGCGTTAGAGACCCCACCATGGTAATTCTTCGGGGTACGAGTCTAGCTAACGACTCGTAAATAAATTAAGCGCTTCTCGGGAGGCAACCCGTGTCTTCTATTTTGTTATTTATATTTTAATTTTGCATTTTTTCTTTTTGTGTGTGTGTTTTTGAATAAACTTTTGATGATGTTTGGGGTTTTGCTAGTTGATTGGTATTCCTGTTATCCGTTAATCGTGTGTTCATGTTGAATAGCAAGTTTTGTCATATGCATATGCTGACAGTAAGTTCAGCGCTATATTCTTGTTGGCATCATTCAAGCATGGAACACCCGTCATACCCGGCAAGTTTTTCTTGTTCTTGATTTTGCTTTTTGTTTACTTTCTCCTATTTCCCATAGTTTGCCTTAGTTCATTGGACATTGAGGGCATTGTCCAACTCAAGTGTGTGGGGGGGGGTGGTAAATAGGAAAAAGTCGGGTATTTTAGAGGAATTTTTAAACTTTTGCATGCTTGTCCTTGTAGTTAATTGCTTTTGTCACCTAATTATAGATATTAATGAGCAATTTGACTACACCCTTGGTACAAATTTTAATTGGTGGAATGTGTCTTGATTGATTAATTAGGCAATCCCTTCTGGATTAATAACATGACTAGCACGCTTATAGCACCAAAACACCAAATATGTGAGATTATTGATCATTTATAGATATGCTAGGTGTTTACGGGTTTGGATTTATTGGCCTTATAAATTTGTCCCTCTCATAGGCTTTTGAAATTATTCAAGAGTAAGGGTTCGACTTAGAACTTTGAACTATGATGTGCAAGTTTAAGGTTAGTTTTTCCATTTCCGGGTTTCTTTCATTTGCTATGAGTGTGCCGGTGATTGTGTTGATTCTAGAACTTGCCCTGGTTGATCGTTTCGAATTACTAGATGAGAAAGAGGCAAATTTAGGTTTAAACCCTTTGTTCTTTTTATGTTCACCCCTTGTTTTGTAAACATTTGTTATGTGCATGTTTTGTTAATGTGCTTAGTAGCTAACTACACTGGTTAGTGAACCACCTGTGAAACCCTTATGTTGCACTCATTTTTAGTGCAAGAAACAATAGAAAACATGTTGTCATTAGCCTGTTCTTTGTTATTAAATCCACCCTAAATATACACCTTTCCTAGCCATGCCGATAGTCAAAGTCCCGGTGGGTCATTGGTTGCCTATGCTAGTGGATGGTTTGGGTTTATCTTATTGTGTCGGGTTGGGATATTCTCGGTTACTGAGGATAGATTGATTTCGTCATGATTGTTGGATCAAGTCTGGATTGTTCATCTTAGCACTTTATTACATGATTTGTCACTGTTACGACTTTTCATTAGAGAATACCAATTAGTCAGAGTAAAAGTAACTCACAAAAAAAATGAATAAAAAAAAAGAGGAAAAAAGAATAAAAGAATTGAAAAACAGAAAAAAAACAAAATAAAAAAATAAATGAAAAAAAGAGCTTGGGCTGTCAGTTGGTATTTCTCACTTTTGGTCAAATCATTTTTATTAGTTGGTTCATCAATAACACCAACAAATGCTTCATTGTTTCTACAATTTATTGAGTTGAGTTGGTACATCTTTATAACCAACAAAAAGATCTTGTAATGCTATATTTTCAGTTATCATATTTGGGTTGACATGTTCGTTTAAGCCAACATGGTTAATCTTGGTTGATTGAGTTGTTTGATTGTCATACACCACAATGGTGTCGGTATTTAATCATTCTATTGGGGGTATTGTCGGGACAACTTTTCGGGTTTTGGACCATTGGAAACTGATGACATGGGTTCTTTGGATTAGACTATTATGTAAAAACTTTGTTAAATGTTGTGTTATTTCTTTTTAACACCAATTGATATCCCAAATTTCCATACCCTTTTAATTACCCTGTTTAGCCTCAGAGTTCATTACAACCCTTAAAAGACCTCTTCTGATAGTTGTCCTGGTGCTTACGCCATGACGGTGCAGAAATGATTCTGGTACAAGCCTATGGTAAAAGATTATGCATCACGACTAGGCCTTGAGTGATTATTCAAATATTCAACCCCAATAGTAAGTTAGTTGGAGTAGGATAGATGATATATCATTGATTCGATTGTTCAGTGCTTAGTCGTGTTATTGAGGCTTGTGTATCAGTCAAGTATTGTCAAACATTCCAGTTTTCATTTAAGATTAAAACTGCTTAACCATCTCTTTTCATTTTCATGTATGGTTTAGCTTCTTTTTGATTACTGACATGTTATTTCCATGTATGTGCCAAGGTAATTAAGGTTTTGAAGTTTAGATTTGCTTGAGGACAAACAAAGCCTAAGTGTGGGGGGATTTGATGTGACTAAATATATACATATTTCCCACATGGTTTTTAGGTCGTTTTATGCACATTTGTTAGTTATTCGCATGTATATTCGATGCTTTATGGTATGCGTGAGTGGTTTCAGGTCCATGACATGTAAAACGGATGAAAATGGCCAAAAGCGACTTAGGAAAGAAGGAAATGATGTTCGTGGAAGTTAGGGGTGGAAGACATGACGAACAAAGGGTGTTAAAATGAAGAATTCATGACTTTCAGCACTTAACTCCCGTTAGCCAAACCTTAACTGCCGTTAAGAGGAAGGAGGAATTACAACTGCTCGCTAACTGCCGTTAGGAGCTGAAGGACTGATGCTGCACTTATTAAGCTGACGGGCGTTAGTCTGAAGGACTAAAAGTGCACAGATTTGCTGTTAGCCCGTGTAACGGCCGTTAGTCGCTGATTTCATATATTATATATATATATATTATCTTTAATTGCTTATGGACGAGAATTGTTCACTTTTTACCACTTCAAAACCCTAGAAACACCAAGAACGAAGGAGAGGCTCTTATAGGTCGAATTCCTACCATCCATTTATTCAAGAATATCAATTTTTACTCAAGGATTTATTATTGCTTTCCGAATTCATCAAGATTATCGGTACAATATGATTTTTTTAATAGTATTGTGTTTTCTTGGTTACTATGAGTGGCTAAATCTAATTTGCACCCACTTGGTTATGTAAACATGTCGTAGGATCGTAACTTTGTTATTCATAATTGTTGAACAAGGTTTTATGTTTAATCGAAGATCCATATTTAATTGAGTTTTCCATATTGTTTTTAATCTTATATTGGTTCGAAAGAAACTAGCGATAGGGATTTGAAGCAATTAAACTCATTTGAATGTGTTAATCGTTGATGATAGAGAGATCTAATTAGGCGATTCATAATCAGTTCGAGAGAAAGGTTTTTGAGATTAAATCGTAAGACCAACTTAGGACTTAATGCTTCGTTGTTTGAGTAGAAATTATTCGCGAGAGCGATAACTATACTTTTGCAATTAAAGATTTAAGTATAACGAGAGTTCATCTTAATTATCTATTAAGTTGTTCAACATTGCGAGTGACATTGTGACAGTCTGATCGACATGTGAGCTATTCCAAGTGGGTGTACCTTTTAATATTATTGTTTCAAACAAAAAAAAAACTCTCTTTTCGATTAATCCTGCGGGATTACTAACTGATCTTACTAATTGCAACGTGACAATTCGGTCACAAAACCCCCATCTTTACTTGAACTACTTTATTTTAACAATTGCTCTACTTAGTCCTTGTGATCGACCTCGGATTTGCCAAGTTTACTATACTGCATACGATCGGGTTCACTGCCTGTAAGTGTGTTGTAGTCAGTCGCTAGGTGATTCGTGTTTATAAATTTTAAGACTCGATTTCACACATCATGGTGGGTGTATGGTTTTGTTAGTTATGGAGAGGTACAAGGTGATAGGGGTGTTTGGGGTTTGAAATGGTGAAGATGATGAAGTGGGGTGGTGGTTCTCGGCTTTCGAAGACTTTTCCGGCGGTGACAGGCCTGTCAGGGATGGTGTCCGGAATTGTGGGGGAAGATGATGAAGTGTGTAAACCCTCAAAGATGTTTTATCACAAATAGTCCATGTGGTTATAAACTGGACGAAAATGCCCTCATGTGCATTGCACATGAGGGGTTTAACGGATGAAAACTAACGGCTGTTAGTGCCAGGGACGGTTGGCAATGAAAATGAAAAGTACAGGGACACCTAATGAAAAAAAAGAACATGGATGAAAATGCGAATCGAGCAAACCACATGGACGATTTGTGATAATTTCTCTAAAAAGTAATATGGTATGTACAAGTTTTTTATGCATGGAATGTACAAGTACTTATAGCACATATTAATTTTTACCAATTTTCATTTTAACTCCTTAAAGTTTTTATCTTTTAACTGTTACCCCACATCAAAGTTTTCGTTTTTCATTTTCTTGACACTAAACTTAAGGTTTTCATGTTTTCAACAAACAACCTTCACATAGTTACGGTTTTACTTTAAACTTTTTGTTTTTGATTATTTTCATCCGTCTTTTTAAATATATAACGTTTTCAATATATAATAACTTTTATCATCGTCATGTTTTACGTTAGTTCATATAACATTTAAAACATTAATATAGTTATTGTTTATAACTTTATACATTTTTTTGTTGTTATTGCTACATGTTTAATTGTCTTTTTTAAGGAAATTTTATATCTTTTAACTTTTACCTCACATCAAAGTTTTCATTTTCATTTTCTTGACACTAAACTTAAGGTTTTCATGTTTTCAACAAACAACCTTCACATAGTTACGGTTTTACTTTAAACTTTTTGTTTTTGATTATTTTCATCCGTCTTTTTAAATATATAACGTTTTCAATATATAATAACTTTTATCATCGTCATGTTTTACGTTAGTTCATATAACATTTAAAACATTAATATAGTTATTGTTATGTTTTTTACAATTTTTTATTGTTATTGCTACATGTTTAATTGTCTTTTTTAAGAAAGTTTTCATCTTTTAACTGTTACCCCACATCAAAGTTTTCGTTTTTCATTTTCTTGACACTAAACTTAAGGTTTTCATGTTTTCAACAAACAACCTTCACATAGTTACGGTTTTACTTTAAACTTTTTGTTTTTGATTATTTTCATCCGTCTTTTTAAATATATAACGTTTTCAATATATAATAACTTTTATCATCGTCATGTTTTACGTTAGTTCATATAACATTTAAAACATTAATATAGTTATTGTTTATAATTATACATTTTTTTGTTGTTTTACATTTTTTGTTATTGCTACATGTTTAATTGTCTTTTTTAATGAAAGTTTTCATCTTTTAACTGTTACCCCACATCAAAGTTTTCGTTTTTCATTTTCTTGACACTAAACTTAAGGTTTTCATGTTTTCAACAAACAACCTTCACATAGTTACGGTTTTACTTTAAACTTTTTGTTTTTGATTATTTTCATCCGTCTTTTTAAATATATAACGTTTTCAATATATAATAACTTTTATCATCGTCATGTTTTACGTTAGTTCATATAACATTTAAAACATTAATATAGTTATTGTTATGTTTTTTACAATGTTTTTATTGTTATTGCTACATATTCAGTTGTCCTTTCTAAAGTTTGGGTTCAAATACTTGATATAAATTTGGGTACAAAATTTTATCATGTAAAATACATAGTCCGCGGCAACCGCACGGGTAAAAACAACTAGTTTCTGCTGGAAACATTTTTTGATTTATGTACCATAATAAAATTTTGTTTTTACGATCAGATATTAATTCATTGCTAGTTGTCGAGGTTTATATGGGACAAATTGGGACAGGTGAGTAATTTTAATCAAATACTACTATTTCTAGATATTTAGTGTAAATTTCATTTGTTCCGTATAAATATATATGTTACATGCCAATTCTTTTGTAAAGAACCCATCTATATACAAAAATAATAATTAATCACACCTCAAAAGTTTTCTAAGAATATTCTATATATAATACGGGTAAAAATATGTCAAAAATGATTGTCGGTTTAAAATAGTAAAGGAAGGTTAAATTTAAAGCACTCATAATCCCAGGAAATGCACATGGAGATGCCTTGGAAAGAAATATTATCTTGGTGTCTTTAGTTGGTGGGTCCAATCAATCGTGCATGTTCAGGCCATTAATTGGTTTGTATACTCAATTAAGCAACTAAACTAGCTTTTCTTCATCTACTTAAACACCGAGTGAAACCCTACTTTCTCAAAGAAAAGCGCGCATGCACACACGTACTCATGGCCAAAGCTCATCATCTTATTTCCGTTTTCATTCTCTGTCTCTTGCACCCTTCACATTCCACCACAGACTCATTCATCTACGGAGGTTGTTCACAAGTTAAATACTCACCTGGCTCACCATACGAGTCAAACCTCGACTCACTTCTCACTTCTCTAGTTAACTCAGCCACCTACTCTTCCTACAACAAATACAGCATCTCAGGGTCAACTCAACAAGACGTAATCAATGGTATCTACCAATGTAGAGGAGACTTAGCAATGCCTGATTGTGCCACTTGCGTTGCACGTGCAGTGACACAATTAGCACCATTGTGCTCTCAGACATGCGGCGGGGCTATACAGTTAGAAGGGTGTTTTGTGAAATATGATAACACTAGTTTCATCGGGGTGGAGGATAAGACGGTTGTGATGAAGAAATGCGCACCCTCGGTTGGGTATGATCCGGAGGTGATGGGAAGGAAGGATGCGGTGTTAGCGAGCTTGGGTTCGGCTGGTGGGTTGTATAGGGTTGGTGGTTCGGCAGATGTGGAAGGAGTGGCTCAATGTGTCGGGGATTTGAGCAATAGCAAGTGTCAAGATTGTGTGGGGGAAGCGATTGGACGGTTGAAAAGTGATTGTGGTGGTGCGGTTTTTGGTGATATGTTTTTGGCTAAGTGTTATGCTAGGTATTCAACTAGTGGAGCTCATTCTTATGCCAAATCTCATCACGGTAAGTAATTAAGCCTATATACGTACTATATATTGTTTAGCAATAACTTTACTTTAGGTTTATGGGTGGACTTGATTCTAATTAAACGAGCTTAATCTAACTCAAATTGTATGTAAAATCGGAAAATAGATAATGATTTATGAACCGAATACAAGCATAAATGATAATCTTAACTTGTTTATCCTGAGAATAAATATAAAAATGAAAACTAATGTACCTTTTAGAACAATCGGTATTGATTAGTTAAACATATAAAATTTTCTCTATGGAAAATGATATATTATCTTAATTAATCAACTGAAAAATTTATCTAACAAGAAATTGAGGAAATGTATATATCAACAGATAATGATTTATTTTCATCTCACAATTAATACACAGATAATCACCATATAATTAGTTTGATGCTTTTCATGTATATATGCATGTTTTATAAATTAAACTGCACTTTATCTCTGTACTACGTGACTAACTTTTACCATAATATATCACTTTGATTTCTTGGATCTTGTCTCCTAATGTTACTTCCAATAACAATGTCACGTTTCAACTACTGTACTTATTATACTTGAATAGGCGAAATTTTACTCATAAAGGAGAAAATTATGATTGATCCAATACGAGGGACACATGTATAGTATAAATAGGAGGTAATGTCTTCCATGGCACGCCAATATTAAAAGACTACAAGTATAAATTTTTTGTCAAATTCCAAGAACTTATTAACTAAATAAATATGTAAAAATAATATTAATAATATAAAATTTTATAGATATTTTGAGATTGTTATGATCATCCTTGGTCACCACATAGCTCTGTCACTATAATATAATCATGTTGAAAGATGTGTTCAAATCATAGCTTAAACTTCTACTTTCAACTAATGTTAGATTGCCAGCAAAGTCAAGTGCCAAGCTAGAGTGGAGTAATTTGTAGCCATATATTGTATCAAATATTCGTTAATAATTTTTTTTCCACAGGTGGACATGATGAAGCCGAGAAGACGTTCGCGATAATAATCGGATTACTTGCTGGGGTTGCACTCATCATCATTTTCCTAACTTTCATGAGAAAAGTTTTCGGCCGAAATGGTAAGATTAATTAATAAATGCTCTAAAAGTGTACATATATACACATCCAATAAATAGAGTATATATAGCTTAACAATATTAACTATAGAACAAATGATAATGAATTTAAACATAAAGCAACCTCCTAAATTGGATCCCTATATGATGCTTTGGTAAGTATATGTACAATAAGCTTTTGGTGTTGTGCTTGGTGACATCTTTGTCCCAAGTTCGAATCCCCACGGCAGCAACTTTGATATATATTGGAGGTCCCTCTATGAGGGCCTGGTCTGGGTATACCCAGGTCCAGGTCTGAGAGGGTAGAGTTTACCTCTGTTAATTGTTGTGTCTTCGGGCGGATTAATATGACGGATTCCTCCCATTGGGTTGAGGTCTGGTGTATGGGGTGCTCTAGCGTGGGCCCGGTTAAGACAACATAGTCTAGACCCCAAAGTTGAAATTCGCCGTTTCAAAAAAAAATAAAAAAATAATGAGAGTATGATGTTTTTTAGTATCTTGGAATACGGAGTATATATCATAAGTGTGTACTTCATATTCTCAAATGAATATACTGCAACTCTAATCTTTAATTATCATAAAATTGCAAAAATTCTAAATTTAATATAATATTTTTTAATGTCATTCTTCTTTTGTTACAAGCATAACCTTAAATTTAAGCCATACGATATGGGTAATTTGTCATATTGTCAGAGAGTGAACTAATTAATTTGCCAATCGAAATTACTAATTAACTCCTTTTAGTTGTACCCGCAAATATACTTTGGTCGTTGAAAAAAAGTATAGATTCAATGAATTATGTGAATTTATCTTTAACTTCTCTGCTTTATTCATATACTTAGCTAACTTATAACTTAAAAATGGAATCTACTTAATCATCATATTTTGCCATTTTGGAAAGAAAAGAGAAATAGAAAAACTACCTAATTTTTTGAATAATTTTACTTTACAAACCTTTTGGCCATTGGACCTCGGGTGTATATACTTTTTCAAAGCTAACTTTTCTAGTATATACTTTCACTTTCCCTTTGCCTTTACCTTTTAACCTTTCTAAGTTTTATAGTGTGTAATTGGTTTCAATAAAATTGATTAATCAAAACTTTGTTTTTTGCAGGCAAGTAAATGAAAACTTTATGGAAAGTTGAAAGGGTTGCATGCATAGCCTCCATCACCGATACTGTTTAAATTGCTTTTCTTTTTTCTCATGATGTTAACTTACTTTTTTATTTTTATTCATTTTACTTTTCTCATAATTATTAATTACTTTTTTTAATTATAATTAAGTTGAATGCATAGGTAATAAATAAATTATGTTAGCTTTATAGGCTTGTCAGTGTTTGGTAAATCTTCTGCTTTTTTCAACAACATAAATTGTGTTTGGGTTGAGTTATGAAATAGATTTTTAGATTATTGTGTTTAGAAATCGTAAATAATTGGTTTTTCATATTTGGCAAAAAAGATTTAAAAATTGATTATTAGCGTTTGAGAGGCCACAAAACGTAATTTTGGAGGAACACCTCTACAAAAACGCAATTATCTAATCTCTCTTTCCCGTCGTATTCTTCACTCCAATTATGTTAAATGCCTTTTTATATATGAGAAATGCTAAGATAACTAACAAATTACAAACACTTTTTTTACTAACTCACATGACATCTTATGTGGCATTTACATGTCATAACATTAACTTACCAATAAATAGTAACTTAACTAAGGTTAAATATATTCTTTTTAATTTAATAACTTCCAAAAATGGTTTTTCTCTTCCCACAAACAAATCAAATATTTTCGGATACATCCATTGGAGATCACAACAACTAGAATTGTTTTGGGTGAATTGATTTTGTCGGCTAACAATAATATCGAGCAAGACTATACATTTCTTTTTCTTCGCTTTTGACGGCAGATTGAATTATATAGACATATCTTTGTTTGGCAGACAATCTCACAATCTTCTCTCTTTTATTTCATGTGGTGCGCAGATACCACAAAGGCAAAATAAAGTCTTTTATTTTACCTGTTCTTTAAGGCTACAAACAGAATCAAAAGGAGACTATGGGATTTATTTTATTTTATTTTATTTTTTGTGACGGTTGCTACCTCTTCATCATGTAATGGAGAAAAAAAAGATGAAGATTGATTCATGTTGATAAATGATTTGTGTTGTAAAGCAGAAGGTTGTTGAAAGTCCCAAGTTTGCAAGGATGTGTAATTAACAACTAATGTAAACTACTTTAAGAACAAATGACAGAAAAGTAAATAAGTTTAATCATAAGTATTATTGATTAAACAAAGAATACATGGCCGATTTAAAGAAGAAAGAAAAGAGAAAACATTGTTAAGTTTTTGACACACTAAAAACTTAACAATTATACAATGATGTAAAACACACACTAAGTGTAAAATGTGGAACACACCAACAAGATTAATGCGGCTAGGTCAAGTGATGCCTTATATATAGAGAGAGAAGGTATCACATGACAACCCATTTGATGTTGACACTAGAAAGGTTGTCGATCATCCATTGGCGTGTAAGACTGTTCTGCAGGGGTCTCTTTCTCCATCTTGTTTGTTTCCAAATCCGGTATGAAAGAGAAACACCAAAGTACCATTTTGGTACAAGGTCACATGTCTTCATTCTGCTTGATCGACACGTGTCCTAGGGGACCAGTCTTTTTATCTTCATCTTCCCGCCTATATTTGACTTACAAATCTTGGTGGTTAGTCATTGAACTTATCCTTAAACTCTGAAGACAAATGATGATCGCTGAGGAGTCGCTGACAAAGTTCAGCGCTGAGTCTCCTCAGCGAATCCATGACTCAACAATCTCCCCCTATTCGCTGAGGAGACTTAGCTGAGTAGAAGATGCTTGAAGTTATAAGCACAACAAGTAAGATGAGGGAATGCTAATTTTATAAATGACGAACAACTTTACATAAAACAGCATTACAATAATTTTAAATACAACTTAATCCCATTGAGACTCTTGCTTAGCCTTGATGAAAGCTTCATCCTTTTGTCTCTCTGGCTTCAGCAGCTCTTGATCAATTAGCTTTATGAACTCGGGATCATTAGATGTATTGATGCAGTACTTCCTTATTTTCAGAAGAAAGGAAGAAGGGGCAATCCCAATCTCATTGGTCCCGAAAAAGAGTTCATGACCATGGATATTACAGAAGCAGAACCCTCCAAGTTTCTCATCATAAACACCTTCCATAAAAAGAATTCGGGAAGGCATTCTCAAGTTTAACAGCGGCTCTTCATTTATGTCAGATTTGGGAATTGCTCTTAGAATGGTGGGAAGCTGAGAGGTGTGAGAAGCAGTTGCTGACCTTTTAGAAGCCAGCTCTCGCTGATGAAGAAGGAGGGGCAGGGAATGGATGTGTTTGGCAGCGTAGCAGGGAGTCTTTAATCCTATACTTTCTTTCCATTTGATGCACTCTCTTTATTTGCTCCCCTGCTAATGCAATCAGTGGCTTGTAACTTACTGCCATTTTGTCCTTTATCAACTTATAAATCTCGATCCATTCAGTGCGCCCTAGAGAATCCTTGGTGACCTCTTCTAAGATAAGCATCCTGGCCACTCCTTCTCTTTGGAGATGAAGATTCATCCCTTTCCTTGTCAAAGTGACCCTGACTGACTGGATCGCTTCGGGCCTTTGCCTTACCTCTCTTGACTTGAGGTAGCGTTCTCTGCCTTCTTCAAAGTTCTTTTTCAGCTGAGCTTTTCTGGCATAAAACTCCTCCTCTTTCTTCTTTAAAGCTTCGAGGCCACTAGTCTGTTGAGCAATCATTTTGAACACACCATCAGCATCTTTCATTTCTTCTCCCATAACCTGCTCACTTATAAACTTTTGGGAGAGCTCTTCTTCTCTTTTTTTTCTATTCAGCTCCTCCTGAAGAACAACTTCTTCAGGAGTGAAGTCAGCAGTTATTTCTTGAGATGCTGCTGGCTTGGGAAAAGCTCCAGCCATGAGCTTTTCTCCTTGCCCACTTGTAACCTTGGGCACTTTTGGTGGTTTGCCAACGATTGCAGCCTTGCCCTTTTCAGCGTATCTCTTTGCAAGTGAGGCTTGAAGTTCAGGAGATGGTTCATACCTCTTACCAGAGGCAATCGCTGGCAGCAGCCTTTTCTTTTTCAACATTCGCTTGCTCATTCTCAGCGGCATGCTCCTTTTCAACACTTGCTGGCACATTCTCAGCAATCACAATAACATCATCTTTTTCAACAATCGCTGGCAGATTTTCAGCGATTGTAGTTTCAACATTCTCCACAACATTAGGTTCGACAGTCGCTGGTACAGTCTTAGCGACTTCGGTTTCAACATTTCCCCCTCAACATTAGCTGCCGGTTCAACAACCCTATCAGCTTGCTCCCCCTCAACAGTGGCTGTCGGTTCAACAACCTTCTCAGCACTTTCAACATTTTGGGTTTCAGTGTGGGGAGCTTGGGGAGTGCTATCACTTGTCATGTTTTCAGCTGTTGGACCATCCTCAACATTTTTCTCCCCCTTGGAAGTAGCTGAGGACTTAGCTACTTCCACTTTTTATTTCTTGAGGAAGCCCAACATTTCTTTCATCATACTCTTAAAAGAACCAACCTCCTCTTCTAGTTTGTTTTGCCTGCTGAAAGAATCTTTTAGCAACTTTCTATCAGCAGCGGCTTGGGAAGGAGTTTGATTGAGTGATTGGGTTTTTAGTGAGGAGATTTCAGTGGTGAGAGTGGAAAGGAAGTTGTCTTGAGATTTGGAGAATGAAGTGATTGTGTTGGTGAGTTGGCGAAGTTGGGCGGTGAAGAGAATGTTTGATTGGGAAAGTTCATTGAGTGCTGGCAAGAGTCCAGGCACCTCAGCAGCCTTCGCTGAATGGACTTCTTCTTTCAACTTGTCCAACGAGGCAGAGATGTGAGAGTTGGAGACGCTGATGGTTACGGTTTTTTAGTGTTTAAATTTATAAAAGTTGTACAAGTAATTATCTCAAAACAACACACACACACCTTAACGGACAGGGGACCCAATCAGATGTAGTATAGTTTAGTGATAAGTACAGGATCGTTCGCAGGGACGCGTTGCTTTACCTAATCTAGTAATACGTGTAATTCTAGCGGTTGTGGGGTTGTCACGATTTCCTATTAAACTAATTAAAATACTGAAAAGTAAATAGAAGCCGCAACCGCTTATTCAGCGAGAGGCTTAGTCTGAAAATAAGTTGAAAAAACAAATAACAGTAATTAAATTAAAATACTTGTTTGGCATCTCAGATCTCATGGTACGACCAAATATCATTCTACCTACTTGCTAGACTGTTGGAAACTTCATCACGGCTCAGATTCTCGTTAGATTCACTTTGCCTAAGTAACTAGTGTTGTCCCTAGACTCACAGTACTCTATAAACAAATTCTCGTTAGATTCATTGTTTAAGCATTAACGAACTAAAGTTTGTGTTACTAATTCATCTTTAAGTTACCCGGCTCTTAAGCCATGACCAGATAGTAATTCTCTCCGGTGACCACAGTGCTCGTTTCCAAGTCACTGGATCGCGTCTGACATTGTTAAGCATCATGTTCTATTCATCCTAATTACTACGGTTCTGGATCCCTCGGTTACAAGTGAATCACCTTTTACATCTAGTTAAAGACCGACTAGTGTTTTCCATCTTTATGTATTAATCCTAGTGTATGATTATAGACCGATCATCAGAATTAAATCAATACATGCAGATATAGAACTGATAATAATATGAAGAACTAGTAAAACATGGATCTACGACAAACAGTAAAACACACTCCAACAGATCTAACAAATAAAGTAAAATAGATAAACGTCTACATGATCACATCGATCCAAACAAGTATTCAGCCTACTAGCCTACCATTATTAAAGGAATAACAAAGTCTGAAAAGATGAAAGACATTGTTTACCAACTGAAAGTAAAATAAAAGAGTAGATCTAGGTTGAGGATGAAGATCAGAAGGTGTTAGAAGCTCCAAAACCTCCTTGGAATCTGCAAAGTCGACCTAGGGTTTGATGTGGGCGGCTAGGGCTGCTAAATCGGCTCTCTCTTAGGGTTTTGAGGGCTGCTTCGGCTTAAATAGTGTTTAAAGTCGGTTGCTAAACTGGGCCGCCCAGCGGCGCTGGTTGGGCTCCAGCGGCGCTGTCAGCTCTTGCTGCTTCTCGTTTCGCTTCGTTCGGCTCCCGAATCACCTCCTTGTGTCTTGTAACTTCATAGGCTTCCATCTTGAGTTACTTGATGCCATTTACCCTCACTCGCATCTTCCGTGAACCTGCGTAAACATAGAATCCATTAAGTATCGATAGTTCCGGAATATTAACTCAATTAGATATCGAAATGAAGCCTTTCGATAGGGGTTTTTATCACAAAATAAACGCTCATCAGACGCTGACTCTTTTCATACTTTTGTGCAGCAAGGTTTGGTTCCTTCTAAACACTCTCTCATTAGATCTGGTGTGAGTGGCTTGATTCTTGGTAATGCCAAACACCATACCTTGAAGAGTTGCAATCTCATCCTTCAAATCGTCATTCCCAACTGCCAATTCTTGAAGCTTTGCCAGCGCCCCAAAGTTCATTTCAGCCATTTTATCAACTAACCAGGCGTATAAATAACCATGCCTGTTTCCCTGACTTTGTACAACCTGCAACCTTCTCAAATTCTCCTGCAGTTGGTATGTTTCAACATAATCCAAGCCAGGTAAGTTCACTGCAGTGAAGGCTGCTGTTGCTTCCTTGGGAGAAGGAACTTTAAGATCCTTCAGTGAAACAAGATACTTAGAACATGGAATGTTAAAGAAGTCAGGGTGATGCAGTGGTGGCACTTCCATGATAATTTCTTCATCAATTTCCTCATCCTCATAAGGAATCTTTGCTTCATGTCCAGGAGATGGAGTACAAAAATGTTTTCCAAAGTACCCAACTGGTTCATGATAAACAGTGGGCCTTGGAGAGTAGCAGGGAGAAGGAGGCATATCTAGCAAGGTATCTGAAGAGGTATCATATTGAAGAGGAGCAGGAGTGACTAGCACATAACGAAGTTCTTCATTGAAGTATTCGCTGGTCACCTCATCTCCTTCCTTTTCTTCAGTGGCAGCGAGTTTAACTTCAGCATCATCATCTTGTTGACTGAACTCGCTGCCCAACTCTTCATCAGTTTCAGCACCTGATTGAAAAAATTATTGTCTCGGTCCCTGCACTAACAGTTCCGAGACTGAAACAGAAATAGGGTTAGGGTCAATTGGTGCCTCAGTCTTAGTGTGTTGTTGCACTGAAACCTCATCAGCCGTAGAATGTGTTTTCTCTAGCATCACCTGTTATCTGGCTGCTGACAACGACTCAGAGGGGATTTGAGAAGAAGGGGAAATATTTACTGGATCTGGACTTGGACCTCTAGTGGGTTGGGGTGACCCAATATATTCACCAACCTCGCCTACAGAAGTTTGAGGTGGCTGCTCGTTGTTCCCATTTGTCTCGTCAACAGCCTGTTGGGAGGCTGCTGATGGGCCGGTTTGGGTACTAATTGTTAGGTCGAAAATCGACCAAGTATAATTTGTTCAGAAATAGCTGAAGCTCAGTGAAGAATACTTGTACAGAATTCTGAAGTTGTTCAGAATTAGTTCACTGAAGCTTCACTTCAGTTCAGATCAACGTATCAGAATACCGTTCAGAATGAAGTCAAAGACTGAAGTCTGAAGAATGAGAATCAGTTCAGATGTGGAGCTCAGAAACTGATTCTACCTGATCGAAGACTGAAGCATCTCAGTGTAAAAATACTTACACACTTTTACACTGATTACGAGGAAGACTTTTTACTTTACATATCTTTACCCGGTTAATAGATTTAACTATTAATTAAAGTACAAGGTAAAGTAAAGTTGGGAATAAGGTTTGATAAGTCACATCAACGACTTATATACCTAAACCTTAAAAGTACACATGTAAGGAATTAGCTTTAATTCCTTAAATACTCCCAACCATATTTGTACGATCTGGTCCACGTCATCATGGACTTGGTCTATAAATATAAGTCTTCTCACAACTTGCAAATTGCTTGAAACCTTTGCATTGCAACTTGTGAGATATACTTTAAGTAATCCTTACGAGTATTTCCAAGTTATTAGATCACTTGTATTTCTAGGTTGTTTAGATATTTACACTTGGGTGTTTATCTTTGTTCCGCAACAACCTTTGTATTTGTTTATATATCAATAAATCAAATACCTTGAAAAATACATTGTGTCTCAATGCTATATACTTGATCTATACATATTATTTATATAGTTTCAGCCCTTATTGTTTCTTGCATTTACTTTCAGTATCTTTATTGTATTGTTCATCCATATCTGGATCGTATTCTGAACTGGTCTTCTTCCAGTTAGAACTACTTTCCAGTCGGGTATTAAACCATCTATATTTGGGACTCACAATTGGTATCAGAGCAGCAAGGTTGAATTATATCAATTCATTAACCTTTGATCTGCAAAGATGGTTGACCAAATGTTCAATACAGGCCCTGACCCTAATGCTAATACTAATGCCAATGCAACTGCTAACACCACTCCACCCCCTATCATCAACAACAATATACCATCGCATAATGTGCATGTACACTTTCCAAATAATCCTGTTCCCAAGTTTGATGGGAACAGTGAAAACTTTCAAACATGGAAAGCATGCATGCTAAAATATATTGCTGGTGTTGAAAGACATTTGACCGATATTCTCAAAGAAGGACCCTTTGTCCCCTTAAATGCCTCCACTGTTGTCAGAAATGCCGATGGGACTCCTAGGGTTTCACCCAAGGAGAAGGATCATTGGTCTGAAGAAGATCATAGGCTGGTAGACCTTGATACCAAGCTGCAAAATATGATCTTGTATGCTGTTCCTGAAACTCTTATGCCTACCCTTGTTTTACTTGAAAATTCAAAATTAATGTGGGAGGAACTCATGACACAATTTGAAGGCACCAATGAGACAATTGTCACAAGAAAAGTTGCTTTGAATAAAAGATATGAGTTTTTTTGCTATCCCTGGTGAAACTTTAACACAAACATACATCAGATTCACTAATCTGGTAATCAATTGAAAGCCCTGGGTGTAACTAAAGACAAAGAAATTTTGTTGGAAAAGTTTTGTGACATCTTACCTTCTAAATGGGAAAACTTGATCTTGGTTTTGAGACAAGGAAAAACCTTGCACAGTCACACTCTAGCCTCCTGTATGGAGCCTTCAGGTACACTGAAGAGAACAAGGCTGAGAGAGCTGTGGCTGAGCAAGATGCCAAAAATCATGCTTCTACCAGTTCAGTCATGGTTCATAATTCTGAACCTACATGGGACTGCTCTACTATCTTCTGAGAGTGATCATTCTGACTCGATGAAGAAGATGGTCTCTGAAATGTTAAAAACTGGTATTATTTCTGGTAATGTAACTCATAGTTGTGATGAGGATGACAATGATGATCTGGTTGCCATGCTGGCTAAAACGTTCAATCGTTTTAAGGCCAAATCTAATTGATCTGGCAAACCATTTGCTTCCAGCGCTTCTATTGATAAGTCTAATCTTGAATGCTTTAAGTGTGGCAAGAAAGGACATTTCATGAAGGAATGCAGATCTAGTCAGCCTTCATCATCACAATCTGCCCCTAATCATTCTATTTTTCAGAAACCTGATGACAACTATAAGGCTAAGTACAAGAAGCTGAAAGCCCAAATAACTCTCATGGCTCAAAACAACTCAAGCAATAATAGTTGTATGATTGCCAAGACTGAAAAATGGGAGGAATCTGATGAATCATCTGATGATGAAGAAGAAGTAAGGGATATGTGTTTCATGGCACGTGAAGATCAAGGTCATCTGGTCAAATCTGATGTTGAATCTGGTCGTTGGGTGGATATTGTCATGAAAAAGGTAAGTGACTTTGGTTTTGAAAGTGATGAGGAACAAAAACTGGACCTTTTGGTTCTTTTAGAGGCAGACATTTCTTTTGTCGAAACTGTGCGTTCAGAAAGTCTAAAATGTTTGAAAATAATACTTCTGAACTGAACGCCAGTCAGGCCAGACTAAAAGAACTGAAAGATGTTCATTTGGCTTTAAAAAGTTATCAGTCTATGGTTGCCACTTTAGAGCTGGAAAAAGAAGAATTGAAAACCATCCTTGAAAAAGAACAAGCAATAATTAAATCTTGGATGAAAGCACCAAGGCCAGATGCTGCAATTAAAAATACTTTTGCAACTCAAAGAACAACATATGAATCTGGTGATCTTCATTTGGCATCTATAATCACTGATTTAGATGCACTTCCAAAGGAAATAAAACCTGAAATCATTTTTCCTAAAGTTGGCAAGCAGAAAACTGTAACTGATAAGGCCAGGAACAATCTGAGGGTAAATCTGAA
This sequence comes from Erigeron breviscapus, assembly GCA_034093135.1. Classification (NCBI taxonomy): domain Eukaryota; kingdom Viridiplantae; phylum Streptophyta; class Magnoliopsida; order Asterales; family Asteraceae; genus Erigeron; species Erigeron breviscapus. Next base: position 281,442,363 of record CM067167.1, read on the forward strand.
ACAGCTCAGACAACTGTTTCAGACAGGAAGGCTAAAACCAAAAAGCCATCCCCTCAGACTTCATCTAAGGTTCCAAAAGGCCCAAAGAAGAAGAAAAATATCTCCCCCACTGAGCCCTCTACCTCAGATTCAGGTAAGGCTCAGGTGTCTAATGAAGAATCTATTTTGTTGAGGTTAGAGAGTCAATTTCAGTTATTGACTAGACAAGTGCAGAGTTGTAATGCACGTTTAAAAAATGTTGAAACCACTTCTCTTCAACCTAAACAAAATGCAAAACCTTTTTCCAAACAAATCAAGCAAAAATATGAGAAGAAAAAGGTTGAGCCCCCCATCAAACCAACTGTTTTTGTGTCATCTGAAATTATGACTGAGATCCCATTTGATCCTTCTGTTCCTTATGAACCAAAGAAATCTGAGACTGCTAAGGGAGAGTCTAGCGAACCCATCATCAGATGGGTTCCAAAAAAGAACTAATCTTTGTGTTTGTGCAGGAAGACCGAAAGAAGAATATATGGTATCTTGACAGCGCTGCTGGCAGAACCATGACTGGTTATCAGACCCTGCTGGAGGAATACAGGGTGCAAGAGGGGCCCTCAATAACATTTGGAAATGATGAAAATGGAAAAACTGAGGGATATGGTGTTGTGAATAATGGACAGGTCAAATTCACACGTGTTGCATATGTGAACGGTTTGAAATATAACCTGATCAGTGTCAGTCAACTATGTGATGATGGCTTCAAGGTATTATTTGATATTTCACAAGGCACCATATTCAACAGGGATGGAAAGGTAGTTTTGATTGCACCAAGAAAAGGAAACATTTATATCATTGATATGAATAGTTCACCCACTGAACAATGTTTTTACACAAAGGCAGATGAAGACACAAATTGGCTGTGGCACAAGAGATTATTCCATCTGAACTTCAAAAATATTAATAAGTTGTCAAGAAAACAACTTGTTGATGAGATACCCTCAATGTCTTTCAACAAAGACAAGCCATGTCCAGGTTGTGAAATGGGTAAGCAGAAAAGAGCTTCAATCAAGACAAAACAAAGTTTTAGTATAACTGAACCTCTTCACATGCTTCACATGGACCTCTTTGGACCAGTGAATGTTCAGACAAGAGCAAGAAAGAAGTATACCCTTGTTGTTGTTGATGAATATTCAAGATATTGCTGGGTAATTTTCCTCAGATCCAAGAGTGAAGCTGCTGCTGAAATCATTGCTCTCATCAAACAAATTGAACTCAAGCATAAGCGAAAAGTTTGTCAGCTCAGAAGTGACAAATGGCACTGAATTCAGAAATGCCACTCTAGAGTCCTTCTGCACTGAAACTGGCATATCTCAGAACTTCTCCTCAGCCCACACACCAGAGCAGAATGGTATTGTAGAAAGAAAGAATCGTACGCTGATTGAAGCTGCTAGAAGTATGCTGAATGAATTTGGTCTTCCCAAGAATTTCTGGGCTGAAGCTGTTGCAACTACTTGCTACACTCAAAACAGATCTGTCTATGTCAAAAGACACAAGAAGACAGCCTATGAAGTACTCAGAAATAGAAAGCCTAATATTGGATATTTCCATGTATTTAGATGTCCAGTATACATTCTGAATGATTCCAGTCAGCTTGGAAAATTTGATGCAAAAGCTGATGAAGGGTACTTCCTAGGATATTCATCAAATCGCAAGGCCTTTAGAGTCTTTAACAAGAGACTTGAAAAGGTTGATGAGTCAATTCATGTTACCTTTGATGAATCTAATTCTGCAATCTTTAAGAATTCTATTCCTGTACCACCCTCAGAAAGTCCAATAAGTTTTGGTGATTCTGATCCTATTGCTGAAATTGATCAGTCACCTGAACCTGTTTCTGAACATCTCAGTTCGGAACCAAGAATAATCAAGTCAAGCAACATTCCATTTTATCCTTCAGTCAGTTTTAAACTACCTTCTGAACTGACTATTGGATCAGATGTACATGCTGCTTCACCTCAGATATCAGGCTCAACTGAAGTACCCCAATCTGAATAGTTTCATGATGCAAATCATGATCTGCAGGAGGAAGATGATGAGACTGATGTAGTCTTTTCTGAAGCACCTCCTGAAGTATCTCAGAGGAGTTCTTGCACTGATATCATAGTTCATCCTGGTCAATACACTAAGTGGACTAAAGCACATCCTATCGAGCAAATCATTGGGGATTCCACTAGTGGGGTTCAGACCAGAAGAGCCACAAACGATCAATGCTTAAATATCAGCTTCTTATCTCTAATAGAACCAAAGAAGATTGACGAGGCTATGAACGACCCTAGCTGGATTGAAGCCATGCAAGATGAGCTCAATCAGTTTAAGAGGAACGATGTTTGGGAACTTGTTCCTTGTCCCAGTAATCTAAAGAAAGAACCAATTGGGACAAGATGGGTCTTCAGAAACAAGATGGACGAAGATGGTCACGTGATTCGAAACAAGGCAAGACTTGTTACAAAGGGCTACTCACAAGAAGAAGGAGTAGACTTTGATGAAACTTTTGCACCAGTTGCTAGACTAGAAGCTATTAGAATTTTCTTAGCTTTTGCAGCTCATCATGAGTTCAAAGTCTATCAGATGGATGTTAAAAGTGCATTCTTGAATGGTGAATTGGAAGAAGTTGTATATGTTCATCAACCACCAGGGTTCATAAATGAAGAAAGACCTCATTGGGTGTACAGACTGAATAAAGCTTTATATGGTCTGAGACAAGCACCTAGAGCCTGGTATGATACTCTTACTAAACATCTTCTGAAAAATGGTTTTAAAAGGGATGCAATAGATAACACTTTATTCATATTGCATGATAAAAATGATATCTTACTTGTACAAGTTTATGTTGATGATATTGTGTTTGGGTCTACAAATAACAAAATGTGTGAATAGTTTTCTAAAATAATGTCATCTGAGTATGAAATGAGTATGATGGGCGAACTGACATATTTTCTAGGTCTTCAAGTGAAACAAACCAGTGATGGTATTTTTATAAATCAAGAAAAATATGTCAGAGACTTGTTAAAGAAATATCAATTTGATTCAGTCTCATCAAAAGATACTCCTATTTCTGCACCATTAACTTTGGACTCAGATCCTAATGGAAAACCGGTGGATCCCACAATATATCGTGGTATGGTGGGATCCCTCATGTACTTAACTGCTAGTAGACCTGACATAATGTTTGCAACATGCCTTTGTGCAAGATTTCAGTCTGATCCCAGAGATGCACACGCAAATGCTGTGAAAAGGATTTTCAGATACCTTAAAGGTTTCCCCAGACTTGGTCTTTGGTATCCCAAAGGCTCAAGTCTAGATCTAATGGGTTATTCAGATTCTGATCATGCAGGTTGTAAGATAGATAGGAAAAGTACCACAGGTGGTTGTCATTTCCTAGGTGGAAAATTGGTTAGTTGGACAAGTAAGAAGCAGACTGCAGTATCACTCTCCACAGCTGAAGCTGAATACATTTCTGCAGCCAGTTGCTGCGCTCAGATTTTGTGGATGAAGAACCAACTAACTGATTATGGTGTTAAGTATACAAAGACTCCAATATTTGTGATAACACCAGTGCCATTGCCATCTCTCACAATCCTGTCATGCACTCCAAAACCAAGCATATCGACCTCAGGTATCATTTTATTAGAGATCACATTATTAAAGGTGACATAGAGCTTCATTTCATTCCCACTGATAAACAACTCGCTGATGTTTTTACAAAACCCTTGGATGTCAAAACATTTAAACATCTCATCAGTGAATTGGGTATGCTAAATCCTGAATAGCATCACCTCAGGGGGAAGTGTCAAATATTTTTATGTTAAAAAGAATTTTTCTCTAAGGGGGAACTTTGCTTTCAGAAAAATATTTTGACTGAAATGCTTCAGAATTTCTGAAATGATTTCAGAATAATTGTGTAAACTGAGATGGCTCAGATCTCTTGATTCTGATCATGCTCAGATTCTATATACCATTTCTGAAATAAGTCTGTCCTTTATAATGTATTTTGGATACTTGGTAGTTGTGTGAACACGTGAAGGTTACTGTTTAACGTTTAAATAATGATGTTTTGGCTGACGTGGCACCTAAGTTGCGCCGTAAAAGGAAAGTAATGATCACTTTTTCTTGAAAGTGTTGAAAAGTTTTGTGAAAATGTGGGGTCATAGCCGTCGTTGCATTAAATGCGGATGTATACCCAAAAATTATTTTCGGACTTCAAACCCGATCAAAACTGATTTCATTTTAATAATATTTCATTTTTGGGTTTGAATTTCAAAATCTTTTTATTTTATTTTATTTATTTTGGAAAAACCCTTTGTATTCCATCATAAATATAAATACTCTTCCCAAAACAATTCTTTCATTTACTTCTCCTTACATTTACTCCCAATCATCATTCTCTCTCTATACTTCTTATTCCTTCATAACTTCAAAACCCTAAATTCATCTTTCACTTTCAGTTTTCCCTTGTAGAAATTATGGCTAAAGTTTCCCAAGCCAAATCTCTTATAGCTTTCGAATATAAACCATCTAAGGTAGTCAAGGCCAGTGCTCAATGGCCAAAGGGGTTCGATGCGTCGACCCTCAGATTTAATATGAATAATTTCATGGCCGCACTGAATGCCAAAGGCAAAACTCTAATGGGGAGGATAAATACATTCCTTGAACAATCCCCTCTCCATTACGCCTTGACTGCTGATCCTCAGGTAATGTATCATTGATACTTACTTGAATTCTGGTATACTTGCTACTCTTAGCAAGGATGAAAAGTCCATTGCTTTTTCTTTACAAGAAGGCACAAAGCAGTATATCCTTTCACTTGATGGGTTTCGGGAGGCCCTTCATTTGAACTACCTTCCCTCCTCTTCAGCCTATACAAAAAGGCTTAAAGGAATTAATTTCAGGGAAGTTCTGCTGGCCACTGGTCATAATGACATGGTTGATGCAGACGGCAATCTGAAGACATCTGGACACATCTTTTTGTCTGGATTTGGTAATTGTTGGAGATATTTTTGGACTCAGATTGTCGAGTGCCTTGGAGGAAATTATGGTGGCTTGGACCAGATTTCCTTGACACAAGTAGAAATTGGGTATTACTTGTGGCATGGGATTGAGGTGGATTTTGCTGAGATACTTTTCTCTCAGCTGGTAGCAAAATTGAAAGGGAAAAGAAGTCCACATATCTCATTCCCTAGATTTCTGAGCGTTTGCTTCAGAAATATGCTTGGAGATGCGTATCATTTTGAGGGGCTTGAATCTTCAGCGACGGAGTTCTGCAGGGATCTATCAAAGCTATCTACTTCAGATCCAGAACCAGAACTCTCCGCTGCAATGCTTCAGGTAATAAATAAAACTGAAACAGCACGACCGGCTGGCTCAGAAAGGTCACCGAGTGGGTCGCAAAAGAATGCGAGACCCATTGGTGCACCTGGTGGTCAAATGTTGAAGTTGTTCAAAACCCCAGCAACTTCTTCTACCCAACCACCACCTCCCTCATCCATTGACCAACCTGAGGATCTCCCAAAAGATCCCTCAGGATCTCCAAAGGGCGTTTTAAAACGACGTAAATTTAAGCAGTCCTCACAGCCCAAGGACACTAGTACCGAAGCAAACCCCTCTGGATCTTCCCAACAAGAACCAGAGGAATCGAGTCTAAAGGGAAACCCACAAGCAGCCATCTCCAAAACTTCTTTAGGAGGAGATGGTGAAGAAAATATTAGTGTGTCCGCCCAGCACACAATAGAGTCCGTGTTTGCACGCGCACCCCCTGTAACTTCACAAATCTCACACTCTTCTGCAGCACGAATTGATGAAGTCTTGGGTGTGACACCACCTGAGACTGAGATTCCAGACTCTACGGCCGATGAAGTGATTCTTGATGACGGTACGAGAATCATTAAGGCAATCCCCGTGTCTACTGTCTCTGGCGATGAAGCTATGGCTGAGCCAACCAATAAATCTGGTGACGATGCATCTGCAGTAGCAGTTGTTGAACCAGAAGCTGGTTCAGGTACCAGTGATCTGAACCAGGGCATATCTTGATCAGACTGCAGTTTTAACTGACCTCTGGGATGAAGATGAGCCACCTCAAGGGAATCTCGATTCCTTTGCTGACTTTGAGTTTGATGAGGACTTACTGGAGGAGAATCAGTCTTCTGATTCTGAGCCAACCTTCAACCTCACAAACGTCCAACCTCCCCCAGAAATCCAAAATGTTGAACAACCATATCGCCAACCAGAAACTTCACATGAACACCCATATTTTCCACCCGGCTCTACACCTGCCTATGTTTCATCACCACGTTTTCAACCACAACTCCAACACTTACACCCACAAATTCACCAAGTACCAAGGCCCATCAATTATGATATTGAAATTGAGAAAGAGTTGGACTCTGATACTGAATCTGAGAGTCCAACTGAAATGCAGTTGGAAAAGGCATTAGATGGGCTTGGTAGAATTCCCTTTGTGGCTTCTGTTTCTGCACAACCACCTCCTCCTTTGAGTGTAGAAGCACAGTTAGAGAAACAAAATGCCGAAGTCCAAATCCTACTTATCAAGGTGGAGGACTTAACTAAATCTCTAACTGCCAATACCAGTTCCATCGCTGAAATGAAAGGTGCTCAGATGTTTCTTGGAACTGAGTTCACCAAGGTTGCTGGAAATGAGGGACTGGTAGGTGGGAAGCTAAATGAGCTGGTACATTCATGCAATAAGATAAGTATAGCTATCAGGGAAGCCTTCAGACTGGCCAAAAGAGATGTGCAAGCTTCAGTTGTTGCGAACTTGACATCTGGTATTGAATTGTTAAAACAAGAAGTTCTGGCAGTCGGGAAGGAGGTGAATGAGTTGGTAAAAAGACCAAGTGTCAATGAGAAAGAACTTGGGTCTGCTGTTGGTAGTAATGTGATTGAGAAGCTTGAAGTCTGAAATCTCTCAGACTCTTGTTGATCAGATTTCAGCTTCTGTGGCTGAAAAGGTTGAGGAAGGGGTCAGAAGGATGGTCTTAGAACTCACTCAAGACACTTCGGAGAAGGTAGACAAAGCTGTTGAAGAAGTTTAGAAATCTGTGTCTACTCTCGAAGAAGTTGTTAAAGGCCAGTCCAAGCAGTTAGATGAAATTCTGACCCTACTTAAGAAGGAAAATGTTGTTGCTGCTCTCTCCTCCTCCTTCATTCTCTGAAGAAGATAGGAAATTGCTGAAAGAACTAACTGAAAAAGAGAATCTGAACCTTAACTCATCATTCAGGTTAAGGGCTCAGTTCTCTACCATGGCAAAAGGCATTTCTGATTGCCTTCTGCAGCAGAGTTGGGAACCTCTGAAGGCCATTCAGACGACGATTGATGTTTATGCGAAAATGCCTTCTGAGGTCCCCAAAGGGGGAAATGTGCCTATTGGTCTGCTTTCAAGTACTCAGGAATTAATAGAAGCAACCAAGAAGCAAGCTGAGGTACCATCTGGTAGTGCCTCAGTTCAGGGGGAACATGTTCAGAGATCTGAAATGCAAACTTCTGAACCAACTAAGAAAGATAAAGGCAAAGCCCAAGTGGTGGATGAACCTTCAAAGAAAGATTCAAAGGGTTCTGGTTTGGTGGTTGGTGAAAATGTTGATGAACAAGGTTATCCCATTCATGATCCTAATGCTGATAGCAAGAAATTAGAGGCTTTGCAGAAGCAAGTTTCTAATCAATTTATTATGTGGGGTGAAAATAAGGAAAGAGAAAGGGTTCAACATCAGAAAATGGGAACCCTTGATCACATTGATGCTGCAGCTCTTGGTCTCTCACTTGAAAGATATCTGAAAATTAAAAATGATCCAAGAGTGCAGAAGGCTGTTGTTGATATGCTCGAATATGAATATGGGGTGAATTATTCTCCCTTAGAACAAAAGCTGGACCATCTCACATTCAAAATGTCCATTGAGGACTTGGTGAAAAATAGAGAGAAAGAGATGGCAATTAAAAAGAAGGAAATTCTGGCTGGAGTTCTGAAGGTGGAAAAAGAATTATCAAGGCCACCCATTAAGCCCAAAGTGACTGGACCAAGATCATCAAGAAAAAATATTCGTGATGCTGATCTCTCCCTTCAAACCAATGTCTGATGATGCTATTGAGCTCCAAAGAAAGCATGAGAAGGATCAATATGAGCATTATCTGAAGCATCGATCTCATCCAGCTAAAATAGTTGATATGGAGGTAACAAAAGCTGATGGATTGAAGGTTTTTGATTTGATTGTAAAAAGAGAAGGTAGAGCAGCTGAAGAGTATAATCAAGTTTCAGTGCACGAATTTGGGATTTCTGAGCATAGGGAGATGATCCAAATATTGAGGGGGAAGCCGAAATCTGCTTTGATTGGTGCATGGTTATCCAGAATACAACAAAAGATGCAGGCCAAGGTAGAGATTGAAGGCAGATTGTTTGGAAAGAAGGATCATTCTCCACTGAAGAGGAAACCTACTGAAGCACCTTCTGGTTCAAGGCCTGCTAAGAAGTAGTTTCTTTTTCAGTTTATCATGTACTTGTATAAATACTTGCAAATGTAACAAACACTTTAGTTTGTATATATATGTTACATTTTGTAGCTTATAAGTAGATGATAGGTTTAAGTTAGAAAAACCACAAGTAAAATTCTGAGACATCAATGATCTATAAGATGTACTTAGAAAATTTTTACAACTTAAACTAAAACTTGCATTTCAGACTTACAAACATGTATAGATAGAAGTCTGAGATGCATGCACTATTTCAGAACAAATAGGGGGAATTTGTTAGGTAGAAAATCGACCAAGTATAATTTGTTCAGAAATAGCTGAAGCTCAGTGAAGAATACTTGTACAAAATTCTGAAGTCGTTCAGAATTAGTTCACTGAAGCTTCACTTCAGTTCAGATCAACGTATCAGAATACCGTTCAGAATGAAGTCAAAGACTGAAGTCTGAAGAATGAGAATCAGTTCAGATGTGGAGCTCAAAAACTGATTCTACCTGATCGAAGACTGAAGCATCTCAGTGTAAAAATACTTACACACTTTTACACTGATTACGAGGAAGACTTTTTACTTTACATATCTTTACCCGGTTAATAGATTTAACTATTAATTAAAGTACAAGGTAAAGTAAAGGTTGGGAATAAGGTTTGATAAGTTACATCAACGACTTATATACCTAAACCTTAAAAGTACACATGTAAGGAATTAGCTTTAATTCCTTAAATACTCCCAACCATATTTGTACGATCTGGTCCACGTCATCATGGACTTGGTCTATAAATATAAGTCTTCTCACAACTTGCAAATTTCTTGAAACCTTTGCATTGCAACTTGTGAGATATACTCTAAGTAATCCTTACGAGTATTTCCAAGTAATTAGATCACTTGTATTTCTAGGTTGTTTAGATATTTACACTTGGGTGTTTATCTTTGTTCCGCAACAACCTTTGTATTTGTTTATATATCAATAAATCAAATACCTTGAAAAATACATTGTGTCTCAATGCTATATACTTGATCTATACATATTATTTATATAGTTTCAGCCCTTATTGTTTCTTGCATTTACTTTCAGTATCTTTATTGTATTGTTCATCCATATCTGGATCGTATTCTGAACTGGTCTTCTTCCAGTTAGAACTACTTGCCAGTCGGGTATTAAACCATCTATATTTGGGACTCACACTAATGTCCTTGGGCGTTGAGGACTTCCTAACCTTGGTAACTTGGCTGCCCTTTGGTACACTCCGCTTACGTTTTGGGACGTCAGCGGAGGATGAAGATTGGACATTAGATGTAGTTGAGGATATTAACTTGGATGACCTTTTGGTCGGCTTCTTGGAGGCTTAGGAGGTCGCTGGGGGGTTTTCCAGCGAACCAGCCTCTAAAGGCAAACTAGCATCCACAGCGACTGGTTCAGCCACTTCATCAATAGGAAGCGCTGACTCCCAATCGCTGTCTTTCGGGTAAGAAATAGGATCAAGAGAGAAAAGTACCTCTTTAATGTGAGAGGTAAGACGTGCAACCAGGTGTTCAGTAGGTTGCTTGTAAATGTTGTTGCCAACCCTCGCTGTAGGAATTGTATCAGCTTTTGGCAGCACATATTCATTTCCCAGCGCCTCCTTGAAGATAAGAGAGAAGAATCTTGTAAAGGGCACTGTGTGAGATCTGTTGTTTATGCTGATCTTATTCTTCATATCATTGAAGATTAGCTGAGAAAAATCTACATTCCTGCCTTCAGCTAGGGCATGAATCATGGGCATCGATGTTGTTGATGCCTGGTTGTAAGACCCAGAATTTCCACCCATGCACTGAATCACATGGGTGAACAGTACCCTCCAGATCCCAGGGAGGTTTTGCTTCAATGGATTGCTTGGGATCGCTGGAGGATTCTTAAAATTGTAATTATACCCAATGGAAGGCAACCACGCCTTCCACTCATCATCACTCGCTGGCTCCACAAACTTATTATCATCAGTTTCTTGTGGCAGCCTTAGGGTTTGGCGAAGAGATGCCGGAGTGATAGTGATTGTTTTCTCCCCCTGGTGGATGGTGCCAGTAATGGACTTTGAGTCGTCATTATACTCACAAGTCCACCAGAACTCTCGAAGAAGATGAACAAAAATGAGTTCTGGGTCCGCCATAATGCAATAGTTTGCAGGAGATGCGTGGATAAAATCCAGCATTGGCTTATATCCTTTTGTACCTTTTGGTACTTCAGACGTGCCAAGATGATTGTTGGGCTTCTCAATCATCTTAGAGGGGAGAAAGGAGACTTTGGAAGATTTAGTGACATTAACTGGCACATATTCAGGAGAATTTAAATAGATGATGGGTGGTTGTTCTTGAACTTGTGGTTCAGGAACTGGAGGATTTTGTACAGTGGGGGTAGACGAAGAAGGAATCTCAACATTTTCTGTTGAAGATTCAATGGTCTGAGGGATTTCAGAGGAAGATGCCATTGGAGTGTTCAGAAATTTAATCGGAGAAGATGAAGAAAGATGAACAGAAAGAGAGAGAAATATGGAGAGTTGTTTGTTTGGAAAGAATACGAAAAGATTTTGTGTGTGTGTAAAGTGTGGTGAGAGAAAGGAAACGAAATTATATAGGGTATGGTAGTGGGCCACGACTTTACACACGAAACGGTATGAGAAAAAGTTTCTCTCTCTTCCAACAGTTGTAATCAACTGTTTTTGTGTATATAACATTATAATATTATTGTAGATACATAATATTAGTACATAAATATATATGTTTAATACATTTGTGAGTAACGTATTAATAAAAGAAGAAAGGATCTTATCCACAAATACTCAAGTATACGCCGTATTTGCAGACATTACCTGTCAATCAGACTTGCAGAAACTGTCATGTGCAGACAGATGACGTGATCAAGGAAGAAATCGAGGTGACTTTTTCAGTTTGAATTTTAAACATGTGGTCTGTAATTCATCTACGTCACCAACATAGTTACATTAGAAACACTTAGTTTCAGAAAATATCCTATGTTTTATTTAAGAAGAAATTAAGGTTAAGAGAAAAAACATTTAATAAAATTAAATGCCTTTTAATTCAACACCCGTTTAAACGAAAGTTTGAGCGCTGAAAGCATTTGATAAAGAAAGGTTTTAGTTAAAAAAAGGCAACATGCTGAGACATACTCAGCAAGTCTTAACCAATAGAGGACTATGTTGGTTGCTGACAATAAATACAGTTTTTGGCAAGCTGTCAGCCATCAACGGATTTGATAAGTCTTTACCAGAGCCGTTTGCAGCTGGACTAGATGAAGACTTTAAGCTCTTCATTGCTTTACGTTTTCTTTTTCCAAAGCAACAGGGGTTAACGGATTTGATAAGTCTTTACCAGAGCCGTTTGCTGCTGGACTAGATGAAGACTTTAAGCTCTTCATTGCTTTAAGTTCAGCGAGCAAGACAAACTTATACTCGCTGAAATGAAATTTTGACTCAAGAGTCAAATTTCAACTTATTATGAGAGAAATAAGATGAGTTTCAGCAGACATGACATATCATGTCGCTGATTCACCATTCAGCATTCCCAACTTGCTGACAAGCAATTTGAATCTAGTTTCATCCAATGGTTTAGTGAAGATGTCAGCGATTTGATCATCAGTAGGAATGAAATAGATTTCAATATCTCCTTTCATGACATGGTCACGAATAAAGTGATATCGAATATCAATATGCTTAGTTTTAGAGTGCTGAACAGGGTTGTGTGTAATAGCAATAACACTTGTATTATCACACATGATTGGAATTTTAGAAAATTCCAAATCATAATCAGCAAGCTGATGCTTCATCCAAAGGATTTGGGCACAACAGCTCGCTGCAGAGACATATTCTGCCTCAGCGGTGGAGATGGAAACTGTGTGCTGCTTTTTACTAGTCCAACTAGTCAGCTTCCCCCCCAACAGTTGACATCCTCCACTGGTGCTTTTGCGATCAAGCATGCAACCAGCATAGTCAGAGTCAGAATATCCAACCAAATCAAAGTTGGAATCTTTTGGGTACCAGAGACCCAGCGTGGGTGTACCCTTAAGATATTTGAAAATACGCTTGACAACAAGAAGATGAGATTCTCAAGGAGAAGCTTGATAGGGAGCACAGAGGCATGTTGCAAACATGATGTCTGGACGACTCACTGTAAGATACATCAGCGAACCAATCATGCCTCGGTAGTGAGTAGGATTCACATACTTACCATCAGGATCAGCATGGAGATTATTAGGAGGGGACATGGGAGTTCCTTTTGGAGTAATATGAGTGAGATCAAACTTATGCAACATATCCCGAATATATTTTTCTTGATTGATAAAAATTCCAGTGGGAAGCTGCTTAATTTGTAACCCCAAGAAAAAGGTCAATTCACCCATCATACTCATTTCAAAAGTGCTGGACATGAGAGCGCTGAACTTTTGACAAAGTTTCATTGAAGAAGAACCAAAGATTATGTCATCGACATAAATCTGAACATACAAGACATCAACTTTCTTCTTGTAAATGAAGAGAGTGTTGTCTATGGTTCCTCTACGAAAACCATGGTCCAAAAGAAAGGTAGAGAGAGTGTCATACTAGGCTCTGGGAGCTTGTTTGAGACCATAGAGAGCTTTATTAAGCTTGTAAACATAGTGAGGATGTTTTGGATCCTCAAAGCCAGGAGGCTGCTTAACATAGACTTCTTCATCAAGAGCACCATTCAAGAAGGCACTCTTGACATCCATTTGATAGACAGTGAAGCCTTTGTAGGCAGCATCAACCAGAAATAGACGAATGGCTTCAAGGCGAGCGACTGGAGCAAAGGTTTGATCATAATCAATGGCTTCAGCTTGAGTATAGCCTTGTGCAACCAGTCTTGCCTTGTTTCTGATAACCACACCAGCTCCATCCATCTTATTCCTATAAACCCATCGAGTTCCAATGGGTTCCTTATATGGAGGAGGAACAAGAAACCAAACGTGATTTCTTTCAAATTGTGTCAGTTCTTCTTGCATGGCTTCTACCCAAGAAGAATCAGCCATGGCTTCTCCAATGTTTTTAGGCACAATTTGAGATAAGAAATTGACATAGAGACAAGTATTACTTGTCGCTGATCGAGTTTGGACACCATTGTGTGGATTACCAATCACATGGTCAAGAGGGTGATCAGCAGTCCATTGGAGTGCTGGTGTATGAATAGAAAAAGAGTGAGTGACAGCGGATATATAAGGTGGTGGTAGGATCATTAGGGGTAAGAGAGTAATTGTAACACCCGTCATTTTAAAATCTGGATTTTCAAAAACTTTTGCCTAACGGCGTTTAGAAATGCGGAATACAGAATCCTTAGAACATAACTAACCCTTAATGGATAGTTCATTTATAAAAGTGGTGTTACAGCATTCATATCATTAAAATAGTGTAAGATAATCCAGATGTGGCACCAACATAAATGCCAATAAAAACAATACATAAGTCATATTAAAAGTAGCCAATCATCAAGGCTAACATAAATGACTAAGCGGGAAACTAGATGTCTTCTTCATAGAAACTACCCGTCTCACCAAGCTAAGTCTTTCACTAGCTCAACCTGCTTAACTTGAGGGAACAACGTTTTTCAAAAGAGCAAGTGTTAGCTTTAAAAGCTAAGTAAGATAACATGAGTTTAAGAAAACGTTGCCAATTCTTTATATATTAACAAAAACCTTTCATAATCGTTAATATCACATATTAGGCATAGCACGTTAAGATCACAACAATACTATGGTGTCTATCATATCACACGTCAACAAGAACATATCATCAACATTAAAGCAACATACATAAATTAACACATTAGGAATTCATCGTAATCCTAAATGTGCCTAACATCATAGATCCTTACGTTTCGTCTTTCTTTTCTTACATTTCTTTACTTTCTTTTCTTTTCTTATCTTTCTTTTCTTTTCTTATCTTTCTTATCTTTCTTTTCTTTTCTTATCTTTCTTTTCTTTTCTTATCTTTCTTTTCTTTTGCCTAGACATAGGCTATGTGACATAAGCCACACATACTTAGGGATGTGGGGTTGTGTGTAGGCGGTCATAAAACCTTACATGGAGTCCTCACACCCGACTAGATGGGTAGACCTTACGGTGGTCCATCATCGTCGTTAAGGAAAGACAAAGTCAATCCAACTGAGCATACCGTTTGAACTTTGCGCGTGTAGTGGTTAGTTACTCCACCCGGATACACTCATACATAACTATGCCACGGGGAGGTATCTAGATTCCTACACCACGTGACCACGTACACACTAGCTCCGAAGAACTAGCATGGGTTAAGCTTAACACAAGACTTTACATATGCTCGAGACTTCTTTATTATATTAGTTTAGGCTACACTTTCACCTAAACTAACCACGTGTATCTTTCTTTACTTTTTATTAGCTTGGGCTACACTTTCACCTAAACTAATCACATCCATCTTTCTTTACTTTAGGGCCCTTAATCGTGCACGTGTCATGGCAAACCTATAGAAGTCTAGTGACTAGGTGTTCAAGCCATACAATCAATCATAAGACATATATGCATCAACATATCGTCATCGCATATTAACATCACATCATCATATCATAAAAGATCCATGTCAACGTATCATCATAGCATCGTATCATCATGTCATATAAGCATCATATCATCTTAAAGTGATAGCAACGTATCGTCATATCATTTCATAAGCATAACGTCATAACAATGCGTCATCATATCATTTCATAAGCATAGCGTCATAACAATGCGTCATCATGTCATATATCGCATCATAGCATCATACGTTTATATCATCATAGCATCTTATCGTATTAACAACTTATACATTTCAGTTTATCATTTCCCTTATTTCATCATAACATCATTTTATAACATAAACATATCATCATTTCATCGTAGCATGCATAAGCTTACCGTTCATCATCAATGGTAACGTAATCATTCCCATAGTAACCTCCCATTCATTCCCGAATACATATAAACATACAAACATTCATTTGGGGAAGTTAACTTATGAAAACCTTATATTTTGTTGTCCCTCATGTGGTAAAAGATGTTATCTTACCTGGGTACAGCTAAACAATGAGTTACGTAGGTATTACAGTGCTTGCTAAGTGCTCCCGACAACCTAGAACGAGTATAAGATCGAAATATAAGCTAAACGAAACGTTTTGTGAAATCTGGGCATGTGGTGCGCCGCACCTGCCAAGTGGTGCGTCGCACCAACCCTTCAGAAATTTCAGATCACCTATAGGTGCGCCGCACCTACCTTTGTGCGTCGCATATCGGGCTTCTTAAGAAAATCAAATTCCCAAAACTGGGCTATGGTGCGCCGCACCACTCCCTTGGTGCGCCGCACCTGGGGTGCAGACCAGCAACTCAATTTTCAACTTGTTCCAAACGATACCCATTCGATCTCAAACCCTTAGCCCGGCCTGGGGACATAAAATTGACCTTTTTTAATGATACTTTTGATGACTCAAATCAATCAATTGATCCTTTAATCCTTTACCACATGAATCAACCATTCAATCAACCGAATAACATGAAATCGGTAAACGTTTAATCAAATAACCCAACCCAAACCCCATGGCCTGGATTGAAAACTCAACTAAGACTCATAAGATCAGATTTCAAAGATAATATTACCTATATTACCTGTAGATGACTTAGAGGATCCAAGATCTAAACAAAACTTGATCGAATCGGCCCGAAACAATTGGATCTTGAGAGAAACTTGCTTGGAGAAGGGAAGGGGGCTGCTTGGGGGTTTTTCTCACACACTCCAGATCTGGAGAATGACAATTAGGGTAGCCTAATTGTCATACAAACCCTGGCCATCCTTAATAAATTCCATCTTAAGCCCCTCGACTCTTTAAACGTTACTTTGTTGGCTTAACTTTCTCACCGGAACACTTAACGACTTAACGAGCACTTAACTTTCATGACTTTCCTTTAATTACTTTCATTTAACATACTTTAATCATATTGTATTAAACGCATAAGCATTTAATCACATAATCCCATTTAGGGCACATAAACTTAACGAACCTAACGTTGACTAACGGTCAAGTCAATAAGTCAAACTCGAAAAGTTTGGGATGTTACAGTAATTAGAGAGATCAATGGTTAGAGAAAGTTCAGAGTTACTGACAAGAGGTTCACTGATGACAGTGGGTACCTCTTGCTGAGGATTATCATCGTCAGCGTCTCCTGAAATTGGATTCGCTGAAGCATCATGAAAGATATCCTCAGCGACACTGTCAGTGACTTGAGTTTCAGCTGAGGGAGTAACACTAATGGAATTAGCATTAACTGACCTAAGGAGAGGCTCAACTGGATCAATAGAGTAAATGTGAGCAGCCACATACTCATCATTTGTTGAGAGACTTGAAGAGTCAGCAGTAGGTGAGGCAGCAACATCATGATGTGTCGCTGACTCTTCTGGAGGATCAGCGAGATCGCTGAAGATTACTTCAGTGGATGATTGACTTGAGAGATCACCTAGAGCTGAACAACTTTCATCAAAGCTAACTTGAATTGATTCATCTACCTTTTGAGTGCGAGTATTGAAAACTCTGAAAACCTTACTAATAGAGGAATATCCCAGAAAATAGCCATCATCAGCTTTGGGATCAAATTTACCTAAATGATCTTTGACAATAAGACATCTATTTTGAGTGTGGCAAGCAGTAACAACTGCTTCAGCCCAAAACTTACTAGGAAGAGAAGATTCACTAAGCATAGTTCGAGCAGCTTCAATGAGATTTCTGTTTCTCCTTTCAGCTACCCCATTTTGCCTAGGAGTACGCACAGAAGAAAAGTTTTGTACAATCCCTTGATCAGCACAAAAATTTTCAAGAGTGTGGTTTCTGAATTCAGTGTCATGATCGCTTCTGAGTTCTTTAACCCTTATGCTGTTGAGGTTTTCCATCTTTTTAATGAAATTTATAATTTCCTCACCAGCATCACTCTTGGATTGAAGAAATATTGTCCAAGTATATCGTGAATATTCATCCACAATAACTAAGTTGTATCTGCTACCCCTTAGACTTTGGACATTCACTAGACCAAAGAGGTCCATGTGAAGTAGATGGAAGCAGCCATTGATTGAGTTGGCTTGTTTGGTTTTGAATGTGGCCCTGTGACTTTTTCCCTTTTCACATGCACCACAAAGTCTGTCCTTCTCATAAGTGAGAGGAGGAAGGCCTCGAACAAGATTTTTCTTGGCTAGAGAATTGATTGTTTTAAAATTCACATGCGACATACGCTTGTGCCACAACCAATTGATTTGAGAGGTAGCTTTTGAAAAGAAGCAGGTCTCACTGTCAGTCTTGACAGGAGTGAAATCTACCAAGTAGATATCCCTTTTTCTAGGAGCAACCAAAACTACCTCTTTATTGATGTCAATTACTGTGCCTTGATGCTTATCAAGGATAACCTTGTAGTCAGCATCACACAGTTGATTGATGCTTATCAAGGATAACCTTGTAGTCAGCACTCGAAATAACCTGGTGAGATTGAGGAATAGAGATTCGCTGAGAAGAAATAAACTCAGCGATATTGTCCTCATTGAGAGCAACTGCTTCACCCAAGCTGATATTAGACTCAGCTGAGGGAGATGGCTCACTGACCATAGAGGTGGAAGGAGCAGCAGGAGCTGAGGAAGGATTTGGTTGAATGACAACTTCAGGAGGATTCCTGGACTCTTTGTCATTACAATCAGCAGTAATGTGTCCTCTTTCACCACAAAGATAACACTTTCTTCCAATTGGGTTTTGTTTCTAACTTTGAATCAGAAACTCCTTGAGTTAAGAAGACAAATCATTTACATGTTTGGTCAACTCGCTTATCTCAGGATTGGGAAAAGAAGTTGATGCTGCGGAAGAAGTCTTCTTCTTCCTAAATTGAGGAGGAAGAGACTTGAGAATAGGACCAAGAATGGACTTGCCCTTTGATCGAGTATTAGAAGAGGAAGAACCAGGATGAGTCTGAACAACTCGCTGACCTCCTTGCTGAGGAGGTCTGACCTGCTGAACTGGTTTGGGTTGCTGAGGGATATGTGTTCCCTTCTGAACATAGACAAGGTTAGGTTGATGATAATGAGCATAAGCAAACTTAGCTCATCTTTTCATTAAGCGATCATGCATAACAGACTTACTGTCAGCATGAGAGAGGTTAAAGGAAGACGAAGGCTGAGGCGCAGGGCGTTCAGTGACTACTGAGGGAACAAGATTTTCAGCAGTTTGACTAACAGACTTAGCTCGCTGAGGAGTGCTGTAGTCATATGGGATAGCGACCTTGTTCCTTTTGAAAGGATCAACAGCCTTAGACTTGACAGTCAAAAGCTGAGGAGCAAGAGGTTTATAACCATCACTTGAAGAATCCCCTTCAAATGTTTGGGAAGAAGAATATTGAACTCTGCCTTCATTAGGCATCATATCAATAATGGGATGATTAGGAAAGATAGTTTTAGCGAAGCTAGCTGAAGAACTAGTTTCAGCTTGTGAAGAAGAAGTGCTGGGAGAGGATGATTCATCATTCAGCTCAGAATGATAGTCATTCATGCCTTTAATGAAGTAATACTTCAGCATTTCCTCAGGAGATGCAACAGCACTGGGAGGAATACTTTCTTCAGAAGAAGGACTGTCGCTGAACATATTGGTAATGACAGCATCAGTCTCATAATCACCACCGATTATGGCTTTCATTTGAGCAGGTACCTGCTTACTGAAGATTTGGTCATGAAGCCTGGAGGCTTTAGACCAGGAGGTATGATATGCCTTATTTTATATCCATTTCCCACATCGTATTTAATTGTTTTTAAGTGCTTTTCGAGTCATTTTGTATACATTTGGTGCGTTTATGGTATTTGTTAGTGTTTCAGGATATTAACAGGTACTTGAGCATAATTCTGGAGAAAACGACATTTTAAAGTGAAATGAGTGCTTACGGAAGGTCTATAATAAATCATGATGAATATGGGTTGAAAAGCATTCATTTGGAGAAAGCTTACAAGAAGTAAAGTGGCGCATAGTTTTTCAAGGAAGAAAACATATGCAAGGACAATTGCTAGTTATGGAATTAATTCCATTCACTTGTTTTACGGCTCAAAATGGCAGCAGAAAGAAAGCAACTAAATGGAGTTCTATGACAATTATTATTTGATGTGTTGTTTTAATTAATTCCATGTTGGGCTTATAGAGTTAATTACATGAGGCCTTTAAACATCATTGCTGGTGGGCCGAAGTGGAAAGTCCAATGATGGGCTGATTCTTGTGAAGTGCTAACCGACTTCAAAACTAAAACAATTTATATGTTTTAGTTTGGCAGACATATAGGTCGGCAGAAGAGGGTGTGCGTGTGATTGGAGGCCGCAAGAGACAAAAAATCTAAAAACAAAAACTTCTTTGTTTTTTTTGTCGAGGCAGAAGGTTTTACGTGGAGAATTTCTATGTTTCAATTTGGATCAACAACAGCAGCCAAGATCGATCTCGCACATCGTTTGAATTCTTTTCTTTTTCGTTATTACTAGTTATATTATTGTGAGACTTTATTATCATACAATTGTCATTATGGATTTTATTTATTTGATGATTGTTAGTTTTATTTGTCTTGACATGATTAGCTAAATTCTTATTATCCATCTTGATGAAGTGAGACAATATGTAAGGATTGCACAATTTTTATAATTCAATGTTGATTTCATTTAACGTTATATCGAGATCTTAGCGTATTTCTTCCTTTTAATTTATCTTGAATTGATTGGTGGTGTATGTGTGTCTTTAATGGTAATTATTGATTACTTATACTTCGTTTTGATTGTTTGGGTACAAATGATTGGATCTATGACGGGTACGGTAGATAATCATTCAATGATAATAGGAATTAATGTGTTAACGGTTGGGTACAATCGATAGATATAATTGTTATTTTAATAACCAAAACCATTGTTTGATTAGGGAAGTTATAAAAGATGTCTTGGGGTACCGGTCTTTGTAATGAAACTAGTTTAAGCAAGAGAGTCAAATGATGTCTTTAACTTGACGGGTACGGGGTTGGTGCTTTGTTTGAGTCTCGGTTATTTAATCAACTTAAATTGAAATTGAACTTCATTTATGTGCAATCTGAACATGTTGTTGAGCGGATTCGAGATGGATGACCTTTAAATATTATTGTTTTTAATCAATTTTCTCTATCGTTTGAGGACGATCCTTGCCCCGGTAATACCGGATTTAATTATTCTTCTTTTACTTTAATTTGAGCAAAGTGACAATTCGGTCACAAAACCCCCATTTCTATTTGAACTACTTTATTTGAACAATTGCTTACTTAGTCCCTGTGATCGATCCTGACTTACCATTTATCTATACTATACACGAACGGGTCCACTGCCCGAGAGTGTGCATTAGGTAGTAAAATCGGTATTTCTTGTTTATAAATTTAAAACTCGATTTTGCACATCAAGGTAACAATCTTTTCAAGGTCAGCGACCTCATTTTTTAACTTCTCGTTTGATATTTGAAGAGTTTGATTGAGAAGCTTTTGAGATTCAAGCTCAACATGGACATTTCTTAAGTCCTTGAGCTTGTCAGATTTATCACTTAGCTCAGCGCTAACTGAGTTAAGTTTAGACTGAAGATCAGCACGAATAGATTCTACAAACTGAATATCACAAGTAAGAGATTCAAGAAATTTAGATTTATTCTCTTCAGAGGCAGAGGAGAAATTGCATAACCTTCTTGATTGTGACGTTCACCCACTGACTGGAGCATACTTGGTCCGTTGTCAGTGCTTGTTCATCAGCAAGTGGCATGAAGCAAATGGCATCAACAAAGTCCTCGCTGTCAGATTCGTCAGATTCAGCCCAGGCATGTTCTTCAGCAACAAGACCTTTGGCAGGAGCTTTGGCTTCTTCCACTTCAGCCCTTTTGGCACGAAGCTCATAGTACTTCTTTTTGTATTCATCAGCAGGCTTGACTGATGAAGAAGAAGGCTTCGATGCCTGAAACGGAGGAATAGAAACTTTGCATTCTTTTTGATAGGGCCCCTTCGACCACATCTCCAGCATTCTTCTTGCGATTTGTCCACCGCTAGTTTTTGTGAAACATTCAACTTACAATTGTTCGATTTTTTAGAGTATCTTTTACCAACGATGAGAGCAAATTGCATGAAATCTAAAAACATCTCTTGTCTCTCAACGAAATCGAG
>CM067167.1:281465100-281480426 GCA_034093135.1 Erigeron breviscapus
GACATGAAGGGTCTTACACCTTCATGGAGGTATTTTTCATCCACCTGGTGGAGAGTATGGGTGGGAGTTCTGGTGGTCTTGAACAGATTAACTCCGCACAAGCAGAGATGGCATACTGCTTGTGGAATGGATTGAGAGTAGACTTTGCTGATATCCTGTTTAGAAGCCTAGTACAAAAACTGAAGGGCACCAGGGGACTTTGTATCCCCTTCTCAAGGTTTCTCTCTCTTTGCTTTTTACAAATTTTGGGCAGTGAAGCATACTTAAGCACAGATTCACCGTATACTGTCCCAGATTTGTTGAGGAATCTAGACTCTCTAGTATCTGAAGCTGGAGAGGTCGAGATTCCAGATCGAATGCGGCTGGCATAAAACTGATGCACCAATCAAAGGTGAGTAAGAAAGACAACCGGGCGGGCCTCAAAATAATGAGGGACCCTCCAGTTCGTCTAATGTTATGGTTGAAAGATTTGTGAGAAGATTCAAGTCAAAGAAGTAAAGCTTCAAACTAGTCTTCATCAAACACACTTCATTCAAGATCTTCAAGTCATACAACAACATTTTATCAAGAAACTCCAAATGCATAAATCAAGGGGGAGAGTTCATATTCATGAAACTTCATTTCAAGAAGATGAGATTCGTTCAAGAATTACAACTGAAGAATCAAAAGTTGAATTTCACTCAAGAATCGAAGATTGAAGAATCAAAACCAAGATTCATCTCTTCTGCATTTAAAAAGACAACTCTGATTCATGATTCATCAATTCTCGAAGATTCAAGCCAAACATGCTTTCATCATTCTCTGTTCAAAAAGAACATTGAGAATCTTCATATGATTTAACCTCAAGAAGTCCAAGATCAAGACTGAATCAAGTTCTCCAAAGACAAAAGAGAAAGCTTTGAAGACTTGTTTCAACACCCAATTGTCTTCACCACCGGGCTCATCAATTTCATTCCTTCAAGACAAGATAACACGTACTTCATTCATTACAATAAATCACTAAGGGGGAGAATGTTAGAAATCCAAAAATAGTGATAAATTGTAATTAAGATTAGAAGACATTCTTGTTGTTAAGTCATAGATAAATGATTACTAAGGTTGAGGGGCTAATTGTGATAATTAGCATAGTTGTATTGTTAGACTATATATAGCCCTCATACCTTAGAAATCATAACAAGGACATAACAAACACTTCATTTCACACACACATTAATTCCAAGCTTTCAGTTTATTCGATAATTCTCTCTCAAAACACACACACACACACCAAGAACACACACTAGCAAACCGCCATTGTTAGATTGAATTCAGAGCTAAAATCGTGTTATAACAAGTGGTATCAAGGACATACTTGTTCGAATCTCAAAGGCCACTTAAGTTTCATATTTTCAACAGATTTATTAGATATTTGCATATCTTGTCACAAATATACATCCGAAAAAGCAATACATACACATATATGTACCCGAGACCTTCTTTATAAAGACCAAATATACATAATTACAATGCAAGATCTTTCATAAGATTTAAAGGACTTGTCTATTTTAAGAACAAGCATTCTCAGCCATATATCTGAATACGTTTCCCATAAGAACATTGTATATATTAAGTTCAGATTATAAGGAAACCTTGGTACTTTGTGCCTACCGATACATCATATAATGGTATCACTGAACTGAGCAATTTAAAGTACAATTAAGTAGGCTTAAAAGCTAAAGTATCGTCACGTCTAATCGTCTTGATGCAGTGACCTTACTCTTTTTATTATATTTCTTTTTCTTTTCTGATTTTCTCAATTTTTATTTTGTTTTTCTGACACTATATGACACACATACATTACGACACAAACACTGACTCATTTTACAAAGTTCCTTTTGAGAGACACTGTCACTATAGATTTCTCATTCCAATCAATTGGACTAACAACTCGAAACGAGTTCGGTCGAAAGCCTTAGTGAACAGATCAACTAAATTAAAGTCACTCGGCACCTTTTCTAGGACTATTAATTTCTTTTCAGCACAATCACGTATAAAATGAAACCTTATGTCTATGTGCTTAGTCCTACTGTGCTTAACAGGATTATTAGATATGGATATGGTGGATTCATTGTCTATCTTTATGGAAGTATAAAGGAAAATCTAACCGTAATCATCTGAGCCTGTGAACAAGCATTCACTTGCTATCATGTATTCCAATATCTTCCCTAAGATAGACATCCACTGATGTCTACTTCCTCAAGAACACCAATTTCTTCATCCCTGTGATTAAACTAGTGTACTTCTGGAACTGACATATAACATAACCAACAACATAAATCAAACATATTAGAACATGTACTATAGATCATCATCTAGTCATGATCTTCTATAGTACTTTGTCTATCACATGAACAATAATAAATATAAACTAATTAGAACAAGTCTTCTTGGAACATTGATCATGAGTTTCATGGATCTTTCTCTTTCGTCCATCTAACACATCTTCAAAGTCCTTGACAGCTTGCTCATGAGACCTATAAATCTCTTCTTGTTCAGGAGTTAACACAAGAGGCACAACGTTCGGACGATCATAGCTGCGATCCTCCTTGTTAACTTCTACACTCCATACTTTATCAATCAAAACCCGAGGAAAACAAAATCTTGAAAATTCCATCTCGGTAAAAACTCGATCACTACCCTTTAATGTATAATGAGTAAGATAGACTTTTTCCTTTTCTAAGTCCTTCTTAGATATTGATACACCTGGCAAAAGGTTCTGATCCTGTTTTTCAACAAAATTAACATTATCAATGAAGATGCTTCCTTTTACAACTCTTCCAACCCCGGAAATTTTTCCGCCTTTGGAATCCATAAAACAGACATAGGACCCTTTTAACAGGAGTAAACTCCGTCAATAGTCCCTTGTCTTCCATAATGTGCTTGGAGCTTCCGCTATTGACAAACCATAAACCTGCGGTCTTCCTTAGCAGCTCCTGCACATTCATAAACAATTAGTTTTTCAAAAGACCCCTAGCCTTATTGGCTTTGGGTCGATTATCCTCCTCATCAGAAACCATATCCGCCCAATATCCACCAGTAGGCACCCAAGCTTTGGTAGACATAGTCGTAGAACTTCTAATCTGCCTTTTACTAGGTGACATTTGTGAATCTTTCCCTGCACTAGGTCTACGACTTGAGGAACCACTAGGCATCCTCTCAGTAGGTAGCCTTTGGTTGTTTCTTTTAGGCTTTTCTACAGCTCTTAACCTATTTTTAGGAGGTGAGAAGCTAAGTTTCCTAGGACTGTTTAACTGAAACCATTCAACCGGATTGGTTTGCCCTCTCGGAATAATTCCTTCATAATAAGCACTGTTCGGTTTATCTCTCAATTTACTAGACTGACTCGAACTACTAGAACCTTCTCGAGATGAGACACTTCTAGGCTTACTACTACTTGTCTGGGTTCTATTCTCAATCTCCCTTTGTAAGACACTTCTAGATTTCACAGACTTATCTCTAGGTGAGACACTTCTAGACTTCACAGATCTGTCTTTAGGTGAAATACTTCTAGATTGAGGTGATGAGTTCCTTAGAATTTGGGATGGTTTTCGATGTCCATTGACCACTCTTGACCTAATCAGTTTCACATAGTTCTGTGCATTTACATCATCTGGGTGTCTTTTTGCATAATCCTCATAATATTTATTTCTATATGCACTCATGAACTGTGGTGAACTTACTTGATCAACTAATTTACCCTTCCCATTACTTCCAGAAGATCCAACACTATCCTTAGACTTATCAGGTGACATCCTAGATTTATTCTTCTTATAAGGACAACAACTTGATACGTGACCTATCTCACGACACTTAAAACATGACCTTTTAGAAGCCTTCTTTGATATATCACCATGAATAATCTCAGGCACTGGAACCCCATGACCTCTTAATTCATCTATATATTCAAGAGCTGCATAAGCCTCTTCCCAAGTAGTCGGTGCTTGTATGGGAGGTGCATACCGTTTCACAGTTTGAATCTTTGGATCAATAGATAACATTTCTTTAATTTTCCTTTCAGCAAATTGTTCAGGTGTTTCAGATTGAACACTCAAACCTTCTGCATTAATTGTAGAAGTTTGAACAAAACCTTTCTTGAAAATTGTATCTTTAAAGTTCTTGCTTTTAACAGGTTTTGGCAAATGTTCAGATTTTACGGGTTCATCAAGACTCCAGATCTGATCAATATTTTCAGGATATTTACCGTTTAAATCTGACTCCTTTGCTGAAAACACTTTGTTATTACCTTTTAAAGTAAAATAAACAATTGTTTCCATTTCAACTTCTTTTAATTTGTTATCCACTGTCCTTTTGGCTCCACTTGGTTCTGAGTGAGCCCTAGATTCACTAGTCTTGTTCCCAGATCCCTCTGACTTAGACATCTCAGGGATAGGAACATCACTAGTTTTGGTCTCTGGAGGGGTAGTCTTGGGTACATTTTCAGGACTTGATTTTTCAGATTCTTCTAAAGTAAGCTTCTGAAAACTGTCATAATTGTGACTAAAAGGTGGCGGAACGGCATTATATTTCTGGACAAAACTAGGTTGTTCACCTTTAACTTTTGCATCTCTAAGGTGACCCATCATAGTTCCTATGTCTCTCATTTTATTTAGTTTGCCACTTAGTTCAACAATCTGTACCCTAGAATCTGCTAATTCTTTGTCCTTTTTAGCACTTTCTTTTACTACCCTTTCAAAATCCTCATCTAGCATTTGTTTTCTGCCTAGTAACTGTGCATATTCTACCCTAAGTGACTCAAACCTAGGTCAACTATAGATGGTAAGCTAGAAGCCTCCTGTTAGGGCACTTCCCCCTGCTTATAGAATTGGAAGAGATAAGGTCAGCCTCCCACTTAGCAGAAGCCATAGATCTTACCAGGGATGCACCCAACGCTTCAACAACTAGCACGTTCTTAAGCCTAGACTTGTTTTGGGGTTGATTCAAGGTAGCTTTAGCTTGCTTCCAAGTCCAAGCGCTAGCGGTAGAAGCTAGTCGTCAGAAGTGAACTTCCGGGCCGGGAAGGAGCCAGGTGAGCGCCCCTGCGCGAGCCTTATTGGGAGGGAACGTGTCACATTAGAGGTGAACGATCAGAGGTGTCCTCTAATCACTACGATGAGCTGGTCCCTCTTTTAGTAGACTCAGCTATGAATATTCATTCAAAAATGAATGCCGGGCTCTTTCTTTCACAGCTAACCCCATTTTCTTAATGCCGAGACTTTATCTTTCGTCGAGCCCCGAGCTTGTGGTCCTCCTTTGAGTTTGGGTTCAATTGGATGAATCTGTCAAGTCAAGGTCAACGTACGTAGCAGCAAGGATGGTGCATCGCCTATTTCTCGTTCTCGCTCGGGAGCCAAAACGAACACGCCTGCTACCTACTGTACTGGACCTTCGACCAGGCATTCTACCTTTGTCGAATCGGAACCAATACCACTGCATTGCGCTCGAACAGTTGAGCGGCCGCCGGCCCTTCCGTGCACAGATATAGATTCAGGTATGTTACAGATGATGAATCAATTTTTTTATATAGTTGTGACTTTATCCTTGTTAGTGCTGTCTATAATGATAGATGACTCAAAAACTTTCAATTGGTTTTTTTCTCCTATTTTGCAAAAAAGGAAACTCAGGTAAGTGCTTTTTTATAAACATATGTATAAAAAGACCATATTTCATTTAGCTCCTTGATGCCTACCATAACTAGTTATTTCGGTTTTCTACTAACGGCTTTAACTATAACCTCAGCTCTATTTATTGGTCTGAGCAAGATACGACTTATTCTCAGGAGTCGGTATTCTTCCTCCAAAGATTATAGTACCAAGTACTTCTTGGCGAGCTCTAATATGATCAGATTTATAAGTAAGCATCTCTTGTAAAATATAAGCAACGCCAAACCCCTCTAAAGCCCAAACCTCCATTTCTCCTACCCGTTGTAACCACTGGACCATAGGGGCCTACGGCCGCCTTCATAAATCAACTAGAAATAAAAGGTCCCGAGGGCCGGCCAAATCAAAAAGCACTAGAATATGGGTAATAAGACAAATACCATAGGTAATAAGAAAAATACCTTGAGGTAATATAAAAATAGAATAGGAAAAACATAATAGGTAATTAAGGCCTAGTAGGGCTACCTTATTAGCTTTCTATGGCACTTATCCCATCCTCAACTCGGTAATCTTTACTGAGAATTGCAAAACGGTGTCAAAGGGCTTCCTTTTCCCTGTCTTTTCTTCCTATCCTTTCCCTTGCTGCCTATGCATCAATCCCATTCTACCGATGTGTACTTAAAAGGAAAACAATCGAATCGAGGGTCCGGAGGAGAATTGGCCATTCAATCTTGTGAACTAATCGAGACCGAAATTGGAGAAAGAGATACGAACGGAAAAGCACGGCGCTATCAGGACAAAATCCTAGCAGAAGCAGAAAAAGAGGAAGAGAAAGAGGAGCGAACATCCACTATAACATTCAGATTTAATCCGATTAAGATATTCTTTGGCATGACCTTTAAATACCATGACATCAGTAGATAACTTACTTCTATCACTAGTGGCATCATTTAAAAGGGTCTTGGTAGAGTCAAGTTCCTTTCTAAGGACAGTTACTTCGCTAGACAAACCTATGCTACTTTTACAAACAGAAATAAGTGATTGTAGAGAAAGACTTACCTGTTGTTCTGGTGCCTCAAGATTGGCCACGAAATTCACAAGCCCTTCTGTACTCAGATCATCAGGTATCTCGATCTTTACACCCTTATCCTTTTTCTCAATTTTCACAGTTTCATTAGCTTCAGTGGAAGCTTCTTCATTCTCAGCTCTTACTGGTTCTGACGGTTCAGGTTCCTCTTCTACTTTCTGATGAAAACTATCAAGATCATCTGTGCTGGCATACAATGTATAGTCGAATGAATTATCAACAAGATCGTTCATTCCTCCATCAATGTCTTGAATTTCTGCCAAGAATGCATGATTCTGATCATCGGTACTAGTCGAACCCCAATTATAAGTACCATCAGATTAAACAACTAAAGCTCTTGAGTTGTCCGTTTCTCCTGAGCTTCGGTTCCCAGTATTAGCATATTGATGTCCGGAATTCTGACTCACTATAGAACCACTTTGATTGAAGTTCTGACGGCCTGTAGCTGAATTGTTGTCCCATCTTGGCCTCTGACACTCTCTTGCAAAATGTCCAAAACCATCACAGTTATAACACTTCACCTTGGTCTTGTCAAACCCTACTTTTCCATTCACAACCTTCCTTCCGGTTCTATCTGTGAAACGCTGAACTCTCAATGTTAACATAGCTAATTGCCAGTTCAGATCCATTTCTTTCAAGTCATCTGGATCAACTTGCTTGTAATCCTCCCTAACCAAATCAGGATCAGTCAGTTTTCCTCCAATTAACTTCTCATGAGCAGACACAAATGAAGCGAGCATGCCCAAATGTCCCTCAGCAGATCTTATGCTCATCGGCATCCCTGTGTAACCCGAGCTTGGAGAACTACCATTCTGAATCCCATTATGCACTACCATGGCCGATTCTGGAAGTTACATACATCAAGTTGCTATCAGAATCCGTTGACATCTTCATCTTGTCATCATCTCCACTATAGAAGGCAGTGATCCCTCCATTTGGAGATTTTCCAGAAGCAATAATAGGCTTGCTATGATAGAGTTCCGGACGTTGAACAAAATCACTGCTACCTGCTTCCTTCGACTTTCGTTTCATATCTTGACCTCTCAGCTTTCGAATGATCTGATCCAGAGTCCATGTGCTAAATTCGGGATTTTGTTGGATTGAAGTCACAAACCCTTCTCACTTAACTGGAAGAGCTTCCAACAACTTCTCGATGACATCTTCTGGATCAGGTTTGTACCCAAAGTATGCAAGCTCAACCAGCAAATGACTGTAACGAATCAAGGTCTCATCAAGAGATTCATCTTTGAAGCTAGTAAAAACATAATACTGCTTCTTTAGCAAATCCTTCCTTCTCTTCTTGAGATCATTATCACCTTCACAATGCTCTTTGAGTGCATCCCATAAGCCTTTTGCACTGTCATACATTTCAAACAAGTGAAAGAATTCCCCTTGGAGAGCCATTCGGAGTGATCCTAAAGCTTTACTTTCTGCTTCGTAGTCTTTCTTTTGATCGACAGTCATTTGCTCATACGAAGCCGCTTTTCCACCACCAGAACCAGTAGGTTCTTTGTCACCTTGCACAGTGGGATGAACATAACCATTAACAATACATATCCACATCCTCACATCCATTAACCTGCAATATGACTCGAATCTGCCCTTCCAACTGAAATATCTATCAAGGCTTATCAACTTGGGCGGTGAATTGGCCTTTCCGGTTTCGTGATCCATCAGAATTAGTTGATTCAGCAAAGATTGATAATTTGCGGGTAATTGAGACGTCATTTTCTCCGAGCTAGCAAAATTCACGAACTGTTTACAAAAATAAACGAGGTCGTAAAAGTTCACGAGGTCGTAAAGAAATGCGATGTCGCAATTAAACACTCGAGGTCGTAATTGAACTGGCGAGGTCTTAAAGAGCTCACGAGGTCGCAAACAAAATACGAGGTCGCAATTGAACTAGCGAGGTCGTAATTAGCTACCCAGGTCGCAATACGAGCTGGATGAGGTAATACGAGCCCGCGAGGTCGCAAACGATGCTGGAATCCTTAGATCTCTTGAATTTGAAACCCTAAAAGCCAACAACAACACCTTCGACTGCTGCAAATACAAATAGAGGTCACAAACAAGATTTCCGGTCGTAAACTCATGAAAGAATCACGTCTAAACGACCCTAAATCGATATTGTCTATCACCAACAAGCTATAACCTTCCGGTATTAAACCAAGAGGCTCTGATACCAATTGTAAGTCCCCTGGTACGGATCGTTAATAGCTTGCTCCAGTTATCTTGAGGTGCGGAATCCCTCACTATAACTTGGTGATCAACAATAAGCCTTCAGATCATCTGCTGCCTCGCAGATCTTCTCTAGGCTAGCGGAACAAGCTTTGACGACTTAACCTGCACAAATATGCTCGAAATTTCGACAAATGTTCAACCCTAAACTCTGTTAGGGTTTGGTTTATATAGGTATCAACACGACTGGGCTTCAGCATACTGGCCTCGTATTTCAGGCCCAACTCGACCTATTTACGAGGTCGTATTTATGCTCTAGCCTCGTATTTGTCCCTGCAAATACGGAGTCGCATTCCCACTGTGAATTGCGAACTCGCAATTCACACTTAGCAGATTTACTATACATTCAATACTTAAACTTAATCTAGTATTCTATGCATAATACTAAGTTCATTAATAACAATCACATTACAAAGACATATAACAATATAAGCCCAAACAATCTAGAATGCTATTGACATAGATGTGCACTTACATCCCCATTCAACCGAGTCGTTATCAGATAATCCATTATGAATGTAGCAAGGTGAACAAACATCTACACCAATCAAATTTGATGGTAAAACAAATCCTTTGGCTTCTAAACGAGACAGCGCCTGCAGATTTGGGTCATATTAACAAATCAAATTCGATTCTAAACATACAATTAACAACAAAACAGATACAAACACGTACCGCGTAACACGAAACACCAATTTTGACATGTTTCACATGTTGTAATTTTAGTAGAAGCATTTTAAGCAACTCTTCTTCATCATGCTTACGAACCATCGGAAAAAAGCGCGACAAAACAAAACCTAACTCGGCCTCGACTATACTAGAGACATCTTGCAACAAAATCTTCGAAATCCACAGACTACCAATTATTTTAATTGATGATATAAAAGGAGCATTGATGGTAACATCAGATCGATCGTCTTCAACAATATAACCATCTAAAACCAAGTTCTTAACACTAGTGGAACTAATATCAAGCAAGTGACCATTACAAGAACGTAACGTCAAACTGTTTAACAAAGGGCTTCCAGACATTATATTTGCAATCAAATGTTCATCTAATTCTGAATTTGCAATAGTCAAATGTGTAAGATTGTTCCACCTGATAGAAACAGTAGGATGAAGAAGACAGAAACCTAATTCGATATTTGTGAAATGTGAATTCAAATAAAATGATTCAACAGCGACTGAGAACTGATCTTCATCTTCCACATATCTTAGATACATTTTGAATTGTTTGACGTTCTTACTAACAGCAAGCTCAATCCAGTTATTGATATACGACCCAAATCGATTATCAAAATTTGCATCCAATTCAAATTTATTTAGAATTCCCAACTGACATTGATCTAGGGTTTTATCAACAGCAATATAAAAACTTAAAAAGGATTTATCACAAACATCAAAAACATCAAAAGCTTGAACAGAGAAGTATAAAATGGAAAATCATCAAAAAAAGACAAGGAACAGATTTCCAAAGGTGTTCCCATCGTTTAGAAAGAGTACATGTTCTAATTGAGAATTTAGTATCACCCAAACGAGATAGAATTTGATCACTAATTAAAGAATCAGGTAAGCAACTTAATCGATCTTCCATTTCTCCAACACCAGGTTTTTTAGAATAATTTGAGAATGATAAATTTAGATTATATGGTTGAAAGAGAAGACAAGAGCGTGTTTTTATTGTTGGAAGAAATAAATACATTAAGGAGTTATGGATAATAACCCGACCCACTTTAAAGAAGAATTCATTTTTGAGTTGTAAAATCAAATTTGATTTTATGCATACATTTAGAAAAACAAATAGAGTCCATATAAACATACATATACAAAATCAAATTTGATTTCACATGTATAATGTTAAAAATCTATGCAAAATCAAATTCGATTCTAAACATACAATTAACAACAAAACAGATACAAACACGTACCGCGTAACACGAAACACCAATTTTGACATGTTTCACATGTTGTAATTTTAGTAGAAGCATTTTAAGCAACTCTTCTTCATCATGCTTACGAACCATCGGAAAAAAGCGCGACAAAACAAAACCTAACTCGGCCTCGACTATACTAGAGACATCTTGCAACAAAATCTTCGAAATCCACAGACTACCAATTATTTTAATTGATGATATAAAAGGAGCATTGATGGTAACATCAGATCGATCGTCTTCAACAATATAACCATCTAAAACCAAGTTCTTAACACTAGTGGAACTAATATCAAGCAAGTGACCATTACAAGAACGTAACGTCAAACTGTTTAACAAAGGGCTTCCAGACATTATATTTGCAATCAAATGTTCATCTAATTCTGAATTTGCAATAGTCAAATGTGTAAGATTGTTCCACCTGATAGAAACAGTAGGATGAAGAAGACAGAAACCTAATTCGATATTTGTGAAATGTGAATTCAAATAAAATGATTCAACAGCGACTGAGAACTGATCTTCATCTTCCACATATCTTAGATACATTTTGAATTGTTTGACGTTCTTACTAACAGCAAGCTCAATCCAGTTATTGATATACGACCCAAATCGATTATCAAAATTTGCATCCAATTCAAATTTATTTAGAATTCCCAACTGACATTGATCTAGGGTTTTATCAACAGCAATATAAAAACTTAAAAAGGATTTATCACAAACATCAAAAACATCAAAAGCTTGAACAGAGAAGTATAAAATGGAAAATCATCAAAAACAAGACAAGGAACAGATTTCCAAAGGTGTTCCCATCGTTTAGAAAGAGTACATGTTCTAATTGAGAATTTAGTATCACCCAAACGAGATAGAATTTGATCACTAATTAAAGAATCAGGTAAGCAACTTAATCGATCTTCCATTTCTCCAACACCAGGTTTTTTAGAATAATTTGAGAATGATAAATTTAGATTATATGGTTGAAAGAGAAGACAAGAGCGTGTTTTTATTGTTGGAAGAAATAAATACATTAAGGAGTTATGGATAATAACCCGACCCACTTTAAAGAAGAATTCATTTTTGAGTTGTAAAATCAAATTTGATTTTATGCATACATTTAGAAAAACAAATAGAGTCCATATAAACATACATATACAAAATCAAATTTGATTTCACATGTATAATGTTAAAAATCTATGCAAAATCAAATTTGATTTACTATAACGTTAAAAATCTATGCAAAATCAAATTTGATTTTATGCATACATTTAGGAAAGTTGCATTCTAAAACCCTAAAATCTAAACCCTAGGGGGCTAAAAGCTAATCCGAGGGGAAGTGTGATTACGGGGGCCTTCGGCCCGCGCTTTAGTTTAGGGTTTGAAGTCGTAGGGTTAGCCTAACGGCTAACCCTACAACTTCAAACCCTAAACTAAAGCTTTA
Source organism: Erigeron breviscapus (assembly GCA_034093135.1). Taxonomy (NCBI): domain Eukaryota; kingdom Viridiplantae; phylum Streptophyta; class Magnoliopsida; order Asterales; family Asteraceae; genus Erigeron; species Erigeron breviscapus. The sequence continues at coordinate 281,477,428 of CM067167.1, forward strand.
CACGGGGTTCGTGTAACATCCGTGAATTTTGACCCGTTGACTTTACGTGTAATATGACTAACAATTTAAGTTAATAAATTATTTGGGTCGTTTTGTGAATTAAATGACAATGTGTTATACTCGGGTCGATAATATGTTTTGATCGGTGTTTAATTGTGTAACGATTGTAAATTGACTAGAGAAGAGAAACGGGTCGGCCCGTGGGTAGTCCATGACCCACCAGCCACCAATGACCCATTCCCCCCCCCTATCTCTTTCTCCCCCTTTCATTTCTATCTATCTATCTCTTTCTCTCTTTCTCTCAAGCAAAATGCAAGGCAAAACCATTTCATTTCTTCTTCTATCTATCATCTACTTAGTGTTTGGAAAGGATATAACTCTAGAATCATAGTCCTCTATACCACATTATCGGCTATTCGAAGAATCAAAGGTTGGAGTTCTTGCGTTTTTACCCATTTTGACCTAATTTCGGGTTTGAGCTCAAGAAGGAGTTTTGGTAAGTCTAATTCATCTCATTTACTTCTATTTGTGTTAGTTTACTCATTTCTAGTCATCTCGTACATTTGCAAGTCTCAAATCGACTCAAAATGGAATTAGGGTTAAATTAGGGTTTTGAATTGGGTCAAATGATTTAGGCATGAATTTGATGTTATGATTCGAGTTTATGGGGTGGGTTATGTTTGTTTATATCCAAATATGTGGATTTAGGCTTGAAATTGGGTCCTAGATCATCCATGGTCGATTATGGGGTCAAAAATGGGGTTTTGGGTTGTTTTGGATCATTTTTGGCTAAGTTTCTGTAGCAGATTTGGCTGACTGCGGCGCAGTGGGAGGTGCCAGACCCCACTGCGGCGCAGTGAAAAGCTGCTGAACCAGTGATTCTTCGTCAACTTCAAACGCTTATAACTTTTGATCCGTAAGTCCAATCGAGTCATATGACCTATCGTTGGAATCGTATAAGAGTCTACTTTCTTTTGGTAACATTCATTTTCATGAATCTTTCTCCATTTTCAAAAATGTCGAGTCGAATGTGTCTTGTTCTTACGCGGGAAAGCGGTTAGACGTCTAAGAGTTGTGACTCGACCTTAAACTTACTAAACCAACTTGTTTAGGATTATAGAAGTTGACTTTGATGATAATATGATATTTATTGCTAGGTTGCGGACTCGTAGCGGTTGTTGAGCATTTATAACTCCTTATTAACTCGTAATCGTAGCTTGGAAGCCAAGGTGAGTTTCGTATCTCCCTACTCGCTTGAGATTCGGGCTGAAAAGTGTAAACCTTGCTTGTTTACTTGCTTTTATTGATTTATTGATTGATGGGCTTGATTGTTGGATTGATGTGATGGTTCTTTTCGTTGTTGATTGATTGAGTGATTTGGTTTAAATGTTGAATTGTCGAGACGGTTATTACGCTTGAATGACTTGGTTTATGTTTTGTTAAGTATTTCATTAATATTAGGATAGACGTACATACATGGAAGTCGGTTATGCTTCATTGGGTTTTAGATGTGGTGGGAAGGCTGCGGGTGACCCTATATATAAGCATCTGGGACTCGAAGGAAGTAGAATCCTCTTAAGTGTATGTACGTATAGTTTAACTTAAATTGATGTTTGATGATTAATGGAATTGTGATGAATGGATGTTGATTGATGCATATGTTGTGCATAAATTCCACTGATAGAGGATTTGACTTATGTACGTTGAAATGCGGCCTTGACCATCTGTTGACAAGTGTGCCCCGTTGAAATGCGGCCTTGTCCCTCTGTTGACAAGTGTGCCCCGTTGAAATGCGGCCTTGTCCCCCTGTTGTCAAGTGAGCCCCGTTACGATTATTGATTGTTGGCTCATGTTCGTCGAATATTGATTATTGGCTCATGATTGACGATTATTGACTATTGGTTTATGATTGACGATTATTGATTGTTGGTTTGTGATTGATGCATTTACAATTGATTGTAAGCATTGCATACATTGTTGATGAGCCCTCGGCAGGGGATTGCCGACATCCTGGTGCATAGATGTATGCACCTATTTTGGATGTAGTCCTGACTCCGAGTATATAGACATATATATCTCGATGATTTTGAGATACAGCCTTGTTCATTGTGATGACAGAAGGGTATCGTTGCATTGGTGACTGGCGTTCACGCATAAGATAGGCATTCTTACTTACGCATATGGCATTGCATTGATATTCATATCATTTATGCATTTCTTATTACACGCTTTTGTACTTGTGTAATCTTGTTGTTGGACATTATTGTGTTTCTAGAGGCTCACTGTAAGTCATGTTTAGCCTCCACTCATACTTTATGATTTCTGTCTATGGTTCCTTGTGGACATTACTACGAACTCACCAACCTTGTGTTGACTATGCTTAGTACACTTTTCAGGTAATCAGGTTCTCCCCGGACGTGGAGTTTAGTTGCATGCTTGCTGTTAACCCGGACCTTGGACTTTATGAATCAAGGATTCATCGACCTCCTCTTTTGCATTATGCTTAGGATCGACCTGCCATCATCGAAATGTTATTTTGTAAACTTTGATGGTTATTTGCTCCTCATGTAATTTGGTACTTGTTTCGTTTTGTAAGGGATTCACTGAATCTTTAATTGCATTTAGTTCTTGTTCTACATTAATTCCACCTTGTGCTATATGATTTCCGTGATATTCTGAGCCTTGGCTTGGGGTGTTACAGAATGGTGGCCCATGCGTGGTCGTAGAGAATTAGGCGGTTTGACCTAGACTACGGCTTAAGTTAAAACTCTTCATATAGCATGCATGGTTAGGAAATTTGTGTGCAACGTGAATTCTGTGAACCTAGAAAGTGTATATTGTGAGTTCGTAGTTAAGACCACTTATGTGATGGCTTGAATTCAACGTGATGAATGTGGAATGGGTACAACGTGGTTAATGTGTGCATTGATTGAATTTGATTGTAATTGATATGGATTGTTGTTACTGATTGATGTTAGTTGGATGCTTTAGACGGCAAA
>CM067167.1:281481426-281547142 GCA_034093135.1 Erigeron breviscapus
GGAGATTTTGTACACGGGGTAGCCTTTGCTCTACTTCATTTCCAGCCCCGTTTCCATTTGGAGGAACACCACCACCATTTCCTCCTGCTCTCTGATTACTAGCTCTAGTGTTTGCCATTAACTCTACAAAGCAACGACGACGGTTAGCAAGAGTTAAAGAGTGACCACATATGTTAAGGCTCTACTACATATAACTACATTATCACACACAATAATCAAGCCTTAAATCAAACTCTCACTCACTCCCCAACCCGTCTTAGAGCATTCCACTTCATTAGCTAGGCATCCTACTTAAGCCTAACCTACTTCTCATCGGTCTAAGTCCAAAATCCTACGGCATAAGTTGAATTTTGGTTCACTTAAACCAATTCTCTGATACCAACTTGTAACACCCAACGTTTAAAAATATGGGTTTTCAAAAATCTTTCACCTAACGGTGTTAAATTGCGGAAGTAAAGACTGTAAAAGTCAAAACCGATAAAAACATTTCGGTTTCTGCATTTAGTTGGTGTTACACGCCATATCAAACAATAGTTCAAATGAAAACCCAACGGTTTCCCAACATTAAACAACCGTTCACACATTATTACATATATTCGACATCAAAATGAAATGTAATCAAAAGTCTCCATAATAAGCAACTAGGGGTAGCTAAGGAATCTGCATGCTTTCTACCCACGCTCTCACGTCCTGCACCTACAAGTCCTTCAAGCTAAACCTGAGGGAACAACCACATTAAAGAAACAAGTGTTAGCTATAAGAATAGCTAAGTAAGATCTCACTTAATTTAAAAGCATTTGTCCAATTAAAACATTTCTTCGTTAATAGACAAACTCATTAGGCACAACACACAACACACATATTTGCATAACAACTTCATATCAATTAGGATAATCATCCTAAATGTGCCTATCCATTAGTTCACACATTGTCACACATATCTTCGTTTACTGCATATAAGTGTGCCCTGCATCACACCCGACTGGATGATCAACCAAAGGCTAATCATCGTATGTCGTTAAGGAATGGCAAGCCAATCCAAGAGTAATTCGTATGTGGAGGTTGGTCAAACCCCTCGTATTACTCGCCCTGCATTATAAAGCCATGTTGCAAGGAGCCACCCAAGCAACAACTACGTCAACGTACTCGTCCGGCTAAGACTTGTACGGGTTAAGCTTAACACTTTCCCTGCATTATATTTACGAGCTCGATTTCACACATAATAGTTTAGACAACACACATAACCTAAACATAATCACACATTACCTTCATTTCGTTTGGGCCCTTAAACGTGCAAGTGACATGGCAACCTACCAAGTCTAGTGAGCTAGGTGTACAAGCCATGTAGTATGCATATGTCACACATTAACTCCATTTCTACATTTCACACATAATAAGATACTTCGTAATTCTACATAACATATCAATACACTACATTAAACAACACTTCATTACACTACATTAGGGTCTGCATTTCAGGTCTCATGGTCAACTACATATCCCATAGTACCTCCCGTGTAACCCGAGATACCCACATATATCATATGTTACCGTTAAGGAAGTTATAAGTATGAAACCTTTGCTTGTTGAACCCTCAGCGTGACAAAAGTAGTGTATCTTACCTTGATACAGCTTAACAACAAGCTACAAGCACAATACAACGATGACTAGGTGTCTCCAATAACCTAGAACAAGTATAAGATCGAAATATAAGCTAAACGACACCTTTTGTAAAATCTGGGCAGGTGGTGCGCCGCACCTGCCAAGTGGTGCGTCGCACCAATCCTCCAGAAATTTCCTATCAACAATAGGTGCGTCGCACCTACCCTTTGGTGCGTCGCATAACGGGCTCCCATCAAAAACCAAAAACCTAAACTGGGCAGTGGTGCGCCGCACCACTCCCTTGGTGCGCCGCACCTGGGGTGCAGATTAGCAACTCAATTTTGTTCTTTGATCAAACGAATTCCATACGAACCCATACCCCAAATCCAACCTGGGGACTTAAAATTAACCCTTTTAATTGCACTTTCATCATCTTTAACCATCCTATTAATCCTTTAATCCTTTACATCATGAATCAATCATTTAATCACCCGAATAATCATGAAATCGGTGAACGTTTAATCAAATAACCCAACCCAAACCCTTATGGCCTGGATTAAGACTAATATAAGACTCACACAATCAGACCTCAGATGAGGAATACCTATAATACCTGTATTCGGTGATAAAGATCCAAGATCTAAGCAATACACGATCGATTTGGCTCCAAAACGAATAGATCTAGTGAGAAACTTGAGAGGGAAGGGAGGGGATCGGCTAGGGCTTGTTTAGGAGGAAGAAAATCTGCATAATGGCTCTCTAATGACAACCCCTAAGCCTCTAAACCCGTTTTTGACTTTGCACACATGTCAAAACTAGCCCCTAAGCTTCCTAATCCTTCATTATTGGTCACAAACTACTTTATTGACCATATACATCATTAATCCTTCATTAAATGTCACTACATAGACATTAATCTTCATATTACACACATTTATACTACATTAACATTTAGGCTTACAAGCCTCACACATAACACACATTAACTACATATAAGCATTAAATCTAAAATAGACTTAACGACACACACAATATTGACTTAACGACATTAGTCAACTAGTAAAGAAAAGTTTGGGATGTTACATATATTTTGTATACGAGTATATCTATGAGTCTATGAAAAAGAAGTGTTTTCGGTTTGTGTTTCATTCAAGTTTGAACCCAAAGACCCAACACTACCCGAAGCAGCAGCCACTTGGGATTTATCAGTCGCACCACCAGGAGCCTCCTGGTGGCTGACCGGAATCTGAACAGTAGCAGCGGCAGCCGTGGGTGGTGGGAAAGAAAATATGGGGCGGCTAGGGTTTTCTGGATTTTTAGGGTTTTTGTTCGATCCCCCAACCCCCAGATCGTTTCTCCAGTCAGAATTAATCAAAGTAATCCCGTCACCATCGATATTTGCTGCCATGGCCTCCCCCTGGTGGCCGGCAGCCACCCAAGCGGCGGCGAGCGGCAGTTGTGTGGTGATTTTAGGGGTTTCCACCGTTTTTGAAGGAAATAGCGTAGCAGCAACATTAGATTCGAATGAATCTGCAAACAGAATCGGATTTAAACCCTAAAGATTTAGGATCAAGGCCGTCGAACTCAACATCAACTTTTTTAGATTTATTTGCACTTTTTCCACGATTTTGATTAGGTTTTTTAGGCATGGTTTGGATCAGAGTTGAAAAAGGAACAAGAGAATGAGATCAGATTGTTTATTTCGATTGTGTTTATACAAAATAATTTTTTTTAGATTTATACAAAATAATTTTTTTAGATTTATATAAAAATAGTTTTTTAGATTTATACAAAATAATTTTTTTAGATTTATATAAAAATAATTTTTTAGATTTATACAAAATAATTTTTTTTAGATTTATACAAAATATTTTTTTTTGTGCAGAAATGGTCCTATGAGCAATAAATGGACGAAACTACCCCCCATGTGACAAGCACATGAGGGCATTAACGACTGAATTCTAACGGCACGTTAGTTTTGGACCAAAATTGCAACAGGTGTGATATGACAGGGATGAGTTTCGCGACTTTTCACACTTTTGTATCAAACTTGCAAAATGTGTGATAACACAGGGACCAAAAATGCAATTCGTTCTAATAATAATGTGCGGGTACAGAACTTGATGCGTGTCTTAAATCATAATCTTTAAAGTAACATGCACAGTACTAAAATTAAAAATTAAATAAGAATAAATAGGGATTAGAAAAATACCATCAGAGAAGAAACCCAAAAACACTCTCTCAAGTCTCAGCAACACTGAAAATTTCATTTTTGACTTCACCCTATGAAAAATGGGAATAAAAAGTATGGGCCGGGTTTTGTAAAAATATTTTCCGAGTCTATTCTTGGATTTGACTATGGAACTAGTGGAAGAAATAAATATAATGGGGAACTTCATCTCAGCCATTAAATTGACTCAAAGTTTAATCCTAACCGTGTAAATGATGTTTCACTTTGACCCCATTTATTTACGGATAAATTGCACAAAAAGGTATCCAAGTATATTGATTTTTAAATTTAAAGTATTCAATTTTTTTTTTATCAATAAAAGGTTTCCAACATTTCAAATAATTAAAGAAAACTTTTTTTTTTTGATATTTTTTAACCGCCGTTTTTGTTAAGTTCTCGTATATGGAGGAACCAATAGGGTGTTCAAAACTATCCATATCCGAACCCATAATCCGATCCGATTTTATCTGAAAATTTAGCTATCCAAAAGATTGGATATTCAAACCTCGAATATTCAAATTTTGGATTCAAATATTCGGATATTGAAATCCATTATCAGAAATTTCAAAAATTCGACTTTATTGATTTTAAGTTTTAGATATCCTATTTTATTTTTCGGTGACGATTTATTTATTATTCATGTTTGTGTCGGTGGTCAAAAAAGAAGTTAACTAATTGTATGAAAACTAAGTTTTGAACATCCTAGCTCTGTGTATGAAAACTTAAGAGAATCACGGTTACAAAATGTCAAAAAAATAAATAAATTATATTTTGAAAAGTTGAATATCTTTTATTGATCAAAAAAAAGTTGAATACCTTAAATTTAAAAATCAACAAAGTTGGATACCTTTTTGTGCAATTTACTTTGTTAATCGGTAGATAGATAACACGGGTTGTAATTCATTCACATTCTTCCCATTCAAAGATTTCCATCCCTTTTTTTTTAATGCAGATAAATGGCTAACACTTCTCACGTAGATGCTCACATGCCGGTTTGACTTTGGGTAACACCCTAAAGGGTTTACTTCTCATGTGTTAGGTGGGTATAACATTTCTAAAGCTCATTCACCGTATTTACATGTGACTGGATTCAAGCTTGAGACCCTCCAAAAAGAAACCACAATGTGGAAAACCTACTAGCCACTGGGTTAACACCTCAATGACGATTTCCATCCCTCCTATTTCACATTGTTATATCATTTGAAATAAAAAATATATACTCCATCCGTCCCACTATAAGTGTCATATTTTGAATTTTCAAAGTCTAAGATTTGTAACTTTGACTTTACATAGTTTTATTTGTGTTAGATAATATTTGATGAAAGTTATATGATTTGATTGTGTTTTAGACGTGTTTTTTAATGGTATAACTTTTATCAAGTTTTATATAACACAACAAAATATATTTAAGGTCAAAGTTTAAAAATAAAAACTTTGAATATTCAAAATAACACTTTTAATGGGACGGATGGAGTATTAAATACAGCTCAACTGTATATGATAGAATGTTTTCTTTTTGAAAAACTCGATAGGTACCCCTAAAGTAATCTTTTATGTGGCACTAAAATTTATTATCTAACATAATTAAGCTTTTAATTAGATTTGAATAGAATTTACTAAAAGATAAAATGGTAGATAATCATTTTGCGAAAGTTTTGTACCCGTTTGATTTAGTTTTTTTCAAATTTTATATACTTTTGAAAATTTTCCGGCAGAAAAACTTTCGAAGGAGGCAAAACAAAAGATAGTAAAGATGTCTACTGAAGTCAAAATCTAGATAGTTCTAGAAGTGCCACCTTCCCGATGATTATTTACATCATGGATTATAATTTCATCTGCCATGCATTACACTTTCTGCTCTTTATAAAATTATGCAATCAATAACTGGCATAAAGTTTAGATCCTTATGTTTAATTTATAATTTTATATGAAAGCAATTATAATGTCACCTGGTCGATCTGGCACCAATGTTGTTCATCACTGAGTTGAGAAAGCTTTAGAGTGTATTGCATCTGGCTTAAAATTGTACTACTACTGAATTTTTAGGTTCTATAAAAGATCAAAGGACTTCATTGTAGTGGGAATGATGCATATGAAATAATGAAGTTTGGGCGAACTATGTTTTTCTAGTGGGAAGAGTTGCGAACATGTTTTTCTAGTTTGTCTGCGCTGTCGTGAAAAAACATATTATTAGATTATATGAAGATCCAATGTGGTATGAAGGAGTGTTGTTTTTGTACTTTCACGAGCTTGCTCAAACATCGATCAGAATCGTCTTAGCAAATTGTAAGTTGTTGATTTCTTATATACTTGAATGCTCTTTGTCATCAAATCACTAACCGTTGATATCCCAGCTAGTTCCATGTTCTTTGTAATTACTCATCACACAAGTCAAACTTAATTCGTGTGCACATTTTGAAATGGCCGGTAAAGAATCACTTCTTGAAAATACAGAAATTAACAACAATTCCAATATTCCTATGACCCACTCTATATCCTCTTCCTCACCCCTTCGTCAAGCAGGAATTAGTGTTCAAATTCCTCCTAGTACCTCGAGAAAACGACCTCGTCAAATTTCTCCACCTAATGTCCAATCAACATACATGCACCTAGAAACACATAGACGAGATGCACAAAGCCTGTGTCCCAAAGATTTTTGGGGCAACACTAGTTTTTGTTTTGAGTTTTGTCCCTCTACTGGTATTGAGGGACGGTCTGGGGGTATCATGAGTATGTGGGATCCATCTTTTTTCACCCTTTCCAGCACTATAAAAGACACCAATTTTCTGATAACCTCTGGTCAGATAAACGGGGTATCTGATCCTTGCCATATCCTTAATGTATACGCCCCACAAGAAATCCCTGCCAAACAAACCCTCTGGAATGAGATATCGACCCACGTAGCGACACTGAATGGGCTATGGATTCTCATAGGTGACTTTAATGCGGTCCGAAGCCCAGAGGAAAGGTTAAATTCGACATATGTTGATACGTGTGCTATGTCTTTTAACAATTTCATCCACGTGAATGGACTCCAGGAATATACAATGCATGGTGGGATTTTTACCTATGTTAAGGACAATGGCTCAAAAAGAAGCAAAATAAATAGAATTTTAGTCTCCTCAAGTTTTATGAATGCCTGGCCGACTGCAGCCTTTACTACCCTACCACGGTCCTTGTCAGACCATCGTCCTCTCATCCTCACAACTACAAGTCTGGATTTTGGACCCCCACCTTTCCGTTTTTTCAATTCTTGGCTTTCGAAACCAGGAATTGAAGAGGTAGTAATCAATACTTTGGAAACCGGTCCGTATTACGGACGCCCTGATCAGATCCTTACTGCTAAATTCAAAAACCTGAAACTAAATCTCAAAGAATGGATCAAGAATACAGCCGCTCGAGATAATGACCAAGTCACAACCCTTAAAGAACAACTAGCCTCACTGGACGCTATTATAGATTACCGCGATTATACTGAGGAGGAAATTGGGCTTTGGGCTGAAACAAAAGATAAGCTTCAACGCCTGGAATTAGCTAAAACCGAGGATCCACAACAAAAGTCAAGAGCTAAGTGGATTAAATCCGGGGATGAAAACACAGCTTTCTTTCATTGTTATATAAATAACAGGATTTCCAAGAACAGGATTAATGGACTTGATATCGACGGAGTGTGGCATATAGACCCGCCTTCAATTCGCGAGGCGGCTGTATCTTTTTTCCAGAATAAATTCAGAGAGCCTATTAAACATAGGCCCAAAGTGATATGTCAAGGTCTCAGAACTCTGTCACAGGAGGACGCAGACTCTCTTATAGCACCATTCTCTCTAAAAGAAGTATCTCAAGCAGTGTGGGATTGTGAAGGTGAAAAAGCACCTGGTCCAGATGGTTTTAACTTCGGGTTCATAAAGAAGTTTTGGGACGCGCTAAAAATGGACTTCCTGAATATCATGCTCGATTTCTACACAACCGGTCGCATCAGCCATGGATGTGGGTCATCATACATCACTCTCATTCCAAAAACAGCCGCTGTTAAGTCTTTAAACGACTATCGCCCTATTACTTTGATTGGGTGTATCAAGAAAATAGTTTCCAAGATCCTTGCGAACCGTCTCAAAAAGCATATAACTAAGGTGATATCCCCCACACAATCGGCTTTTCTTTCTGATAGAAATATTCTGGATGGCCCAATGATGATAAATGAGATTATAGCATGGTTGAAAAAGTGCAAACGAGAAGCTTTTATCTTCAAGATAGATTTTGAAAAGGCCTATGATACTCTAAGTTGGGATTTTTTGATTTCTATTATGGGCCAAATGGGATTTCCCAACAGGTGGATTTGTTGGATTAAGGGTATATTGCGGTCCACACGATCAGCGGTTCTTATTAATGGATGCCCAGCCCCGCAATTTAATAGTGAAAGAGGGGTGCCCCAAGGCGATCCCCTCTCCCCTTTCTTGTTTATAATTGCCATGGAGGCTTTCTCTAACATCACTCACCGAGCCGCATCTGCTGGTCTCTTTTCTGGGATCCAATTACCAAACCAAGGCCCAACCATCACACACTTTCTTTATGCAGATGATGCCATTATTTTGGGGGCGTGGTCTTCAACTTACCTGTCTAATATAACCAGATTGTTGAGATGTTTTCACCTAGCCTCAGGATTAAAGATAAACTATCACAAGTCATGTTTCTTTAGCCTAAACCTCTCCCCTGAAATCACCTCCACAGCCACCAGTCTTCTACATTGTAAGACTGGACAACTGCCCTTCTCTTATCTCGGTCTTGAAGTTGGTGCCAACATGAACCTCATGAAAAGTTGGGCTCCGGTAATACACACCTTTGAGAATCGTTTATCTCAATGGAAGGCAGCATCTCTTTCCCTTGGTGGTAGAATCACACTCATCCGCTCCGTGCTTGACAGTCTCCCCACTCACTACTTCTCCTTGTACAAGGCCCCGGTATGTGTTCTTAATAAATTAGAAGCTATTCGTAGGTCCTTTTTTTGGGGAGGGTCAAATTCCAACAGGAAAATACCATGGGTGGCATGGGATGTCGTTATTGCTCCGGTTGATAAGGGTGGGCTTGGGTTGGGTAGTTTAGAATCAAAAAACTTATCCTTGCTTGCTAAATGGTGGTGGCGTTTTCTAAACGAACCTAATAGTCTTTGGGGGAGTGTCGTAAGTGCCATCCATTTTTCTCCTAGGAACTGTTCACCACTTCCTCTTAAACCCATTTTCTCGGGAGCTTGGAAAAACATCACCAAGTTAAGCTCCCACCTAAGTTTGTTTGATATCGCTTTGGAGGTGTCTTTTATAGGTTGTGTAGGTAATGGTGCTACGATAAGATTCTGGATAGATACATGGAATGGAGATGCCCCTCTTCGCGTTACCTTTCCTGATCTCTACACCTTGGAAACGGAAAAGAGTTGTTTCGTAAAAGAAAGATTTACCAGAAATGGACAGCACCGACAATGGCTTTGGCAGTGGTCTCGTCCTCCATCGCGACCAACTGAAATACTACAATTACAAGCTTTGGAATACCAGTTATTGCAAACCAACCTATCAAGCCTACAGGACACCTGGACTTGGAAACATGACATCAATGGAATGTTTACAGTTCATTCGATGAAAGCAAGAATGAAATCATCTCTTCTAGGACCGAACCCATGGCCATTCCCCTGGAATCACTTTGCACCTATAAAAGTGAATACAATGGCATGGCGACTAGAAATGAACCGCATTGCAACGGCTGACCAACTAATAAAACGCCATATATCTTCAGTCTCACCTACATGTTCCCTGTGCAAAAACCATGATGAAACAACGGACCATCTGTTCCTACATTGTACCTTTGCAGATTGCTTGTGGACTATCGTGGCCTCATGGTGCAAACTTCCGACCACCAAACCCACTAGCATTCGAGGCCTATTTGAAATACACAAGAGCCCAAACCTTCTTCCTGCGAAAAGTAAACTCATCAACCTCATTATGTTAGCGTACTGCTGGGTTATTTGGAAGGTAAGAAACGATTGCATTTTTGCCAGAAAGGAGCCGTCCCTGCGATTTGCTCTGAAAGAAATCAAAGGAATAAGTTACTTGTGGTTGTCCAACAGAGCTCACAAACTCCACATTCAATGGCCGAAATGGAACCAGTTTGATGTTCATTGCTGACATGTTTTTTCTGTTTTTATTCCCAGTAAAATAACTCATATACTCTGTAATGCTAGTCACTCACTAGCTTTTTGCTTTATGCTTAATGAAAATCCCATGTTTAAATGTTCAAAAAAAAAAAGATACTAAGTAATACTCGATACTCATGTTCAAACGTAGTTAGCTGAATCTCGGCTGGAATTGGAGAAAGTCATGTTCCGTCTCCTAATCACAATTAATGATTACAAGTGTATAATTGAATGATATAAAACGTAAACTAAAAACACAACCTCACAAGTTACACTCACATTCGCTTACAAAATGACAATATGATCAGTTGGGTTATTAATGATATCTTATATATTGTGCCTGCAGTCAAGTATTAAACTCGACATTTCTCGACCCAAAAGTTATATTGATGCAGAGATGGTCTATGGAAAAAGGATGTTCAAAATTCTTCGTATCCTAAATCTCAACTTGTTTACATTTATTCAAATTATTTGTGCGTCCGAGCTTTCAATTTTACTTTGGAACATTGGTTTCTGATGAATTCTATAACACTTGCAAACATCAATCTAAAGACACTTGCAAATCTGTTTGTTTATATCAGTAGTCTCCTGCAAAGACCATTATTAAAAAACTGTTTGAATGCTTAGCCCGAATTAAATGTGACTAAGACCTAAACACCCAAATTTAGAGAATATGTTGTTTCTATATCCAGAACTGATAACTGAAAATCAGTATAAGTGAAAATAGGAACTTAATAATTGCAAGTGCAGGAGACTGATATCAAGCAAACAGTATGCCTCCCTCCCTACGACTCACGGATATTTTGAGGATAAGTGGAGCAGCAAGAGCTCAATTTCTAAATTTCTTAATCATATGCCATTTGAAAATCACAATGAAAGTTATACTGTATATAATTATCTATACTATATTATAAAGCAAATCCACTTTTGAACTTTCAACTTTTCAACATTTAATTTCAACATTTACTTCCCCAAAATGCCCATCCTATTTATTCTATATTTATCTAAAATAACTATACTACCCTTTCTCTCTCTTCAAATCTCAACCAATCATTTTTTTTCTCTCTCCTCCATAAATCATTTTATTCCTCTAATTCTTTCAAAATCTTTTATCTCAAAAACCGTACATCGATAAATTATAAAAATTATATGGGTGTTCTTAAAATTTCATGCTCTTTCATTAGAGATGTCATTCGATATACTTTCGACGAATTTTTAAATCGAGAACGGAGCCCGTACGACTAAGGCATTTGGCTATGACACTCTATGACATATAACCTCTTATGACCTATCACACTCATCATTTTACCGCCGCAACGCGCGGGTACTTGCTCTCGTTAATTACCAATGTATATCCCATTAGTAGACCATGCATAGTACAGATGAAACTTACTAGGGCAACGGTAATTAAGAAAACACTTAATGTAACGCAATATCAATAGATATGTAAGCAGCAACTACAAACTAAACATTCAAAAGTCAATAAAATCGACATGAATTACCTTCCATGCATTCCCTCGTATATGTGAGGTAACCAAAAACCGACTAGAATTGAAAGATTTCACAATTCGAAGATTGATATATTCATCAGTGTTTTCGTCATCTGAACCCTCTTCTTCTGATTCTTCTTCTTCCTCTTCTTCTTCTAGTTCTAGTTCCTCTTCCTCTAAAACATCTTCCGACTTCCGTGCCTGAATTCCACACCAGTCACCTCTAATACCAGTCATCTCCATCCTCATATAGACGAAAGAAACACCAACCTTAATATGAACGTAAGACGGAAACTGGATGCATATAGACTTTAGCTTCCTAAACCTCTTGATAAACTTAATGGCAGACGGAATAGAATCTAATCCTAAAAGAGGAGGAGGATCATAATCAGGAGAAACAGCGGAGGCGATATCTACAATGGGCAATCTATATGATTCGAATAGGATTTTTATGTCCTCTGGACGATTCTCATTTTCAAAGGCAATTCGAAGAGGAACATTGAATAAAATGGTCTCGACTTGAAAGACGATTGAACCTAAATATTTGGAAATAAGTTGACAATAGCAAAGGGTTTTCAAATCCATTATTTTGTTATAAATATGAATAACAATATCGTCTGGTAACCGGCTGAATGGAGAACAACCGCCCTCTACTGCTTTCTCCATTCTTAGACCCTTCAATAAAAAAAAGGTTAAAATTAAACCTCAAAACAAGAATGACCTCACTATCATATTCACAAAACAAAACAAAAAAATTTTACTCGCTATGTCATAGTACTTATACACAATTCAAAATAACAATCATAAATAATTATAATAATAATGTGCAGGTACAAAACTTGATGAGTGTCTCAAATCATAATCTTTAAAGTAACATACAGAGTACTAAAATTAAAAATTAAAAATTAAATTAAAACCTTAAATTAAATAAGAATAAATAGGGATTAGAAAAATACCATCAGAGAAGAAACCCAAAAACACTCTCTCAACAACACTCCGAAACTTTCATTTTTGACTTTATCGGTTTACCCTATGAAAAATGAAAATAAAAAAGTTTGGGCCGGGTTTTGTAAAATATTTTCGGAGTCTATTCTTGGCGTTATTTCGGCCTCGGTGTCTTACCACCGGTAAACACTTTGACCGTTCAAAACAAAGGTCAAGGATTCGATTCTCAAGCCGTGCAAAGCAGCCTCTCTCCCGCCTCTATACCTAAATAGAGGTAAGGTCTGCATATATCTTACATTCCCCATACACCGTCGAGGTATTGAGGCTTAAAACCCGCGGAAGGCGGCAGTGGGCAGTTTCTTTCTTTTGTCTTACCGCCACTCGCCACTGTGGATGTTTTATATTTAACTTTAGAGTAATCGACATAATTCGTTCTTGTGGTTTACCCAAAAAGTCTGATTTCGTCTTTTTAATTTGAAAATTATCTGATATCATCCTTTATAGATGGAAAATGATCACTTTTCATCCTTTTTGAAAGCAGACATTAACTCAAATCCGTTAACCCCTCACGTAGTCACGTGCATTCCACGTGAGGGTGTTTTCATATTTTCCTTCCTTTGTTGACCCTAGTCCACCCTTTTTCTCTTTCTTTCTTTATTCTTTATATACGAATAAACGGTAAACCATAAGGACAATTTGTGTCGATCACTCTTAACTTTAAATAATTACCTTTTTGACCGGCAAATATTAAGAGTACTTTACTAAATTAAATTGTAACATCCCTAAATTGTAAAGTATTTTTATTATAATTTTAATGATTTATTTATCTTAAATCTAAATGAAGCCAATTAAAATAGTAAGAGTATAAGATGCATGACCAAATAAATAGTTTTAGCCAAATATGTCAAGTGAGAAAACCTTGAGGGGGGTATTTGTGAAACTTGGCTATAACATCACTAAAAGGAATCACCACCCAAAATATCCCATTTTCTCATCTTTTTCATTAGTTGGTGTGTGTGTGTGTTCTTCCTCAAAGCCCCCAAAATCCGAAATTTATGATTGGAGCCAAGGAAAACATCAATTATTAATGGTAAACTGAAATTCAAGCAAAACCCACTTATCCTATTGTGTTCTTGAGTGGTGGGGTGAAGTTTTTGGCCAAGAATTAGAAGAGAAAGTAGAGAAAAAGTGGTGTAGTCTTGCATGTAATAAAAGCTAGTGTTGTTTCATAAATTGAAGGTAAATTCTTTCTTATTTTGATTATTTTACTTTTGAAATTTGAGGTTCTTGAGATGGATGGAATTTGAGAATTTTATTAAGGAAGGTTATTTTAATTAAGAAAAAATCGCGACAATAGCCAAATTTCGTTGCGATTGTACCAAAATATCCAAGTTTTTTTGAATTATCACAAAATAGCCATATAAATCGCAATAACTGGACAAAATCGCATAAAGAACCTTAAAATCGCTACGAGAACCTTAAAATCGCTACGAGATTTTGCAAAATCGCTACGAGATCTTCAAAATCGCTACGAGATTTTCAAAATCGCTATGAGATTCTGAAAATCTCTACGAGATTTTGCAAAATCGCAATATGTTGACTTTGACTTTTTTTTTGTTGCAAAATCGCAATGTGTTTTGTTGCGATTATTGAGATTTTAATATTTGTTTTTTTAAACATACTAAATTATTACATAGTCCATGAATACAAAGCTTCAAATACATAAGAAACATACTGGAGACATGCTAATAATCCCCTAAGCTAACAGTCCCGAAAGGAGAAGAGTGTGAAGTCGATTTTGATTTCCCTTTTGATTTTGATCTTGATGAAGATCCATACTCTCTCGATGGAGGAAAAGATGTTTGTGATGGCATGGGTGCACATCAATTCAGCCTTGTATGATCACTGTTCATTACAACGACTGCATGTTGTTGCCTTCCTCTCTTCAACCATAGATGGTATACGATCGTGGTTTTACAACAAAACACATTGCGATTTTGCAAAAAAAAAAAAAAAGTCAAAGTCAACATATTGCGATTTTGCAAAATCTCGTAGAGATTTTCATAATCTCGTAGCGATTTTGAAGATCTCGTAGCGATTTTGAAGATCTCGTAGCGATTTTAAGGTTCTTTATGCGATTTTGTCCAGTTATTGCGATTTATATGGCTATTTTGTGATAATTAGAAAAAACTTGGCTATTTTGGTACAATCGCAACGAAATTTGGCTATTGTCGCGATTTTCTCTTTAATTATAAGTTAGGGTTCATGAGATAATGTAAATGAGTTTTTAGTAAAAATGAACTACTTTGAAATAATTCAAATTGGGGTTCTTGGAACTAAATCAAGTTGGGAATTTTAGTGAGATAATTATATTGTTGTTGTTTCTCCAAATTTCTACATGTAATTGTCAATATTGATATTGAGTTGCATGAAAGTTTTGATGATAATGTTGTTGGTGATTTTTAAGATGAAAATGATAATTTTGAGTAATAAGTTTGTTGGCTATTTTGTGATGAATATGAAAATAGTGATCTTGGGTAAGTATGAAAATGGTTTTGACATGTTTGGTTAAGTTTTATGAAAAGAGATATGAAAGTTTTGTTGTGGCCATATTTGTTTGAGTTGGGAATAATATGAAAATGGTGATTTTTGGTATTAAAATGAATTATGGCCATGTTGTTGTTAAAGTAAATTGAAATTTTGAAAGAAGCCAACTCCAGAACATGATGAGAATGTAAAATGGGTTAAGATTGGTAGTAAATTGTTAGTGTTTGGCTATGGTTAGTTAGCCTTGAATATGATGGATGACCATATATGTGTTTTGTAATTTGATTTACTAGATTGAAAGCTTGTAATTTGTGTTCTTGCGGTCATCATGATTTGGTTGTCGCGAAGGAGGTGAGTATTCTTGCATACTTTTATATATGTGTCGGGTCGATTACCATATGATGGTGGATTCCGTGTGTGGTAATCGATTTGGCGTTAAGCCTAAGTAGGGGCCTATTGTTGATGAGGCTTAAGAACCTCTTGAGTATGAGGCCTAAGAACCTCTTGAGTATGAGGCCTAAGAACCTCTAGAGTATGAGGCCTAAGAACCTCACGTTATTGTTATGATATGCATGTGTCATTTGATTGTGTTGATATTGCTTATATGGATCCATGTAATGCGTTAAAGTACAAAGGTGAGCATGTAGATATGGTATGATGGTACCATAGGCTACATGTGATAGTCCTTTGTGCGTTCCCCTCCTTCGTGTGTATATACGTATGCAAGATTATTCACTAAGCTTTGACTTAATTTTTTGTAACACCCCGAGCTAGGCCCGGAATATTATCGAAAAGATTTAGCATTAAGCATGGATTATCGTAGAACGAGAACTAAATGAATTTAAAGGGATTCGGTGAATCCAAACATCAAATATAAGTACAAAATGCACAAGGAGCAAGTAACCATCAAACGTTTACAAAAGACTATCAAAAGATGGCTATCGATCCTAAGCATGATGCAAAACAATGGGCAAATGAATCGGGGATCCATGTAAGTCCAAGCCCGGGTTCAAGCATAATCATCAATCAAGCTTCATGTCTCGGGTTCACCTGATTACCTAAAAAGTGTACTAAACAAGTCAACACTAGGTTGGTGAGTTCGTAGTAATGGTTCACAAGGAACCATCGTCAATAATCACAAGATATCCAAAGTAAAGGCAAACAATCACTTACAAGTAGCCTTTAAGTTCACACATCAATCAATTCAATGATTACACGAAGTAATGCGAATGCAATGCAAATGCGTGTAGTAAATATGCACATGTGATATCAAAATCAAGATATGTGTCGTATGTGTCTCATAACACCATCAATGCAACGATACTCACGATGTCGTCGACCCGACCAACGTGACATATCAAAATCATCAAACATATATCTATCTATATGTTTGGGGTCATTTACCAAATCATCGAGTGTGGCCAATACTCGGCATCAAGTACTTGGAAGTACTTGGCTCCCCAATGGGGCGTTTAGCGTTTCAACAATAAGCGTCAAGTATCACAATACTTGAAATGCGTGACAACTCATCAAGTGTAACAATGCGTAACCAATCATCTCAATCACAAGTCCAAATGTCCATCAAATCAAACAAAACACAATGTACATACATTTCATACGACTTTACATTTAAGGAACCATAGATGCTTATATATAGGGTCACCCGCAGCCTTCCCACCACATCTATGACTCTTTAAAGGCATCATCGTCTTCCATGTAGGTACAACTATCCTATTCACATCATATAACCAAAATCGAAGGCATAATCAACCAAACAATAAGTTAAACCGTCAATCAATCAATCAATCAATAACAAGTATGCGTACACTTTCCAGCCCGAATCTCAATTGAGTAGAGAGCTACGGAACTCACCTTGATCGGCAAGCAAGTTATGACAAGTTATATCGTCCAATGATCGTCATACGTGCACCCCTATTAATAACATTTACATTTCATAATAAGTTCCAACTTTAAGTTCTAAATCGACCCACGACTTTAAAAGACTCATGTGACTCGAATACAACATTAGGGAAGTCGGGGAAGGACTCAAATGAAAGCTTGTATCGATCCTAGTACGACCAACAGGAAGCTAGAAACTAAAACAGAAAAGTGAACAATGTAAAGCACCGTAATGGACGGCCACTTGTGGCGTGTCTTACGGTGGGTGAGCTTTGCCTAGCGTCTGATACGGTCATGATGGCGTAAGCTACGGTGGTGCAGTTTTGGGCTGGCGTCTGGGACAGTGAATGGCAGCGTAGCAGACGGTGGTCGAGGGAAGTATTGGCGTCTCAAATGGTGCATAGCACCGTATATTACGGTGGCTTCAAAAGTGAGTTTTTGGCGTCTTGGTCCTTCGAATCCAGCGCAAGACAGAGCCATAATGTCGTAAAGCATTTCTAGGCCACTGTCTGGGACGGTGGCTTGGGCGTACAAGACACTGGGTTGTACCTGGGCTCACCACAGTTGACCAAAAAGTCAACTCTCGACCAAAACATTCCCAAACCCTAATTTTTGCCATGAAACCGATTTGTGTTGCTTCAAAACTCATTTTTATACATTGTTAAGCTAAAGATTCATAAATAAACGAACCACTTCAAATCTCCATTCCAAAACATCATTTTAATGCTCTAACTCGGTTTTGACCCAATTTAATAACCAAGAACCCTAATCAAACCCTAATTCGGTTTTTGACTCGAAATTTGACCCATGAACCCTTAGACTTGACTAGAAGCATGATTACTAACATGAAATGATGAATATAGGATGAGTTTAACTTACAAATTCTTGCACCAAAAGCCCAAATCCGAAATTGACCCGATTAGAGAGTTTCCTTGCACTTTGACCACCAAATTTTTGATATGTTGTACAATGATGATAATGATGATTAATCCAACAAAGATCTTGCTTGAATGGTAAATTAAATGCAAGAAATCTTAGAGAGAGTGAGAGAGATTTGTGTGTGTATGTGTTCTTGTATTGATTATAGAGAGAGAAAAAGAGATAGAGTGTGTGTATAGGTGAAGGAATGGATGGAAGAGATTGGGTGGGAGTTGGGATAGGGTTGGTGAAGAGTTGGGTCATGGGTATGGTTAGACCCATGGGTTGACCCGTTACTCAAATTCTAGTAAAATTAAGCACCAACATGTATCGTTATTATCAAATAAGTCGGCCCAATGACCTCGTCTAGCATATAACACGTCATTAATCAAAAGCTTTCCAATTATATTACTAATCTATTAATTGTTAGTCGAATTACATATAAAGTCAAACGGTCAAAATTTCGGATGTTACATTTTTAGTTATTACCCTTTTAATTGTCCCGAAAGTGGAACAAGATTAAATGCTTTGAAGATTAAAGTTGAATTGGAATTTGTGAAACGACACACTCGATTTAGAAAAATAAGGATTTTTTTATATTTATTATTTTTTTTACAGATATGCGCCGCATACCTTAAATATGCGCCGCATATCGCGATTCCAAAAAGATCAGAAACTTTTCATGCATGAAATCTTTCTGTTTGTTTTCGAGGTGATTTATGTGGCGCATAAAATGGACATGCGGCGCATAAATTTTTAAAAAAAATTCTTATTTTTCCATTAATCGAGTTGTGTCGTTTCAATTTGCAATGTTATATTTTGCGGTAAAAAAAATGCTTTTGTGACTAGAACCCGTAGTAGCCCTTTGAACTTATGGCTCTTGGTACATTTGAGATGTTGATGGTAAAGTTTGGACATGTATAATTCTGCAAAATAATTCAGTTGGTAACATGGTCTTTTGTATCTAAAATGTTTGGTTATCTTTTAGTTCATGACTTAATGGGTAAGCCATTTAGTTGTAAAAAGTATGTTTGGTCCAATAAATGCTTTGGTTATGTTTACTATTGTGTTTGAAACTTGTTTAAATCAGTATTGTGGTTTTACAAGGTTTGAAAATGAGTTGGGAAAGTTTGCAAGATGTTTTAAGTGTCAAAATGTATGAAACTGAATCTGACGGCCGTTGTGGCTTTGATGGTCGATGTTGACGGCCGAAGCTGGAACATCGACCGTCAAACCTTCTGACTTTTTTTCCAAATTTTTGTCGGGACTTCGTTTGACCTTTTCCGAGACCCGAAACTTGTACCGTAGTCTTATAATAACATATTAAGAATGTTCCATATGTTATTATTCAAATTTGATGACTTTGATTTTTGGCGAAAAACGGCCTATATTTTCTAAGTATTAAAAAAAAATTCGTTTCTTTTAGGTTGAGTCCTTTCATAAATTCATATGTTTTTAATTAGATGCCCATGGAACTAGAAGAAACTAGAAGAGTACCCGTGCGTAGCGGCGACATCTCTTAAAAGCGGCTGTTAAATGATCTGTCGTCGGTTGAGTGAAGAGGGCAGCTGAGTGGGTGAGTGTGTAATAGTGAAGACTGTAGAGGATGTTTGTGTTTTTTGTTGTGTGTGTGACATAACGCTAGGTTAGGGGATAAAGATATTTTGGGACATTCAATGGGATAATGGATAGTGATAGTTATTGTAAACATATTTGATATTTAAGGCTCAAAAGTTTAACAAAAAAAAGGTGACATTTGCTATTATAGAGTATAGATAAATATAATGCGGAATTTCATCTCCGCAGTTGAAATAACTTAAAGTTTAATCCTAACCATATAAATAATGTTTGACTTTGACCCCATTTACTTATAAGAAATTTTGTTAATAGATAACACCGTGTGATGTAATGTTAACTTATGGGTGGAAAGGAAAAAGAGGGGAGGGAAGTTTTCCTTCCTAATCACCTCAAAAATAGAGGAAAAGTTTTGAAGCAAAAACAATACACTTTTCCCCTCTTATCCTCTCCACTCATTTTCTTTCCACACTTAAAAATCTTAAGAATAGATTTTATCATCTTCACTTCTTTCTTTTCCACACTTAAAAAAATCTTAAGAATGAATTTTATGATTTTCTCTTCCCTCTCCTTTCCTTTCCACTCTTAAATAAACTAAAATATACAGAGATTTCCATCCCGCTTATTTCACATGGTGAGATCATGTGAAATGAAAAAAAAAGAAAATTAAATACTGTATGATAGAATGTTTTCTTTTTGAAAAACTCGATAGGTACCCCTAAAGTAATCTTTTATGTGGCACTAAAATTTATTATCTAACATAATTATTAACAATATCTTAGATATTGTGCCTGCAGGCAAGTATTAAAATTATAGTGGAATTAAGTGAATCCTTAAACAAATGCAGCTTAATTTAGAACATAATTTTTCCCATTGTCTGCTGTGGACGAACAAACATGGAAGCATTTCAAGCAACTAAGGGATAGTGGCAGAAATATTTGACCCGAATCTAAAATGCATGTTTATCCTAACATATTTCCAAAAGGATGCCATAAGAGTGGTACACATAGAACTCCTTTGCATTCAAGAAGATTCATCCTTAAGACCATCCATATATATAGATTAAGACCATGTCTATGTATAGCTTCTTAATTATAGTTAATTGCATGCTAACTTTTCACTTAAAGGTTTATGTTATATTAAACGGTATATTAACTTAACCGTTTGTAGACCGGTAAAAATAAAGTTCAGATCCTATATATATAAAGGGAAAATCTTAAATGCTGTTAAAAGTATAAAAAACCCAGACCCCCTGTATTTCACACATGTTAGAATAAAAAACCCAGCCCCCTGTATGTGAGGAGAGACAGCAGGTAACTCCTGCTGTTAACAACATATTAGACACCCCCTACATATTAGACATTTGTCGACCCAAAAGCTATATTAATGCAGAAATGGTCTATGGAAAAAGGATGTTCACAATTCTTCGTATCCTAAATCTCAACTTGTTTACATTTATTCAAATTATTTGTGCGTCCGAGCTTTCAATTTTACTTTGGAACATTGGTTTCTGATGAATTCTATAACACTTGCAAACATCAATGTTTGTTTATATCAGTAGTCTTCTGCAACGACCATTATTAAGATATTATCCCAATTTTCGAACCCGAAGTAAATTTTAATAAAACTAGTATTT
Organism: Erigeron breviscapus; assembly: GCA_034093135.1. Taxonomy (NCBI): domain Eukaryota; kingdom Viridiplantae; phylum Streptophyta; class Magnoliopsida; order Asterales; family Asteraceae; genus Erigeron; species Erigeron breviscapus. The sequence continues at coordinate 281,502,447 of CM067167.1, forward strand.
TAATCTCGGGCGTTGCCCCGAGAAAAATAACAATGCATAAAACGTATATCATATATAAGGGCGGTGATACATACATAACGATAAACGTACGTTGATGTAACCTAATGGAATTGTGGTGGTGGGTTGATAGAATGAAAAATTGAAGTTAGTACAAAATGTATTGGGAAATTGAACGGGTAAAAAGTTGGAAAAAATAAGTGGTGGTAAAGTTAGTGGCCATATATAGAAAACCAAAAGTTGTGGCATAAAGTTGTAACTAAAGGGCTAAATCTAAAGAAAATGAAAGTTTGTGGTAAAAATAGAAAGTTAAAAACTTTTGTGGTAAAAAAAAAGATGTAGTAAAAATTAAAAACTTAAAAAATCCCTGTAATTAAAAACATTTTAATTGTTATATAAATAATTTTGCAAAATTAGAAAATCAGTTAAGGGCAATAGTTTAAAAAGTTAAGAAACTTAAGGGCTTGAAAGCAAAATCTAGAAAAGAAAAACTTATGAGGTAAAAATAAAAAGTCATAAAATTTTGGGGTAAAGTTAAAAATTAAGTAAACTTAACTATTCTTAAGCATGTTCTCAAATGTATATATATAATAATAATGTGTGATATATTGTTCGAATGTTTAGCCTGAATTAAACACCTGACCTTTGGAGAATTTAATATGCAGTTTCTATCTACATAATTGAACATTGAAAATCAGTAAAAATGACCCAGGTATTCCTCCCTCCCTCCCTTCGTCTCACAGATACTTTGAATTTTGAAAGATAAGTGAAGCAGCAAGAGCACGATTTGCAAATCACATTAAAAAGTATATTATCCCGTCAGTTGACATTCTTAATATAGATGAAACTTACTAGTGCAACAGTAATTAATGAAAACACTTAATGTAACGCAATATCAATATATATGTAAGCAGCTACTACAAACTAAACATTCAAAAGTCAATACCTCTAAAAATCGACATGATTACCTTCCATATATTCCCGAGTATCTGCGAACTAACCGAAAACCAAATAGATTTGAAAGATTTCACTATTCGAAGATAGATATATTAATCGGGTAATAAGAGCGAGCAGAACATATTAACTGGTTAGTTTCTATGCCAATAAGATATCGAGCCGTAAGAACACTTGACTTTATGAATCAGCCGATGCTTACTAGTTAGATATGACTGTAGAAAGTTCCTCAAGTCATCACCTTGTCCACCAATAAGAGTTACAATCCCCCTTTCATTGGAATCCATAATGAAAAGCTTTTCTAACAGCGGAAACTCAACGGTGCAACCCAATACCTTCTTTAACCTATCAACCACATCCATCAAACAAGCACGAGTCTTCTCACTTTCGTTGTATCTTTCTTCGTCTGCATCGGTGACTTCTCGTACTATATCAAATTCCAGCTCATCTTCTAGGTCTAAAACATTTTCAGAATTCTGTGCCTGAATTGCCAATGAGTCAGTTCTAGTACCAAACTTAAACTTCCATTTGAAAAGAGAATTACCATCATCGTCAACATCAGCCACAACATTAACGTAACACGGAAACTGAATGCATATAGACTTTAGCTTTGTAAACCTCTTGATGAACTTGATGGCAGACGGAAAGGAATCTGATCCCAAAAGAGCAGAATCAGAATAAAGAGCAGAATCAGAATAAAGAGCACATGCAGAGCACACCTCCTTAATGTGAGGATGAGGTGATAAAAATTCTTCTACCATCTTCATGTCTTTTGAACAATTCTCATTTTCATAGTCAAATCGAAGAGGAACATTGAACGAAATGGTGTCAGCTTGAAAGACGATCAAACCTAAACGTTTGGAAATAAGTTGACAATAACATAGAGTTTTCAAATCCATTACTTTGTTATAAATTTCAACAACTACATCGTCTGGTAACCGGCTGAATGGAGAACAACCGTCCTCTACTGCTTTATCCATTCTTAAGCACTAAAAAAAAAGAATGTCAGAATTAAACCCCAAAACAACAATCACTTCACTAGCACATTATACAAATAAATAAAAAATTTACTCACTTAGGCATATAACTTATTACACATTCAGATCCATTACTTTGTTATAAATACAACCAACAATAACATCTGCTTTCTCCATTCTTAAACACTAAAAAAAATGTTCAAACCCCAATACAACAATCACTTCACTTAGGATATATACAGAAAGGTAAAAAAGGGTTTTAGTCAGTTAGGAATAGAATTTTAACACATTCAATATAACGACAATGACAACGGTACCCAAATCCAAGCAAAAGTGGGTTATTAGGAGGTATTATGTTAACGGTTCAAAATTTCTAACTAACCGATTTGCGGGTAACCGAAATTAACGGTTCAAAATTTCTAACTAACCGAACCGAACCGAAACCCGAAAAACGGTTCAAAATTTCTAACTAACCGAACCGAACCGTTTACAGCCCTAATTATGTAGACAGCCTAAAAATAATAAATCCCTAAAAATCTAATAATATTATTATGAAGAATAAAAATAATAAAATACTAAAGTGGAAGTACAAAACTTTATGCGTGTCTTAACTGGATTAATCATCATAATCTTACAAGTAAAATACATTAATACAGAATATTACAAATCAAAACTAAAACTTTAAATAAGAATAATTAGGGTTTAGAAAAAATACCAGCAGAGCCCAAAAACACACTCAACTCTCTGGAACTTTCATTTCTGACAGGACTTTACCATGTGAAAGATGGATATATTTATTTTTGGTTGGACTTTACCATCAAGTGATTTATTTTTGACAGGTCTACTTTCCCTTCTATGAGTATTGTTTCAGTCCCTAAATAGGCCCTAAAACAAAGTATGGGCTGGGTTAAGTATAATGTATTGAGTTATTTTTTGGCCCAATGTTTTGTCATGTCTAGATTTTCTACACAACAAATTATTTAAACATTAGCTAACAAAAAATTTTAAAAAGAGTTTTACTAATTAGGTAATGAACAGGTTTTGTTTGTACATGAAAATACTTTATCAAAATAATTATTCAACTAATACAAGTATAGTAAAAAAAAACATACATATATAGGCTGTAAATTGAAATAAAAATATATAAGTATTATCTTTATTAAAAACTTCATTGCAAACAGGCTTTATTAAAATACATAACCAAACACGTTGGTTTAAACAAGACCAAGTTAAGTGTTTTATATAAACAGATAAGATCAATTGGGTTAGATCATCAATAACCTTTTTATTATCCATATACAGAGTTTAACATTTTTTAAAGCACTTGATGGGTTCTTGAGATTACAAAAACATTCTAATTTACTATTAGAACCACCATTCATTTCAATTCACATGGGTTTTATGTCAGATTCCAAGTGTAACACATCCATGACAAATTCTAATTAAAGTATTTCATCAATATACAAGTTATAAAAAGTAAAGCTATACTCTAATGACTTGAAATTTAAAATTCTCTCTCTTTCTCAATAAAGTTATAGCCATTAGGCAGATTGAGTTAATTGCATTTGGTCCCTGTGGTTTGTATGTTTTTGCAGGTTCAAGACCTTTTTAAGTTTCATTGCATTTTTGGTCCTTATTTCGGAAACCTTTTGCAAATTTGGTACAAATTAACGGTGGTTGTTAAATGAAGCCGTTAAGTGCTGTTAGAATTAAAAATGGTGTTTAATTATAAATTTCTAAAAGTGTAAAGGGTATTTGTGTTAATAGTGTTGGTCAAAAAGTTTGTCATTGTCACACCCCGTTGTAGCGGAAATACAGGGTTAACAAATAATTGCGTACTAATCAGAAGGTAAATAGAGATTACATCCATTAATCCAAATACGAGTTTATTACAAGTATAATCGTTCAGATGTGGACCCCAATACACGGATACAAACTATCCTCAATTGGAAATGGGCCCACTTAATACAATAATAACATTTGGACAGTCTATTACAATTAGAACTAATAATATGATAGTCCTCAGATGTCTGACGCTAATTGTAAGTCCAAAGTTCAAAAGATGGCTTCTAAAATGCCATATACGCTTCCAATACTTACTGTTGGTTCCCTGAAAAGCATGAAATTTGAGAGGATCAACTATCGAAATAGTTGGTGAGTTTACAGTATGTTTGACCAATGTTTATTCGCCATTGTGAGCACACAAATGAAATATAGTTATAAAAGACCAGACAGTCAGTATATTTAAATCTGGCAACACTTTTATAACAAGACAGCCAGTATATCTAAATCTGGACACATCTTATACCACGTCAATCAGTATATCTAGATCTGATGACAGCATATGCCTCGCACATGATTTCCCTTCAACAATGGGGTGCGGACCATAACCTCGCACAGGATTTCCCTTCGACAATGGGGTGCAGACCACAACCAAGACAGTCGAGATATCTAGATCCGACAATACAACCAATAGGGGAAACATTTTAGTTCGTCAAACACAAGGAAACCATTTAATCAGCCATCACACGGCAATTCAACGTCATTTCATTCAACATTTAATAAATGACACGTATACATATTTTCGACAACCCAACATGGCAAAATTTAAGTCAAATGATTTAAGCATCCATATCACATGGCATACACAAAAACAATCATTTATTTAACAAATAGTGTATACAACAGTACATGCTTTTCAGGCCCAAAGTAAAAGGAAAAGGGCGCCATAAACTCACCTTAGCAATCTACGAGCTAAAAGTATGAGTAGTCCGAGAATATGAGCAGTCTAGTCTCCACGTCTATCCAAAACCTAGGATATGAGTACCAATGGTGAGGATCAAATCTCATGACGACAAGTATCCTACGTACAACTACTTAGCTATCAACCCTAGAATGCCTTAACCGAGAATGTGTTATAAACTTTCATTTTATTTGACTCAAATTATTAATGTCATTGACATTGTTATTACAATGTAGTCTCAAGTACTAATCCGTATAAACAAAGTTCAAGTGTCCAAGATGTCAAAATTCGAAATCGTCAAACAGACCCATAAGTCGCGGCGCGACCTGGGTGGCTCGCGGCGCGACCTGGGCAATCTCGCGGCGCGAGTCTGAAGGATCGCGGCGCGATCTGGGTTCAAAGTGCAGGTCTGCTCGAATCATACACACCTCGCGGCGCGAGGTAGACCACTCGCGGCGCGAGTTTTGGTCTGATCGAGTGAAAGTGCAGTTTTCGACCTCTTTTCGCAAACCAAACCATTTTCTAATCAACTCTTTTCATTTCAACCTGTGCAAACATGTTCAATAGTCCAGGAAACAATCCATTTCGCCTACCATTTCACAATTTCAACCATTTTCAATTTCCATGACCTAATTCTAATGAAATTCCATTTAATTAACAAAACCCTAAATTTATATCAAGTTCAAAGGCTTCTAATTCAATTAATAAAACTGAAACAAACCCTTAATTGAATTTAAATCAATTCAAAAGTTGAAGAAATAAGTTAACTTACCACAATTTGTATTCTTGAAGAAAAGATGAAGATTGTGATGATGATGATGTTAAAAACCTTGATTATCCACTAAATGATTAAACCCTTTTAATTCTTCTTTGATTTCTCCTTTCCAAGAATTTGATTTAGATAAGAAAGTGTTTTGTGTGTGTGTGTTGTGTGTGTGAGTGTCGACAGTAGCAAAGAAAGAAAGGGGGAAGAACTTTGTTGTTTCTTTTCCTGCCTTTCATTTACAATTCAGCCCATGTGGCTTAAAAATAGATATTTTGTACCCCTTTATTTGGTAAAATGCTTACGATTAAATACCGTTTGACTAAAAGGTTATAATTTAAAGTAAAGGTATTTTCCCTCGTCTTATTTTAGTTAAGACAGGTCAATGAAATTTAATTAAACTAAACTTTAAAAATATTAAGTTTAGACAGTCTATTTACTGTGCATAATTCATAACCTTTAAATATCTCATTTAAAGTTATTTTAAGACTCGGCATTCGTCTAAATAGCTAATAGTCTACGTCATCAGGATACGTCTAATTGAACTATATCAAATGTTCAATTATCTAATAATTTCCACGTCAAAATCTCTAAATTAGACGAAATTATAATAATGATCGAGATTAAGACTAACCCATTGCTAATAAATTACGAGTTGTCACAGCATCCCCGACTTCTAAGGATTTCGTCCCGAAATCAAGTCTTGCTCAGTAAAGAGATGAGGATACTTATCCCTCATATAGTCCTCACGTTCCCAAGTAACATTGGGTCCGTGTTTTGAGTTCCAACGAACTTTTACCAACTTTATACGACTACGTCTAAGTTGTTTGAGCTGTTGGTCTATAATTTCAACAGGTTCCTCTACGAATTGAAGAGAGTCATTCACTTGCAACTCTTCGACATGTACAACTAATGTTTCATCAGTCAAACATTTCTTAAGATTCAATATATGAAATGTGGGATGAACATGTTCCAGCTCTTGGGGTAAATTGAGCTTATAAGCCACGGAACCAATTCTTTGAACAATTTCAAAGGGTCCGATATAACGAGGACTAAGTTTTCCTCTCACGCCAAAACGTGCAGTGCCTTTCCAAGGTGACACTTTCAACATAACTTTATCTCCCACTTGAAACTCAAGTGGTTTCCTCCTACGATCTGCATAGCTCTTTTGGCGATCCTGGGCCGCCTTCAGCCGTGCCCTAATTTCAACAATCTGGTCAGTAGTCTTCTGAACCAGTCCATATTTGTACAAACGACGCTCACCAGCATCAAGCCAACAAACAGGCGATCTACATTTTCGTCCGTACAAAGCCTCAAAAGGCGCACATTTAATGCTTGTATGATTGCTGTTATTATACGAAAATTCAGCTAACGGCAAAAAGGTATCCCAACTACCTTTGAAATCAATAACACATGCCCGAAGCATGTCTTCCAACGTCTGAATGGTACGCTCACTTTGCCCGTCCGTTTGTGGATGGTAAGCCGTACTCAAATTCAACTGAGTGCCTAAAGCGTCTTGAAAATATCTCCATGATTGTGAAGTGAAACGACCATCACGATCAGAGATAATAGACACAGGAACACCATGAAGTGACACGATCTTCTCAATATATAATTGAGACAATTTCTTTATCTTCCAATTCTCCCGTATGGGAATGAAGTGTGCAGACTTCGTTAATCGATCAACAATGACCCAAATAGTATCGTATCCTTTCAGGGTTTGAGGTAACTTCGTAATGAAGTCCATAGTGATCTGTTCCCATTTCCAGTCAGGAATTTGGGGTTGCTGGAGCAGCCCAGAAGGCTTTTGGTGCTCCGCCTTAACCATTGAACAATTTAAACATTTTGAAACATACGTGGCGATATCTCTCTTCATACCAGGCCACCAATAACAATCCTTTAATCCGTGATACATCTTATCAGCACCAGGATGGATTGAATACTTAGATCGATGACTCTCGTTCATCAAGAGTTCTCTAAGTCCATTATACTTGGGAATCCACACCCTGTCCTTGACATGTCGGATCCCATCACCATCTAATTCAAATAACCTATCAGCATTCCACAATGCTTCTTTCTCGATACGCCCTGGTTGTAGGGCCTCGTTTTGATCATCCAAAACTCTATCCCTTAATGACGAGCCAAGATAAGAACTTTCTCTTGTTATGACAGATAGTGAAATTCTATCTTTTCTACTCAGCGCGTCAGCAACAACATTTGCTTTACCAGGATGATATTTGAGTTCACAATCGTAATCACTGAGTAATTCTACCCATCGTCTTTGTCGCATATTCAGCATTTTCTGATCAAATATATGCTGAAGACTTTTGTGATCTGTGAATACCGTACACTTGGTACCATACAAGTAGTGCCTCCAAATCTTTAAGGCAAAAACAACCGCTCCGAGTTCAAGATCGTGGGTTGTATAATTCTTTTCGTGGATTTTGAGCTGTCTGGAAGCGTAAGCAATGACCTTACCTTCTTGCATAAGTACACATCCCATGCCCTGATGTGATGCGTCACAGTATACCACGAAGTTTTCAATTCCATTTGGTAACGCTAAAATAGGAGCATTACATAGCTTGTCTTTCAATGTTTGAAATGCCTTTTCTTGGGCATCCTGCCAAATAAATTCCTTGGTCTTTTGAGTTAACAACGTCAAAGGTTGAGCAACTTTGAGAAGTTCTCAATAAATCTCCTATAATATCCAGCCAATCCAAGAAACTGGCGGATTTCTGTCGGAGTCTTAGGGGCTTCCCACTTCTTTATTGCTTCAATCTTAGATGGATCTACGTGGATCCCATCCATATTCACTACATGACCCAAGAAGTGTACTTTCCCTAATCCAGAATTCACATTTTGAGAATTTCGCGTACAACTTTTGATCCTTGAGTAGTTGTAGAATGGTTCTCAGATGACCTTCATGTTCGTCTTTATTTCTCGAGTAGATCAGTATGTCATCAATGAATACAATGACAAACTTGTCAAGATACGGTCGACATACTCGATTCATTAAGTCCATAAACACAGCAGGTGCATTGGTTAAGCCAAACGGCATAACCAAAAACTCATAATATCCATAACGAGTTCTGAAGGCTGTTTTAGGAATGTCCGTCTCTCTGACTCTGAGTTGATGATACCCAGATCTGAGATCAATCTTGGAAAAGTGTGATGCACCTTCCAGTTGGTCAAACAAGTCGTCAATGCGAGGCAAAGGGTACCTATTCTTGACAGTCAACTTGTTCAATTCTCTGTAATCAATACACATGCGCATAGAGCCGTCTTTCTTCTTGACAAATAGTATTGGAGCTCCCCACGGTGATGAACTTGGACAAATTAGTCCTTTAGCTAACAACTCTTGAAGTTGTTCGGACAATCTTGCATTTCTGACGGCGCAAGGCGATAGGGTGCCTTGGCCACGGGTGCAGCTCCAAGGACCAAATCTATTCCAAACTCAACTGGTCTGTGAGGTGGAAGTCCCGTAAAATCTTCAGGAAACACCTCTGGAAAATCTCTAACTACTGGAATATCTTGCATGTCTTTACCCACTGGTTTCCTTTCAACTACTAATGCTAAGAAAGCAGGGTGTTCTTTTTGTAAATACTTATTTGCTTTTATTGCCGATACTAAGATCAATTTCTTTCCTGACTTGTCCCCTTGCACTATTAGGGTTTCGCCTTCCGGTAAGGGTATTCTAACAATCTTCTCATAACAACTTATATCAGCTCTAACCTTAGATAACCAGTCCATACCAACAATCACATCAAAACTACTTAGTTCTATAGGAATTAGGTCAATTTTAAAAGTCTTACTGGCCAATACCAAACTGCAATCTACTAAATGATCTCTAGCAATATACTTTTGACCGTTTGCATATTCGACAACATAAGTGTCTTTCATAGGGATAGCTACTATACCAAATCGAGACTTAAATTCTAAGGATATGAAACTTTTATCAGCACCAGAGTCGAATAACACAAATACATAATGATTATTGAGTATGAATGTACCTATCACAACGTTAGGATCACGTCGTGCATCAGCAGCATCCAAAGCAAACACTCGGCCTCTACCTTGACCTCCTTGATTTCTCCCCTGATTTCCAGCTTGATTATTCCCCGCATTGTTCCTCATTGGAACTATAGCATTGTTGTTCGGGGCTTGATGAAGTCTTGGACACGCTGGTCGGAAATGAGTTTCACTTCCACACTCGTAGCATTGATTAGGTACTTTCTCCCTACAGGACTTTGCTTGATGTCCTATCTTCTTACAACGGTAGCAAGCGGGACAATTCCCCATGTGACGAGTGCCACATCTGTTACATCTTGTGTCTGCGCCGGGGTACCTCTTGATATCTTGTGGGACCACTGCAAAGTTTCTGGCAGCTTTAAACCTCTTGCCATTCCCACCATTTCCAAATCCACTACCAGAGGCTTGATCATTTCTTCGCTTGATCAGTTCAGTTCCAACAGAAGAACCAGTGGTTCTTTTCAAATCTATCACCATCCGATTGGTCGCACTAACTGCCGCTTGAAGAGTCAAGGGATTAAAAGCGGCTACCAACCTTCGGATATCAGGTGACAATCCATAACAGTATCTTTCAACTAACTTCTCCTCCGTATCCACCATACGAGGAACAAGTCTTGTCAGCTCATGAAAACGAGTAGTGTATTTCTCGTTGTCTAGCCCGACCATATTATGATTCCAAAATTCGCCTTCCATTTTCTGTACTTCCTCCCTAGGATAGTATTTTTCCATCAACATGCTTTTAAAATCAAACCAAGGTATCCTATTAGCTTGGTCTCGACCTCGGGTCCTAACCTGCTCGTTCCACCATGACAGAGCATGCTTTTGAAGTTGAGTGGAAGCATATTCCACTTTGTGTTCTTCAGCACAACGGCTGATATGAAGCACCGCCTCTATACTCTCTAACCAGTTGATTAGACCTACCGGACCCTCGGTACCATGAAATTCTTTTGGTTTACAATAAGTGAAGGTTTTGTAATCACCCACTCGAAGTTGAACTCGAGGAACAACTTGTTCAGCAGTAGGTTCCACATTGTTGCTATTGTCAGCATGATGATTATTATTGGCGTTCATGCTTGCCGTGATCTGAGCAACTAAAGTAGGCATAGCGGCCAACAGTTGTTGTGTCACAAATGCCGCCATATTATTTTCCCCGCCAGCATGTGGGGTAGATCCAGGACCAGTGTTCACATTTGCAGCAACAGTTTCTGGTTCTTGCTGGATCACAGGTTCTTCCTGTTCAGCTCCATCAGGTCTAGGGTTTGATCGAGTAGCTCTCTTGGGAGCAGCCTTCTTCTGGACCTTGCCTCGTGTCTTGGGAGCCATAAGTCTATGACATGAACCAAAAATGTCATTTAGAGGTTTTCTCGTAAGAATAACACAGAATGTAGCTTTTCAAGATATAAGAGGATACCAAACACAAGTCACAATTTATCAACTACTTGAACTCATGAACTAAACAAGACAAGAAATATAGAATACTACATTTCTAGAATTGAAATGAGCAAGCGACGTAGCCTGAACAAGTATGTAAGCCAAAAGATGATCGTGTTTCATTAATACCCAAATTTTTACATAACCTGACCTGTATATTTCAAAACTTTGTGGGAATTACATCCATAAAGCTACATCATGTGGGAACAACATCCACGTTGATATACTACACAGTCAGAGTGATACGATCCAAAATACGTGGGAAATACATCCACCAAAAGACTACAACTCAGATAATAAAGTATGAGTTGTTACAAGTTCTAGGCTTACAACATGTTACTATTACAAATTACATCTTGAAAAGAACTACAACAAGTAACGCCACAACCAAGACCACCACGACCGACAGTATCCAGATCAAAGTCCCAATAGCTTCCTTCCCTTCCCTAGCAACAGTCATAGCCTCAGAAGCATGAGAATAAGCTCCAGTCAACGCTTGAGCTTGATTGTCAATAGCCTCCCTAGTACGGATGAGAGAGTTGTTCATCCTTGACATTTGTCGGAGATAGTATTCTGACCTATCAGTTGCATCAGCAACTGGCATCACTTCAGCAGCATTAAGATTGTAAACAGGCACTCTGGAGGGACCCGCACCATACGGATCGCCCAGAAGGAAAGATGGACCAAACACATGGTTGTCCTGAACCGGTGTAGAAGGACCAGGAGCATTAGGGTCTCGAGGAGCATAAGGCAGACGAGCACCCTCGGTAGTCCTCCTCTGATATGGAGCTACCAGTGACAGAGATGGTTGAACATGAATAGATACATGTTCATTTCCAGATTCACTGGATGTTGACACCAGATTGATGGGGCGAGACTCATTGCCCGAAGCCTCAAATTGTTCCTCTTCAGAAGAGTGGGGAACACAAGGAATGGGGTTTGCTACAACTGGAACTTGAGGAGTACCAGGAACAACAGCATAAGAGCTAGCTCCGTCAGACATGACAAATTCTGAAAAGATAGCCAAAGAATCCATATAAGTCTGATGGATAAGACTATTCGAGTCAATCGAATGAGACAGTACGCAACATGAGTTTCAAAGAGATCTTTGTCTAGATTATACATATTCGATTTGGGTTTCTATTACCAACATATTTGCAATGCTTATATATAGGGTCACCCGCAGCCTTCCCACCACATTTAAATATGTTGTTAATATAATCCAAACTATCACGTATATAAACCTTATGCATACACATACGAGTTGAGTTTCTATTCCTAACATACATTCAATGCTTATGTATAGGGTCACCCGCAGCCTTCCCACCACATTTACAGTATGTTGTGAATATAATTCAACTAACACGTATATACACAATTTAGGATATTTATTTCGAGCCTTATACTATTTCACATAATTGGGACGTAGTTGATCGGGTTACGTCTAATTATTAACAAATAGTATAACTCTCGAGATAAGCATTCTAAACCTTAAAGACTTATTTCTTCATATTTAAAGCGACCATGGCTATAGATTGAGTTATTCACGAGGAATAACTCCGTATTCACTATAACCTTGTCTCTGATACCAATTTTTGTCACACCCCGTTGTAGCGGAAATACAGGGTTAATAAATAATTGCGTACTAATCAGAAGGTAAATATAGATTACATCCATTAATCCAAATACGAGTTTATTACAAGTATAATCGTTCAGATGTGGACCCCAATACACGGATACAAACTATCCTCAATTGGAAATGGGCCCACTTAATACAATAATAACATTTGGACAGTCTAGTACAATTAGAACTAATAATATGATAGTCCTCAGATGTCTGACGCTAATTGTACGTCCAAAGTTCAAAAGATGGCTTCTAAAATGCCATATACGCTTCCAATACTTACTGTTGGTTCCCTGAAAAGAATGAAATTTGAGAGGATCAACTATCGAAATAGTTGGTGAGTTTACAGTATGTTTGACCAATGTTTATTCGTCATTGTGAGCACACAAATGACATATAGTTATAAAAGACCAGACAGTCAGTATATCTAAATCTGACAACACTTTTATAACAAGACAACCAGTATATCTAAATCTGGACACATCTTATATCACGTCAATCAGTATATCTAGATCTGATGACAGCATATGCCTCGCACATGATTTCCCTTCGACAATGGGGTGCGGACCATAACCTCGCACAGGATTTCCCTTCGACAATGGGGTGCGGACCACAACCAAGACAATCGAGATATCTAGATCCAACAATACAACCAATAGGGGAAACATTTTAGTTCGTCAAACACAAGAAACCATTTAATCAGCCATCACACGGCAATTCAACGTCATTTCATTCAACATTTAATAAATGACACGTATACACATTTTCGACAGCCCAACATGGCAAATTTAAGTCAAATGATTTAAACATCCATATCACATGGCATACACAAAAACAATCATTTATTTAACAAATAGTGTATACAACAGTACATGCTTTTCAGGCCCAAAGTAAAAGGAAAAGGGCGCCATAAACTCACCTTAGCAGTCTACGAGCTAAAAGTATGAGTAGTCCGAGAATATGAGCAGTCTAGTCTCCACGTCTATCCAAAACCTAGGATATGAGTACCAATGGTGAGGATCAAATCTCACGACGACAAGTATCCTACGTACAACTACTTAGCTATCAACCCTAGAATGCCTTAACCGAGAATGTGTTATAAACTTTCATTTTATTTGACTCAAATTATTAATGTCATTGACATTGTTATTACAATGTAGTCTCAAGTACTAATCCGTATAAACAAAGTTCAAGTGTCCAAGATGTCAAAATTCGAAATCGTCAAACAGACCCATAAGTCGCGGCGCGACCTGGGTGGCTCGCGGCGCGACCTGGGCAATCTCGCGGCGCGAGTCTGAAGGATCGCGGCGCGATCTGGGTTCAAAGTGCAGGTCTGCTTGAATCATACACACCTCGCGGCGCGAGGTAGACCACTCGCGGCGCGAGTTTTGGTCTGGTCGAGTGAAAGTGCAGTTTTCGACCTCTTTTCGCAAACCAAACCATTTTCTAATCAACTCTTTTCATTTCAACCTGTGCAAACATGTTCAATAGTCCAGGAAACAATCCATTTCGCCTACCATTTCACAATTTCAACCATTTTCAATTTCCATGACCTAATTCTAATGAAATTCCATTTAATTAACAAAACCCTAAATTTATATCAAGTTAAAGGCTTTTAATTCCAAAATCAAAACTGAAACAAACCCTTATTTGAATTTAAATCAAATCAAAAGATTGAATAAATAAGTTAACTTACCACTTTTTGTGTTCTTGAAGAAAAGATGAAGATTGTGATGATGATGATGTTAAAAACCCTGATTATCCACTAAATGATTAAACCCTTTTAATTCTTCTTTGATTTCTCCTTTCCAAGAATTGATTGAGATAAGAAATTTTCGTGTGTGTGTTGTGTGTGTTGGGTCGACAGGCTAAGGAAGAAAAAGGAGGGAAGCTTTGTTGTTTCTTTTCCTGCCTTTCATTTACAATTCAGCCCATATGGCTTAAAAATAGATATTTTGTACCCCTTAATTTGGTAAAATGCTTACGATTAAATACCGTATGACTAAAAGGTTATAATTTAAAGTAAAGGTATTTTCCCTCGTCTCATTTTAGTTAAGACAAGTCAATGAAATTTAATTAAACTAAACTTTAAAAATATTAAGTTTAGACAGTCTATTTACTGTGCATAATTCATAACCTTTAAATATCTCATTTAAAGTTATTTTAAGACTCGGCATTCGTCTAAATAGCTAATAGTCTACGTCATCAGGATACGTCTAATTGAACTATTCAAATGTTTATATCTAATAATTTCCACGTCATAATCTCTAAATTAGACGAAATTATAATAATGATCGAGATTAAGACTAACCCGTTGCTAATAAATTACGAGTTGTCACAGTCATTTTGTCACTGAGATATACACGTGATCATAATTGTTAAACTCTTACGAGTCACGAGTAGAATCTTACGAGTCGAGTCGATTTACACCAAAAACGAGCCGACTCGTTAGGTGACTCGTTTTTGTCCAAACTCTTACGAGTCGCTGTGTGAACTTGTACCGAGTCACGAGTCGCAAACTTATAATTGTTCGTAGTTTGATACTATGGTTATATTATTACATCTTATATTTATTATTACATTATTTTGTGTGTTACATATGTATTTTTGATACTTTAAGTTCGAATTTGGAGGTAAATTGTACGTTTATGACTTAAAACTATCGAATATGTAATTTTGATAAATCTATTAAGATAATGAAATTATATTATGTTTTTAAAGACGTCACATATATAAAATTATACTATATTATGTAATATTTAAAAATGTCCTGACTCTTACAAGTCGAGTCACGTTCCGATTCACGAGTCAAAAAATCATGTTTTCGAGTCGAGTCAAAAGTTACGAGTTGACAACTATGCACGTGATTCTTTTGTAAAAATTTATAAAAATTTACGAGCTATATAAATGAAAATTTTGTAATTTAGCTCGCTAAATGTAAAAACAATGGCGGCCGGAATGTTCAACAGTTCGCCGGAAAATTCAAAACGTGTCGGGAAAACGAAATTCACGATTCTCTTGACCAAAACTCGAAACTGATACCAATCGACTCAGAATTCCACCGCACACAAACCCTGACCAAAATAAACTTCAGAAACTGTTGCCGGAAAATATGGCAATTCGCCGGAAAACTTAAATTTGCGCTTTCTCCTTTGTTTTTACGAATTAAAACACGAAATCGGTACCAAAATGCTCAGGTTTGCATTTCGCACAAACCCTAGCCTATTATTCTATTTAAAAACTTTGCCGGAAAATTCGTCAGAAAAGTAACTGTTATCGAATCTCGATGAATCAGAAATAAAATATGAATATGACCGGAATCGGATCGCGAACAAACCTGATGTTTTTAGATCAATTTGACAAATCGCGAAAACGAAATTGAAGAGGGAAGTTTTCAGAAAAAAAATTCTTTTTCTTTTTTTTTTAAATAAAAGAAATGGATATAAAAGCAATAAAAAGAATAAATTGTATTAACAAGACAAACTTTTTGACTAACAATATTGACACAAATACCCCTTACACTTTTAGAAATTTACAATTAAACACCATTTTTAATTCTAACAGCACTGTAGGTATGGGTGTAGTTTGGTGGTGGGTTGATAATGGTTGGTGGTGGTGTGGCAGAAACATGTGGTGGTACGGTGGCAGAGACAGGTGGACCAGAATACCAGATGGTACAGTCCCTTTGACCAGATCTTCATATTCAGGTTCGGATTCAGCACAGTTATAAGATATGGTAGGATCAATTGCTAGACTTGATAGGACCTGGGTAGAGACTGTTCCATAGACTCGAGCCTTGATTGCTTCAACATTGTTTTTCATGGTAACAAGAATCGAATCCAGCCGCGCTCCAATGGCTTCTAATTGAGCAGTGATATAATCTCTGTAATCCCCAGGATGCTGATCCATCTTCTCTTCGTTTCCCGGCAATGGAACCATTGATAGAATCCCGGAATTGAACAAATAAAATATAGGGCTCAGTTTTCTGATATTTAAAAAAAACACATGATAAGGCCTATTCTAGAAGGCAAATCTCCAAAAGAAACATACAAGTTTGCTAATTAGAAAATATCAAAGACATAACCCAAAATGAAAACTAAGACAGCTATATATATGCCAACAGTTTGCCCATGCTAAGAGTCACCCATGACCTTTTAGCTTGTTGACTAGTAAAATGTTCCATCCCCTTCCCATTTAATTTTCTGTCAACACATTAATTGGGTCTGACCTTCTAGGATCTTATCAACGGGTCAAAAAGCATACTTTTATGAAATACTTTATCGCTCTCCAAACATTTTAGAAGTTTTTATAGATCATTGTCCCTAAAGATAAAAACCTCTTCAGATGAAACCTTTTGTGACATATGGGTTTTTCTTGTAAACCCCTATATAGAGGTGGAGCCAAGACGAGTCTATTCTCAACAATAGATTCAGAGAAGCAGATTCCTATAACGAAGATGAAGTTAACATGATTAGCAGCATTGAACACAAAAATCTGGTCAGACTATTTATCCAACATGTGACTCAACCTCTTCAATTTCGGGTATGTTCCACTCCAGATTAACTGAAATTGTAAAGTGTGCAAGTTAGTCGTATTAGATCAACTGAAGTTAAACTTTAGATGGTTTTTCTAACAAGGTTGGTTACTTCAAATACATATGGTATCAATGTTGGTTGTCTTTTTGTGCGATTAGCCCATTCTTGTATGAATTTCTAGTAGAGCTGAATATGTGGTATATATATATAAAATTATCTACTTTTGCAGATGAAACAAAGGGAAAGACCTTAAACTGGGAGAAGAGGTTTGATATTATCATTGGTAAAGCAGAACGCCTGGTTTACTTTCATGAGCATTCAAAAACCGGTTAATTCAAGGGATATTAAAGCTCCTAATGGCTTGCTAGATTTGAGGTTTACCTGATTTTGGGCTGGCCGAATCTTTTCAAGATGACAAGAGTCGCATTAGCACTGCCATTGCATGAGCATTATTTGTCGTATGATATTTTTATTTACTAGGAAAATAGCTAATTTGTTCTGTAAACCATAAGAGTGATACACATAGGACTGCCATAAGAGTGGTACACATAGGACTGCTTTGCATTCAAGCAAGGGACATGGAAGCATTTCAACTTTTCAAGCAAGGGACAGTGGCAGAGCTATTCGACCCGAATCTAGTGATGCATGTCTATCCTAACATTAATTTCCAAAAAGATGCCATAAGATCCATCTTTAAGACCATTCATGTTAGCAATATATGATCAACATTACACAAAAGTCGTTGATGACAAAGACAAGGTAATACCAGTTAATTATAAAACCACTACCATCAACACCGTATCTCAAATGTTGGTTTATTTTACTTTTGAACAATTTGTTTATATGAATCTCCTGTACTGGCCATTATGGGAATTTCCCATTTTCATACTAGTAATGAAAATAACAATTGATGTAACAAAATATCAATTCAAAACATTCAAAACTCAATACCTCTAGGAATCGACATGAATTACCTTTTATACCTTTCCTAATATGTGTGAGGTAACCAAAAACATATAGAACAAGACACATCTAACAGGTTATTTTTTCGTACAAGTTACCCTGACTCCATATCAGAAAGCTCAGCACTATGAATCAACAGATACTACTTCCACATGAATGTAAGAGCTTAGTACAGATAGGAACTAAGTAGTGCAATACGGATAAGAACTTAGTAGTGGAATAGTAACTACAAACAAAGTTAATGTAGCATAATATCAAATCAAAATGTATGCAGCTACTACACATTAAACCTTCAAAACTGACTACCTCTTGGAATCGACATGAATTACCTTCCATACATTCCCTAGTATATGCGAGGTAACCAAAAATCGGCCAGAATTGAAAGATTTCACAAATTGAAGATAGATAGATTCATCAAGTAATAAGAGCAAAACATATAGGCCTTGCAGAGTTACAGATTTAACAGGTTAGTTTATATGGCAATAAGTTAACGAGCCGTTTGGATACTTGACTTTATGAATCAGCCGATGCTTACTAGTTAGATATGACTGTAGAAAGTTCCTCAAGTCATCACCTTGTCCACCAATAAGAGTTACAATCCCCCTTTCATTGGAATCCATAATGAAGAGCTTTTCCAACAGTGAAAACTCAACTGTGCAACCCAATACCTTATGTAACCTATCAACTACATCCATCAAACAAGTCTTGACCTTTTCTTTGTCTTTCTCTTTTTCCTCTAGAACATCTTCTGAATTAGGTGCCTGAATTGCCAACGAGTCAGCTCTAGTACCAAACTTAATCTTCCACTTGAAAAAAGAAACACCAGCTTCGTCAAAATCAGCCACAACATGAACGTAAGACGGAAACTGAATGCATATAGACTTTAGCTTTGTAAACCTCTCGATGAACTTGATGGCAGACGGAAAGGAATCTGATCCCAAAAGAGCAGGATCAGAATAACGAGCACATGCAGAGCACACCTCTTTAATGTGAGGATGAGGTGCTAAAAATTTGTGTGGCATCTTCAAGTCTTCTAAACAATTCTCGTTTTCATAGTCAAATCGAAGAGGAACATTGAACGAAATGGTGTCAGCTTGAAAGACGAGCAAACCTAAACGTTTGGAAATAAGCTGACAATAGCATAGGGTTTTCAAATCCATTACTTTGTTATAAATTTCAACAACTACATCGTCTGGTAACCGGCTGAATGGAGAACAACCGTCCTCTACTGCTTTATCCATTCTTAAGCACTAAAAAAAAAGAATGTCAGAATTAAACCCCAAAACAACAATCACTTCACTAGCACATTATACAAATAAATAAAAAATTTACTCACTTAGGCATATAACTATTACACATTCAAATCCATTACTTTGTTATAAATTTGAACAACAATATCATCTGCTTTCTCCATTCTTAAACACTAAATAATATGTTCAAAATTAAACCCCAATACAACAATCACTTCAGTTAGGTATATTATACAAAAATAAAAATAAAATAAAAAACGTTTTAGTCACTTAGGAATAAATTTTTACACATTCAATATAACAACAACAACATTCACAACGTTACCCAAATCGCGGCAAAAGCGAGGTATGCGAGAGATGTGAGAGGTATGATGTAGTCAGCCTGAAAATAATAATATTCCTAAAATCTAATTATGAATAATAATATAATAATAATATACGAGTAATAAAGTGGAAGCACAAAACTTTATGCGTGTCTTAACTGGATTAATCATCATAACCTTACAAGTAAAATACACTAATACAGAATATTAAAATCAAAATTAAAACCTTAAATAAGAATAATTAGGGTTTAGAAAAAATACCAGCAGAGAAGAAACCCAAAAACACTCTCAACTCTCTGGAACTTTCATTTGATCATTTCTGACAGGACTTTACCATGTGAAAGTTGAACATAAAATATGTAAATCATCAGTCAGGATTTATTTTTAACACTGTCTACTTTCCCTTTCTATGAGTATTAATTATGAACACAGAATACGTATATCAAGTCAGGAGTCAGAACTAATTTTCAGTCCTTAAAAAGGCCCTAAAACAAAGTATGGGCCGGGTTTAGTTTTGGCCCAATGTTTTGTCATGTCTAGTTTTTGAGAAATTGTCACAAATCGTCCCTGTGGTTTGCTCGATTCGCATTTTCGTCCCTGTACTTTTTTTTATCACTAAGTGTCCCTGGGCTTTTCCATTTCATTGTCAGACGTCCCTCCTACAAACGTCCGTCCCTTTTTAGCCGTTAAGCCCCTCACGTGCTTGCCACGTGAGGGTATTTTGGTCCTTTTACAACAAGAGTCTTCTTCTTCTTCATCACCAACCCCACATGAAAATAAATAGACCTCTTCTTCATTTATCATATTTTCTCATACATACACAAATCCAAACAAAAGCAATACATACACAATACACTCATATACATATACATCAGCATCATTTAAACAGGAAAGTTGAATGGTTTGTTAACCTCTAAAATAAGTTATGTAGCGAAACTTCACTGGAATCATTATCTCCAGGGAAGATTAAAAGTTGGCCAAATTTGAGAAACAAACATGTATATATACAATAATTGCATCGTTTGTTGACCCAAACAATTTATTATGGAAAATTATATTTTTTTATATCCTACACAACAAACAACATATAAAGTTTAAACACTTAATTCAGTTAATTGATAGCTGAGCAACTCAATAGCCTTAATTGGCTCTTAGATAATGTACAGTTTCACTTTTTGGAGTAATATCGAACTTAACTTCATTTTAAACAAAAACTACACCAATTTTGCATCTGAAAACAGCAAAGTTTACCTCAAGAGTTTACAAGAACTCTTCCAAACCTTAAAAAACATCATCAAGTTCACCCAAGCTAGGTGAACATGATGATGAATAATCTGCAACAACCATAACTCTGATTCACCATCAAGTAAATAAATTATAACAAAAGCGATCAGATTTAAGGTGGTCAAGGGATGATGTTGTTAATCACGACGCCGTCGCCATCATCCCCATCCCACCAGCACCCAGCCATCGCACCCATCAAAAGAAGAAGAAAAACTGAAAAAGATGTCGCGCCGCCACCACTGGCCGGAACTTCGGTCCGCCTGAGGATCAGTCTGGCCACCACTACCACAACACTATCGTTGTTCACCCATGACCCACCACAATCGCTAACATAACCCACTTGATATTTTGAAGATCCAAGACTCAAAAATAAAAATCCCCTTTTTTTAGATTTAGGGTTCTTCAAAATGATTGTTATGTAAAGATTTGTTTATCTATGTCTTCATTTGTTGTGTATGTCTTCATTTGTGGTTACAAAACGGGTGATTATAATGAATATATAGATACATAGATATATACACAGATACATGTTGTACATATATATATGATGGGATATATTTAATTAATTATTTAAGATCTTTTTATCACAAGTAGTCCCTGTGGTTTTGAATGGACGATTATACCCTCACGTGCTTGCACGTGAGGGGCTTAACGGCTAAAAAGGGACGGACGTTTGTAGGAGGGACGTCTGACAATGAAATGGAAAAGCCCAGGGACACTTAGTGATAAAAAAAAGTACAGGGACGCAAATGCGAATCGAGCAAACCACATGGACGATTTGTGATAATTTCTCCTAGTTTTTCTACACAACAAATGAACAAATTACTTAAAAAGAGTTTTACTAATTAGGTAATGAATAGATTTTGTTTGTACATGAAAATACTTTATCAAAATAATTATTCAACTAATACAAGTATAGTAAAAAAAAACATACATATATAGGCTGTAAATTGAAATAAAATATATAAGTATTATCTTTATTAAGAACTTCATTGCAAACAAGCTTTATTAAATTAAAATACATAACCAAACACGTTGGTTTAAGTTTCTTGATGTTGACCCATGACGCACGCTGAACATATCTCTATATCTAACTAAGAGAGGATATAAAAAATCCTATGTGGCACCTCTATCTTGCTTACAATTAGGATTTTTGCTTGCTTGTCGATTGTTAGCTAAATAGTCATTATTTAAATGTGTACACTTATCTCATTTAATTTTACATGACATGCTTAGTTGGCAAACTTAAATAAATAAATAATAATTTACATATATAAAAAAAGGTGCGTCTACTATATGTAAAGGTTTTGTGATGACTTTTAGTATTGTTTTAATTATATATCATATCTAATATTTAAATAAAAAAATAGATAATTTACATATGAAAAATACGTCTATTATATTAAAAAAACATTTGGTGACTTTTAGTGTATTTTTTATTATTAAATATCATATCTTATCTTTATGAAGATAAATTTTAGGGAGGGGATTCCCTCATGTTATTTCCCCAACTTGAGTTAAGTTGGGGAAATCTTGACCCTTGATTGAAAATCAATGGACAAGATTCAAAGACGATATTTGAATCTTGGCCTTTGATTTTCAATCAAGGGTCAAGATTATCCTAACATGACTAGTCATGTTAGGATAACTTAAAGGAATCCCCTTCCCTAAATTTTATCATATGTTTCAAATACCTGATTTTTTTAAAAGAAAAAAGAAAAAATTAATTAATACATAGAGTCTTCCCCAACCTAATTGATCTAATTGTTATTTACAACTAAAGTAATATTTTATGAAGTATTGGAAGATTTGTAATTTATGATTACTTTAATGATTTTATTAAATTATTTATTTTTGCTTAAGTGTACTTTTAATAACATATTGTATGAAGTTAAAGTATTTTATCATTCTTAATATAGTTACTATTATTACGTAAATATTATTAAATTTTACTTTTAGCTAATAAATGTCATAGTTATATTTTTTTAACCGTACAACGTACGGGTTTAATCTAGTATATCAACATACTAGATTAAACCCATGCTTTGCATGGAAAAAAAATAATTATAATAAAATATATTGAAAATTAATTAAAATCTCATAATATTTTCATAAGATAACTTTATAAACATACTATAAAATTAGAATGAAAAAACTATAAATGGAATGATACCATAATTTCGAATTCACAAATAATGTGAAAGAAAACCATTGAAGTGTTATCTTATTTTTGTATTGTTTAATGAATTTATTTTTAAAAATAATTGAATCTAGCTACCAAAATAAATAATAATCAGTCTAAATCCTTTTACAAAATATGATATTGATTCATAATAAAAATCATATTATTCGTAACTCGATTAAAGGGATCTCAAATTTTAATAGGCCAAAATTATAGGGTTACATGATATCATTCATATTTATGGCATATTTAAATTCGATGTGTTATATAGTGGATATTCGAAACATTTATGATAATGGATACATTCCCTAATAGCATTGAAGATTTGTAGACAGATTATATTTCTTATTTATATTTATATAATTTTAAATATTTTTTAAATTATTAAATCTAAAAGGCCGACCTTATTATTAATAAAACAATATTTTTATCCTTAAAAGTCTCCCAAAATTATATTATATCTATATATATACAACCTAGGAAAAAACCCTCACATATTCTCAACAAAAAAAAACCTACGACCAAACCAAAAAAAAAAATCGACTACCAAAAGGTTCGACCTCCTCCTATACCAGGTAATAAAAGATATGAATAATGATGACCAATATATTCCATACATATGGATGGACAAATATATAATATGAGACATATGGACAAAAAGCGGAGATAGAGACTTATATATTTAGTAGGTTAGTCTCGTGCGTTGCACGTTTATATGTTATACGATTGAGTCCTCATTAATAATATATAGTGAAAACAACCGTAGAAATTGAGTTGAATGATTATATATCATAAAATAGACGTTTATTTAGAAAAATGTCAACAAAGCAGAATATATTAAACATTATTATAAACTAAAAGTTCTAAAGAATTAACATACTCCGAACTTGCTTTTTCTTTTGTTTAAATTAAACGAGAAACAAAAAATTTGTTTCATCACAGACATGCGTGTGATTTAAGAATAGGAATAGATTAGAATGTTGTTCTAAAAGAAAATTTGTTTCTTACTAAGAACTAAATTATTTATTTAAAGGAACTTTTGTTCCTTCTTCTCACCAAACAAGTTGTTTACAAAATCAATGAAACAAATGTTTTCTTTTTTATTACTTTTTTTGCTCTCTTTTTGTTCAGATGATACCAAAATAACCAATTGATTTACCTTGTGTGGTTGTTTAAGATCATTAACTAAAAGTTTTTATACATCTATTCGAAAAAAAAAGTTTTTAATACAAACATTTTCAATTATTTCTTTTTAATTATTATTATATTATTTATAATAAATGAAATAATGACAAACGAACTTACGTAGTTTCTGCCTTGCATTAGAAGTTAGAGGTCATAAATTTTAATCTTGCTTATGTCTTTTAAATTTGCTATTTAAAATTATATATAGGGTGTTAAATTGTTTTAAAAGTATAACATTTTCACTTAACACCCTTAATAATTTACTTAAATAATCCCCTTAATTTTAATTACCTTTACCACAACCACACCACCGACACCACCACACCGACCATCGTCGCATTCCGCGGATACTTCTTTTTTAATACTATGCGATTCTACAAAAATAAAATATTTTAATGAAATGTTACCTTTTCATATATTGAAATATAGAAGTTGAAAATAGTGATGTTATCATTTTTACAATTTTTTTTATTACTGTAGGCACAATATACATATATGGAATATTTTTTATTATTTAAATAATATAAGATATTAATGATAATATTTACAACCAATATTTATTCATTTGATATTATTAAAGTTTATAGGAAAAATCACAATTTTAAAGGTAGTGTTCAACAATAAAACATGTATATTTGTTACTAAAAAAGGTGGTAGATATTTTTTTAATTTTAAGAACAACGTATTGCAATGTTTCCAAATCATTACAAAATATGATATTAATTCATAATAAAAATCATATTATTCGTAACTCGATTAAAGGGATCTCAAATTTTAATAGGCCAAAATTATAGGGTTACATGATATCATTCATATTTATGGCATATTTAAATTCGATGTGTTATATAGTGGATATTTGAAACATTTATGATAATGGATACATTCCCTAATAGCATTGAAGATTTGTAGACAGATTATATTTTTTATTTATATTTATAATTAATTTTTATTATTAATTAATGATGATTAGGATAAATGATTAGGAATAATTTAAATGACATGGAATGCTTAAAATTAGGAAATTAATGGAAAAATGACACATCATGAAAAATCCTACATGACATTCTCTCATAATTGTCAACTAAGCAAAAAACTATCATCTCTTAGTTATATAGAGAGATATAATAATAATAATAATAATAATAATAACAATTATAATACTATAAAACAGGACGCATTGGTGTCGTTTTTGCATATAGCTTACATGATAGGTGTATTCGAGTTTCTCATAGGTCCAGTATGAGGAGGTGATTACAACAATATATGCATAGGCTTTCATGATAGCGGGGTGGGTAATAGGTCAAAACAAACCACGTTAAGTGTTTCGTATAAACAGATAAGATCAATTGGGTTAGATCATCTCATCATCAATAACCTTTTATATCCATATACAGAGTTTAACATTTTTTGATTACAAAAACATTCTAATTTACTATTAGAACCACCATTCATTTCAATTCACATGGGTTTTATGTCAGATTCCAAGTGTAACACATCCATGACAAATTCTAATTAAAGTATTTCATCAATATACAAGTTATAAAAAGTAAAGCTATACTCTAATGACTTGAATTCTAAAATCTCTCTCTCTTTCTCAAGTAAAGTTATAGCCATTAGGCAGATTTTACATCTTGTTACATATTTTTAAAACAAAAATGTCACTTGTTAAGATAGCGTAACTACGTGTTAAATGATTTAATTTGTGTAAACGACCAAATAAGAGACTAAGTAGAAATATAGGATGTTATCATATGTCAACTTGTTAGGATACTAGATTGAGTTTTCTATACATCTATTCTGATGGATTTTTATATGGGTTTTGGAGTGAAAATAATAGCAATTGTTGTTTCCGTTGTTAGTTATGTGACGGTTTTGATAGTAGCTTCAATTAATGATTGCTTTTTATATCTGTAAACAAAAGCATATATACATCATAAAGTATAGTGAGCTAATTGTAGATTAGTAATATCACTAATCATGTATATATACATCATGGTTCAATCTGATAATTACTTGATATTTCAGGTTCTTTCATTGATGCCAAGAAACTCGCAAAGATACTTGCTGACAGTATCTTGAACTTTATATACTCGCAAAAATTGAGTCCAATATATAAGGGCAGTGAAAGAGGATTTGGGACCGTCTAGAAGGTAGTACTTCTTATCACAGCCTAAATGTTGTTATATGAGCAATGTGGGTAACGGGTCAAAAAACGTACTTTTATTGTACAGATGGACATGAAATACTTTATCGCTCTCCAAACATTTTAGAAGTTTTTATAGATCATTGTCACTTCAGATAAAACCTTTTCAGATGAAACCTTTTGTGACGTATGGGTTTTTCTTGTAAACCCCTATATACAGGGATGGACGTGAAATAGCTGTGAGAGTCTATTCTCAACATCAGATTCAGAGAAGCAGATTTCTATAACGAAGGTGAAAGTAACATGATTAGCAGCATTGAACACAAAAATCTGGTCAGACTATTTACCCAACATGTGACTCAACCTCTTCAATTTCGGTGGTATGTTCCATTCCAGATTATTTGAAATTGTAAATTGTGCAAGTTGGTCATATTAGATCAACTGAAGTTAAACTTTAGATGGTTTTTCTAACAAGGTTGGTTACTTCAGAATACATATGGTATCAATGTTGGTTGTCTTTTTGTGCGATTAGCCCATTCTCATATGAATTTCTAGTAGAGCTGAATATGTGGTATATATATATTGAATTATCTACTTTTGCGGATGAAACAAAGGGAAAGACCTTAACCTGGGAAGAGGTTTGATGCAGAACGCCTGGTTTACCTTCATGAGCATTCAAAAACTGGATTATTCAAGCCTTCAAGGGATATTAAAGCTCCTAATATCTTGCTAGATTTGAGGTTTACCTGATTTTGGGCTGGCTGAATTTTTTCAAGATGACAAGAGTCGCATTAGCACCGCCATTGCAGTAACATTATTTGTCGGATGATATATCTATTTACTAGGAAAATAGCTAATTTGTTCTGTAAACCATAAGAGTAATACACGTAGGACTGCCATAAGAGTGGTACACATAAGACTGCTTTACATTCAAGCAAAGGACAGTGGCAGAACTATTCGACCCGAATCTAGTAATGGATGTCAATCCTAACATTAATTTCCAAAAGGATGCCATAAGAGAGATACAGGTTGGACTTCTATGCATTCAAGAAGATCCGTCTTTAAGACCATCCATGTTAGCAAAACATAATCAACATTACAAAAAAGTCGTCGATGACTGTAAAGTATAGAATTCGAGCTTTAGTGTGTGTTAATGGAGGTTTTAGTGAGAGAGTGCAGAGAGAGAAAGTAGAGATGGCAGGGAAGATTAGATTGCATAAATGGGGTAAAAGTTTACAAAATGCATTATGGAGGGGGTTTATATACCTATACACATATTACAATATGCCCCCTTCCATACTTAGATATTTACAATATAAGTACAAAAGATACAAATCAGCTACTACTAAATATATTTCTAACAATCTCCCCCTTAGTAGTGATTTGTCAAAAATATCCAGTCTTTGTCAATCTTCAAGCTCTTGTATTCGGTCTGTCTTTGTTTGGATGCCAGAACCAGTTGTCTCCTTCAGGTCTATCATCTGGAACAATCATGTTTGCTTCAAAGTTCTTTGGTGGAATATTTTGTGGACCTGGAAGATGACTAGGCTCGTACTTGATCCAGCAACCTCCTCTTCGACGTACAACATACTTAGACTTCTTGACATTCTTTGCCTCTCTCATCATTCTAATGCTGTCTCTGTATTCAAGTCTTTGATTAATCTTGGAGATTGCTTTATCAAATACTTCCTTTTTCTTTTCATCTTGATCATCTTCTTTCAAGCATAACAAAACATTCTTGCAAAACTCTAACGTTCCATCAGAATAAGAAGCAAGTTCATCCATGCGAATAAAAATCTTCTTCTTTCGACTGTTTAGAAAAACAACTCCAAAGGATGGTTCTTCAATGACATGACCAATACTTAGCTGTTCAATGTCTGCGGTGTAAAGACTTTGATCTGGATATGGAACATTGATCTTCCTCTTGACAACTTCAAAACCTATCTGAAAATCTTCCAAGGAAGCATATTGAATGCAGCTTGACATGTATCTTTTTACAGCTTCAAAGGCAATAACGTCTTCACGATATCTTTGCATTGCATTCAGGAAATGGTTGTAGAGAAAGATAATGTCATCAACTGGCAGCAGCTTGAACTGGGCTTCAGTGAATCTGTACATCTTATTATTGTCTCTTTTCACATGAAAACATGGAACAGAGATAGAAACCCTTTTAATTAAAATCACTCTGACCAGCACCAAAATCTTGTGTTTTCTTTGTTCTTCGAGTAACTTGGGATTGTACTGCTTTGTGAGTTTAAGAAGCTCTTTGTACTCTTCAACTTGCCTTGCTTCCTTAAACTTGTACATAGAATCTAACTCTGGTCTCTTAGTTTTAGTGATTTTGGTAGCTCCACATAATATCGGATATGCTCTTTCTTCCAGATATCTAGACTTCTTTGCTGCCTCCTTTGGCTTAACACCGAGAGTAATCATTCTTTCTTTATCCCTCAAGAAGTATCCTCGATCAATAAACCTTCTTTGTTCTTCAGTCAATTCAGAAGGAAAATAATCAGGAAGGACTTCTTCGGATATGATTGCCTCTTTTAACACTTGTTTATAAGTAGACTTCTTGAAATTCTGAGATGCAGCTTCAGGAGTCTTTCTCAAGTCATCAAAACTGTTAAAGTCTTAAAAAGTGTAATGCTGTGGAGTTGTGTTAGCAGGAATAGATGATTCTCCAACTTCAATTCTACTTGAAGAACCTGTTTCAAAATAATCAAGATCTGGAAATTCTTCAAACATTGGTTCTTCATCAGCTTCTACGTTTACTGGAGTCTCAACTATCTCCGGCTCATCCAAGATTACATTATCTTTTACTGCCTCAACTTCTGCTTCGCCTTCAGCATATTCAACAATTTCATTCTCAATAACAAAACCTTCTTCTTCATTTACTTCAACATTCTCATTTTCTTCTTCTTCTTCATCACCACTATCAACTCCAAACACTTCATCAAATTTCCTTCTAATCTCTGCAATCCTCTCAATCTCTTCTGAACCTTCCGCAATATCTTTTTCAGCAAGCTCTTTCCACATCCTATCAGATCTAGCTCTAATCTCAGCTAATCTATCAATCTCAGCTTGATCTTCTTCAATAACTTCTTGATTTCCACCCTCAGATCTTTCTCTCATCACCACATCCTCAACATGTACATCAACTCTTGCCGAAGTATTTCCAGTATTTGCTTGACCCTCTCCTTGATTCTCGCCCTCGGGGTGATCATCAGAATCAGGATCATCCCGTCTAGAAGCAACCGAGGACGGTCGGCAAGATTCTAAGGCTAACAAACGTAATTCAAATGCTGCAAGTTTTGCATCATACTCTGCTTTTTGAGATTGAACTTGATCTTGTGGGTCCTTGAATCTTCTTTCATTTGCAAGTTCTCTTTCTCTCACCTCTAGAGCATTCAAAACCCCCCTTTCAGTCATTGTCAACAAATCACCCTCAGACCTTAGAATTCCAAGTAATACTTCACATGCAGAATCTTTGGTTGGTTGATTTGTTGATGTTGATGGAATTTGATTTGGTGTTGGTGTTCTTTGTGTTTGTGTAGGAGATGGAGAAACCAACCCGGGGGTTGTTTGCACACTTGTGGTGTGACCTAAATTCAGCGAAGCTGATTCAGGATTTCCTACAGACCCTCGGGTTAAACCCTCACCAGCAGTTTGAGATTCAGTGGCTTTGCAACCAGAATCAGGTTGTGTCCTAGACTGTGATAAATCAATGTCCGGTACTTGTTGTTGGGTAACACCTCTAACAACACCGGGGTTACTGAGAATGGCCGTTAATACAGTTTCAGGCTGATCCTGAGGAACAACAGTGTCACCTGAGCGTTCATACCATCCCCCAGTCTTGGTTTAAGAACTGTTACCTGCGGCTAAAGCTGGCATAATGTTAGCTAAGGCAGGATTTCCAAGCTGTCCTTGAGGGTCACACACAGTGGATCCCCCTCCGCTTGTTCCGGCATCAGTACTAAACTGAGCTTGTGAATCCGTGTTCCTAGGAGATCTAGACTCTTGTGCACGAAATGAAGTCGAGAAGTGGGGTTGTTCCTCTCTAATTTCAACACTCCCATCCTCCAAATGAGGAGAGTGTGGTGAACGTGGCTGATCCCCGTACTTTTCTGAGACTAACTCCTGTTGTGAGGAGTCAGAATGGCGAGGAGAGTTTGGTGCAAGCGAGAATGGGCAGTTCCCGACTTCTATCCTAGGGTATACAACCCGGCTAGACTCAGTTGTTTGAACTATCAGAGGGCCAACGTTTTCTTTATGCCCTTGTCCTAACCCGGACCTCTCATCCTCTCTAGCATTTTCAACTCCTCCCTCATTTCCGCCTTGTTCCTCCTACACAACATCATCTCCTGTGCTAACATTCTCAGTATCCAACTCAGAAATTACATTATCAACAATTCGAGTTGCTTGCTCAACATCTAATTCAACTAAGGCACCAATAGTTTCATCTAAATCTGCCGAACTTGATTCAACTCTGTGTGATGCAGATCTAGAAGACTTATGCTTTCTTTTTGACTTCTTCTTTGATGCCTTTGGTAGACCAGATGGTGGCCTTCGACCAATCATTTTAATTCGTCTACCCGGTGGTGGAGTTGGTTCATTTGGTAGTGCTGAAGCAAGCGGTGTCGGATTAAGAACAGGTGATAAACGAGGCAGTGTAAGCGTTGGTGGATTTGGTGAAACAACGGATGGAATTGGTGTAGAAGGTGAAGATTGTGAAAATTGAACGGTAGGTGGAGATTGTGTTGATTGAATGGATGGTGTAGATTGAGAAACAGGTGAAGAAACAAGTTCAGGTGTAACAGCTTCTTGTTCAAACATAACTCTTTTTGATTTTCTTTTCCTCTGCCCAGAAGTCCCCTCATCACTAACCCCTCTTTTTCTTTTAGAAGACCTAAGACCCTCACTTGGCGACTTATGCACAGCTTGGGGAGGAATCTGTCGGCTTTCAGATCCCATCGCTGTGGCTAACCACTCTCTATAAGTCCTAAGGTGGGGACTCTGAGCAGGAACCAGATTAAGTAGAAATGGTGGAATTGGAAAAGGTCGAGCAACTTCACTTCCTGTGCCTCTCATATTTGACTTATACATGGCAATTACACATTTAAAACTGTCCTCCAACTTGGGAATTTCTTCTGAATTACCAAGAACATCTTCGATAATCAATGTGAAGAATCTTATAAAAGGTATGTATTTTCTTTCCTGGACATCTTTTCCCTTCACAACCTGGATCATCTTATCCCAAATTATCTTCGCAAAGTCACATTGAACATTGTGAGTGACTGCATAGTAATTTGACAGAGAATGCTTCGTCATAGCATCAATTCCTTTTTGTGATGGCATCAAACAAGTGCAAAGAACATTATACATCGTATGCCAGAGAGTTGCTACATTCATTCTTTTAAAATCTCTCATTGTTGCCAACTCTCCTTCATAACCCAAAGAGTGAATTCCAGCCAACATTTCTTCAACAGATGGGAGTTCTTCATATTCTTCAAATTCAGGAAAACCAATTGTAGTTCTGAACTCATCCAAAGTGAATCTATAGTTGAAAACATGATCTTCTGACTGTAGAGAAAATTGGAAGTAGTCTGCAGTCTTATATCTTTTACTTCCTTTCACATACTCAATTGATTCCCACAAATCAAATATATACTTCTCGGGAACAATTGCACCACCAGTTAAAGCATTATTCAAAGGATGATGGCTCAGAATCTCCGTTATGATTGGAAATTTTGAAGAAAATGGAATATGGAGTGCTTGATTTGCTTGCATTTTCATTGAAAAAGAAATCTCCGTTATAATTCTTATTTTTCTGAAACAACAAACTGACCAAAAATTTGACCAGAAAATACATTTTAAACACAGAAAAAGAAAAACACAACAACATTTAATAAACATATTTATTACACAAAGACAATGTTTCGCACATATATTAGAAATGAGAAAACAAAGTAGTACACAAAGGCGTTCGATACCTTGCTTCTCACCCTAATATATATACAAAACATGACGATATATAGAATCACATAAGTATTAAAAGATAAGAAAACAAAGGTAGTACACAAAGGCGTTCGATACCTTGCTTCTTACCCCCAACACTTATGAAATACTATATATACAAACACAATACTCACATACATACATACATTTTAAAATCAACACAAATAATAAAAAAAAACTTAGAATAAAAAATAAAGAAAAACAATTTTAACTGTTTGCCGAGCAAAAACCTCGGCAAATGGGGGTTTCAAAAAAAAATTCTCAAAATTTTGCCAGAAATTAATAAGGACCAAAAATTGGTTTTGGCAAAAATTTTGACAAAATGTATGATTTGCCGAGTAAACATCTCGGCAAACACGAGAATGGTACAGAACAGGCACACAAGTGTCAAGTCATCGTGTATTGGAGTTGAATCTCGTAAACGCCGAGCTCATACCTCGGCAAATGAGCTATTTAGATCAACTCCTTTTAAATGTATGAAATTTCCTTTTAATTGGACAACAATAATGTTGACAATTGATTAAAGGAACATTTCAATGAAAATTGAAGTTTTGTAAAAAAATTTCACCCAAATACATTGTTTGCCGAGCAAAATGTTCTGCAAACATTTGATTTAAAACATTTGGTGAAAAGTTACACGCATTTGCCGAGCTCAAAGCTCTGCAAATGAAAGGTTCAAGTCTTATAAAAATTTGAAAATCCAATTTGTACTGTTTGCCGAGCTCAGAGCTCTGCAAACAGTAGTTTTAAGACTTGGAAAATTTTTGAAGCAAAATGTACTGTTTGCCGAGCTCAAAGCTCTGCAAACAGTTGATTTTAGACTTGGAAAAAAAAAATTTGGATAACCAAAATGTAATGAATGCCGAGCAAAAAGCTCTGCAAAGTGATGTTTTTAAGAACTTGGTGAAAAACAAATTTGTTTTGATAAAAACAAGTATTTGCCGAGCAAGAAGCTCTGCAAATGACTATTTTTGATCCAAAAATTTGTTTAAGAATTATATGAACATGTTAACCAGAAAATATAAAGATTTGAAGATTATCATGAACAAACATCGCATTTGCCGAGCTCAAAGCTCTGCAAATGGCACTTTTGATCAAACATTCATATTTTTACCCATCCCTTTATCATTCAAACCCAGAAAATCCAATCAAGAGCAGATTAAGGCATTTAATTCAGATAAACAACAAGTAATAACCCTAATCATGCAACTA
Source organism: Erigeron breviscapus (assembly GCA_034093135.1). Lineage (NCBI taxonomy): Eukaryota > Viridiplantae > Streptophyta > Magnoliopsida > Asterales > Asteraceae > Erigeron > Erigeron breviscapus. The sequence goes on from CM067167.1 coordinate 281,536,054, forward strand.
AGATCACATGAAACAAATCATCACAAAAATCTGAAAAATCATGGTAGTTCACTATGGCATTTAATCAAACAGTTGGCATTCAATATGAAAACAAGAAAATTTACCTTAAAACTGATGATTTGATCGAATAAACAGATGAAATATATCAGAAAATCGATCACTAGTATAACCCCACTTTGATTATTATGAATTAGATGAAAAAGATTGATTGAATGATAATAAGAATGATCGGTTTTTTGAGAGTAAAATAAAGAAAAAATTGATTTGAATTTGAATAGAAATGAGTTTGGCCCGCCCAAATTCTATTTAAATCTCAAATCCGGGTCGCGGGTCTGGGTTTGACACGCGTGCCAACCCGGATTCCAAAAATGTTTTGGGCTTAAAACACATTTTGGGCTCAACATAATGTTTTGGGCTTTTTCAAATAAAATGACTAAAACAAAAAAAAATAAAAATAAGAGAAACTTATTTAAACAAAAATAAGAGATAAAATAAAAAAATTTAACAACATTAAAAAAAATCTTTTTATCTTTTAACATTTTCTAATTTTGTATTTGGTTTTTCAGTTTTAAACAAACACACATAAAAAAAATTACACAAACTATATTAGCAAACAAGTATTCACATGCATTTGCACACTCCCCCTCAAATTAAGCATATATAAGAAACACTAAATTTACAAACTCCCCCTAAAATCATGCATTCTACCCTTTTTCTCTCCCTCAAACATTGCATGTAATAACAAGTAAAACACATCAATGTTTGAAACAGAAAATGAACATAGAATCCATGGCATGAACGCATTTAAGTTTGTAAATCTAGCATTCCCAACTTGGTTTTAAGAAAATTAAACCTCTGTTCATCCAAAGGTTTGGTGAAAGGTCAGCAAGTTGGTAGTCTGTCGGGACAAAATAGAGTTCGATGTTACCTTTCTCGACATGATCGTTTAGAAAATGGTACCGAACATCTATGTGCTTGGTCTTAGTGTGCTGTACCGGATTGCAAGAAATAGCAATTGCACTCTTAGAGTCACAGTAGATAGGAATTCTGTTGAACTGAAATCCATAATCAGTCAACTGCGTCTTCATCCAAAGAACTTGTGAACAACAGCTTGCTGCATCAACATATTCAGCTTCTGCAGTGGATGTGGATACACAATTTTGTTTCTTCGAAGACCAACTGACTAATCTATCCCCTAAAAACTGTACGCTCCAGAAGTACTCTTTCGATCAAGCTTACAACCTGCATGGTCAGCATCCGAATATGCAATTAACTGAAACCCGGTATCCCTTGGATACCAGAGACCAAGGTTCACAGTGCCTTTCAGGTATCGGAATATCCGTTTGACGGCCTGGAAATGACTTTCCTTTGCATTGGCCTGGTACCTGGCACACATGCATGTGGCGAATATAATATCCGGGCGACTCGCTGTCAAATACATGAGTGAACCTATCATACTGCGATATCTCGTTTGATCAAAAGATTTTCCACTTAAATCAGCATTTATCTTTGTTCGAGCTTCCATGGGTGTACCAATTGGTTGACAATTCATCATATCAAACTTTTTCAACATGTCAAGTATGTATTTATTTTGACAAATAAATGTACCATTTGACAACTGTTTGACTTGAAGACCAAGGAAAAAGTTTAATTCACCCATCATGCTCATTTCAAATTTGCTGATCATTAAAGCAGAAAAATTCTTGCAGTATTTAGGATTAGTTGACCCGAAAATTATGTCGTCAACATAAATCTGGATTAGAATGATGTCACTTCCTTGTCTTTTGATAAACAAGGTAGTGTCAATTGAACCTTTGCTAAAACCAGATTTCACAAGATAAGACGAGAGAGCATCATACCATGCACGAGGGGCTTGTTTCAGACCATATAAACCCTTATCTAACCTATAAACATAGTTCGGATGTTTTGAATTCACAAATCCCTCAGGTTGTTCAACGTACACTTCTTGTTTGAGAATTCCATTTAAGAAGGCAGTTTTGACATCCATCTGGTATACAGTGAAATTCTTGTAGGCAGTGTATGCAAGAAACATCTGAATGGCCTCAATTCGTGCAACTGGTGCGAATGTCTCATCGTAATCAATTCCATCTTGTTGACAATATCCCTTTGCAACCAATCGTGCTTTGTTCCGTACAACAACTCCAGTTTCATCCTTTTTGTTTTTGAAGATCCATTTGGTCTTAATTGGCTCCTTATTCTTGTAAGGATTAGGAACCAATTTCCACACCTCAAGACGTTCGAACTGATTAAGTTCTTCCTGCATTGCTTTCACCCAATCTGGACAACCTAGAGCTTCATTCACTGTCTTTGGTTCAACCATACTCAGAAAATTCACAAACAGACATTCATTCGCGGATGCGGATCTTGTCTTAACTCCGGATGTTGGGTTACCAATGACTTGAGAAATTGGATGAGCTCTAGTCCATTTGGTAGTTTGAGTAAGTGGATCAATTGGATCACTAGATTCTTCAGAATCAATAAAACCAGGAGTATGTTGCTCTGTCAATTGTTCAAATGAAGTTGCAATTGGTTCAACAAAGTCGTCGGGATCATAATCTTCAGGATTGGTTGACGGATTTGTCACTTGAGAGATATTATGAGGTTGAGTATGCAGTTCAGAATTATCATCAGATGAAGAATTAACATCTGATGTTTGTGATGGTGAAGACTCATTGGGATCCATCTCATTTGAATTTGAACTGGATGGTTCATTTGTATTCACTTCAGATTCAGGAACTTTCGTCAGAATTTGGAAAAACTCTTCAAACAAGATATCCAAATCTTGTGTAGTCGGAGTGGAGAATGATGATTTGACATTGGAATCAGTTTTTGTTGCGGAAGCTTGTGGACTTTTAAGTTCGGGTCTTGAACTGTGTTGTTCAAGAACCATTCCCGAGAGTTCATCAAATCTAACATTCATACTCTCTTCGATTCTCTTGGTTCTTCGGTTATATACACGATAAGCTATTGATTCTCTCGAATAACCGATGAAATATGCCTCATCGCCTTTTGGTTCAAATTTGCCCAGATTATCTCGATCATTATGAACATAACAAACACATCCGAATATGTGTAAGAAGTTCACATTGGGCTTTCTTTTGTTAATCACCTCATATGGAGTTTTATCAAACCTCTTGTTTATGATTGATCTATTTTGAATGAAACAAGCAGTTGCAACAGTTTCAGCCCATAGATTCGGAGGCAACTTAGAATAAGCAAGCATTGTTCTAGCTGCTTCAACAAGAGTTCGATTACGACGTTCAACTACTCCATTCTGTTGAGGTGTCCTGCCAGCGGAAAATTGATGAGTAATACCAATGGACTTGAAGAAAGAATCAATTGTTGAATTCTTGAATTCAGTGCCATTGTCTGAGCGAACGATTCTAATAGATGATTTAAGATTTACTTGGGTTTTCTTGATGAAATCAATTATCACATTCGGAGCATCACTTTTTGCATGAAGAAAGAATACCCAAGTATAACGAGAATAATCATCGACAATCACAAGAATGTATCGCTTGCCATGGATACTTTGAACTTTCACTGGTCCACACAAATCCATATGAATAAGGTGCAAAGGACCTTCAGTACTTAGATACTTCTTTGATTTGTGTGATGCTTTCTTCATCTTTCTAATTTCACAAGCCGGACAAACATGTTCACTTTCATACTTGTAATCCGGAAGACCTTTAACAAGTTGTTTATCCACAAGAGCATTGATCGTTTGAAAATTAAGATGAGAAAGACGGCGATGCCATAACCAAGAATTTTGTGCAGTTGCTTTTGAAAGAAGACAAATCTCTGAAGAATGAGTTGGAATGTTGTTGAGATCAATTGTGAACAAATTATTGTCTCTTGTTCCAGTAATAATATCCGCACCCTCTTCAGTCTGCACTTTGCATTCATATCTCCTGAATAATAATACTTGAAGATCATTGTCACAAAATTGTCCAACACTAAAACGATTGTGTCCTAATCCTTCAACATAGGAAACTCTCTTGATAGTGACTCCGTTTTTAACAATGTCTCCATAACCAAGAATAGGAGCGATATGATCGTTTCCGAATCTGACAGTTCCCATAAATTTCTCAACAAAGTTTGTAAGAATGAACTTGTTTCCAGTCATATGACGAGAACATCCCGAGTCAACATACCATACACAAATGAGATATTCCTGCAAGGACAATGAATATGATTTAGGTACCCACATAGATTGGGTCCTTGCAGGTTAGAGGGATAACATGCAAGTACACATAAAAAATTAACATAAAACAAAATAACACACAAACAAACTTTTTATTCAAAATAACAAACAAGCACACATACGAGTTCAAACAAGAAATACGAATTACAAACAATGAAAAGTAACAAATTATACACAAGTTTTGAGACAAGCAGGACTAGTCCTAGATGTATTAGCACTATCTAAAGAATTTGATCTACGGACAATCCACACTTGTTTGACATTTGTTGTATTTCCATCAAGCTTGACTTTTCGAGAAGCATGCAAAAATCTATCTTTAGGAATCCATTTACTATTACTAGTTAAGCACAAGTCACCTGAAACACGAACATTCTTTGAGTTAGCAAACAATTTGTTATTGCTGTTCTTGACAGGTTTCTTCTTGATGGTTTCTGTGGTCTTGTTTACTTTCTTGATGTTATTAGGTGACAACCAACCATACTTATCTTTGTATTTAGTTGTTCCTGAAATTGTATCTCTAACTCCCTGTAAAGTGCACTTAGAAGTCGTCTGAGAATACCTAGGAAAACTAGAATACCTAACTGCTGAGGTTGTTTGTTACCTAATGAGACAATTTCATTCTTGACAATCTTTGAACCACTGCTTGTTTTGACTTCTTTTTGGACTTAGGTTCAGATTTAACCTTTTTCATCTGTGGTTGTCTAGAAGTCTTTGAATTCTTAGAAACTGTGGGACCTTTGTTTGGTTTCGGTCTTGAATCCGTCTTAAGTGATTGATTGGACTTTGGAGTTGGTCAATGACACAGTGATTTTAAGTCTTCAGATTATCTATTAAAGATTGCTTTTCATCAAGAGACTTTTTCAAATCCTCTATTACCTTTTCCAAAACTTTTTGTGGAACATAAGGTCTCAAATTTTCCGGTTTTGGAATTTGAACAGGTTCTTCTAAAGGTTTTTCTTTAAAACACTCAAGAATTTCAGGTATTTCAACCTCATGATCATCTTTTTCACTTTTATGCACAGGGTGACTGAAAAAATCATATGTCTCATCCATTAACTCATAGTTAAAGTAGACATTTGCACCCTTCTTTAGAAAATAATCATCCTCAAAATCACCATCATTTGGTCTCACAAACTGGTCAGTCATCCCACATCTCAAATAAGATTCCTTATACAATGGTAGGATTTCTTCTTGGGCTTCGAGCAAATGTTTTGGATTGACATAACCCAACCCTGAAGTGAATAAAGTTTCTGAATTTCTTGGCCTATTCAAAAAGATTTGTTGATATGATCGATTAATCTTGTACAACTTTTCTTGATAAGATTTGATTTCTGCTTTAAGCTTATCATTTTCTTTATCAAGTTTTTGTTTAAGAGAATCTTTTATACAACATTCATATTTTAGGTCAGAAATTTTATCTTCAAATTCCTTCAAATCAGGGGTTGATTCTTTCAATTTTACATTTAAAGACTCAATGTCCTCAGCCAAAGCATTTGCTCGAAACATCTCATTGGTCTTTTAAACTTGTAATTGTCTGACGGTCTTGCTTAACTCAAGAACTTTGGTTTCAAGTTCTTGTTTTTCAAGATGCAGTTTGGAATTTGGAGTAAAAGTGGCTGCAGATTTTTCAGATTTCAAATTGTCAAAATCCTTTTGAAGTAAATTAAATTTAGCTTTAGAATTTTGAAATTCGTTTTCTTTGTCTTCCAAATCTTTGGTTAATTTTGAAATCTTTTTACTCAACCCTTTTCCATGTTCCACAGCTGCATCACACATATCCATATAGTAATGTAATGTGAGTCCCTGAAATACGATGGTTAACCTAGAAGTGTAAAATACAACAAGTCTAATAATCACTAGAATGGACTATTATTACTTGTAAATAAAGATGCAAGATATATAAACAAAGTAATACAAGACTTAAAGCAATAAACAAGTAAAGTGGAACATTATGTATTTTTCAAGTGTATTTTATTTATGATGTTAAATAAAATACAAGGTTGTGCGGAATCAAGATAATACAAATAAGTATGTATCCTAACAACCTATGAATTACAAATGATCTATATTTGTCAAATAACTCTTTAGGATCGAGATACTTAAAGTTGTGAAGTATCCCAGTTTAAGATCGAGAGTATTTAGACAAATTCACTCTAATGCAAAATGTTTGCTTAAAAGTATTTTCTCAAAGAAATGACTTTGTATTTATAGGCAACAAAATTCACCAGTGAATTTTGTGCCGTACAAATATGGTTGCACGCATTTAATGATCCGACAAGAACATTAAATGCATTGGTTAATGGTACAAGGATAAAGTCATATCGATATGATTTTATTCTTTTAGCCAACCACCCTTACACGCATAAACTTTGGTAAAGAACAAGTGGATTGTTCTTTGGAAAGTGTGTAAAGGCAAAATTCAATTCCTCGATATCAGTGTTCAGACTTGTAAGGTCTAGAACACTGACAATCCTCCAGTGTACAGATATGGTAAGACTTCCAGTGGACTCCGCCATTTTTCAGTCTTCTTTATTCTGACTTCAGTGAGAACGTCTTCAGTAGAGTAGATCTGGACTGGGGTGAAGTCCAGTGAGCTCATCTGGAGAATACTCCAGATTTCCTATACAAGTATTTGCTTACTGGTCTTCCATTATTTCTGGACAAATCTTCAGAGGGACTCCAGATTCCAAGTCTGGAGTAGGTCCAGTAGAACACGTTTTCTGGACAGATCTTCAGTAAGGCTCCAGTAGTCGAGTCTGGACGAGTCCAGTAAATCTGGACCTAACAAATTCCCCCTATTTGTTTAGAAATAATGCAAGTGTTTTCAAGCTTAAATCTATACAATTTTGTATGCTTGAAAAACACAGTTTTGATTTTAGTCTAAAAAATCTAAGTTACTGGAAAACACTTTATAGATCATGAGTGTTTTTCAGTTTCATCTTTTAAGTTCTAACTTAGAATAAATCTGATCATTTACTTTTATGAATTAAAAATTGCAACTAATATTACATACATCAACTGATAAATAGTTACAATTTTCTTTAAACAATAAATTACAATAAGTAAATGATAAGAGTCAGGCCCTTCTCTTCGATGTCTGTCCTGGAGCATCTTCAGAAGCCTTTCTCTTTGGTGATGGAGAAGATGGTACTGATTCTGCGATTTCATGCCCATTGCAACTTCCATCTGTTGCTTTCTTCTCCATATCTTCTCAATTCTCTTCAGAAATGCTTTAACATCAGTCGACACATTTGTCTTCCCCCTGAACGTTAAAGCAATCTCTTTCAGTTCACTCCATCCAAACGCTTGGACTGAAGTACTCTTTCTTTCATCAGTAAAGTTACCTTCCCTGGTTAACTTTACCTCAAACTTGGACATACCTTCATGATTACCAGCAAGCTTGATCTCTGCACCAGTGATCCTTCTAGCATCAGCCCTGAAATTTACATTTCATTATACTTGTCTTTCAATTTGGCTGTCTGGATCAATGCTTCAGTTTTCTTTGACACTCTCTTTTGCTCAACAGCAGACTGGAGTTGTTGACGATTAATTTTCAGAGAAGTGTCCAGGGGAATGAATCTGCTTACATCAGCATCTTTAATAGCTTTGATTTGTTTGGCAGTCAGTTTTGGTAAGCCAGTCAGTTTCTTTCTGTACTCTAACTCCAGAGCACTAGCATTCTTCCTTATCTTCCTCTGGAGCATCACCAGTTCCTCCTTCCTCTGCCTGATGAGTTCTGGTACACTAACGCCATAAATTATAGAATCATAAACCTGTTCTTCTTCGGCGTAAAAGGAGCGTACATGAACATCATTCAATGCATTCAGACATTGATGAACTCTAGGGTCTTCCTTCATCTTTTTGTACACATCAATATTTATGCCTAACCTGCCAGCATTGTAAGAGTCCAGAGTCCCCATAGTTGCCATCTCCCTTTGATGGGCCAGCAGTTCATCTTTTTGATTTCTCTTAAAGATCTCTATCATTATGCATTCTTGTTCTAGCTTCTTGGAGGTTTCATCATCAGCAGTAGGATACTCTGATGATTCTTCAGCAGTTTGTTCTTCTTCACCAGATACCAATTGTGCTTTTCCTTTAACAGACTTCAGTGTAGTTGGTATATCTGGGAAAGAATCAAACTGGGGCTCACTGGCTTCAGTACCAGCAGCTTCTTCAGACAGCATAGTGGATTCAGTGCCAAATGCTCTTTGTGCCAAATGCTTCAGTGTCACTTGTTTTTGGTCACCAGACGACTTTTCCCCCTTGGAATGATCACCAGTTCTGGACTTGAGATCATTCCATAATTGTTCTAGCATATGTCTGTCCAGTGCACCAAAGGTTCTTCCTGCCACTGGAGTTGTATCAGTCACAACTTTCTTAAGTGCCTGCACTTCCTTTTTAACAGTTTCAACTTCTTTAGGCAAGTGCTTTGGCAATTTTTCTTCCATCAACCTCTCCACTTGGGGTAACAGCCCATCTTGAAGAGTTCGAAGAACAGTCTCAGAAATTTCTTCAGATAATTCTTTCAGCATACTGATTTCTGAACTTCTTTGTACATTCATCACTAATCGTACTTACAACTGCATCCTGATCAAGTGTGGATCTACTCTCCAGAAAACTTATCCTGGTAACCAACTTCTGAACCTCTTCATTCAGACCTGCCAGTGGTTGAACAAGTTCACCTTTCACTGCAGTCTGAACAGAGTTCACCAGCCTTGTCTCCATCCCTGGACTGCCACTTTGAAATTTTCAGTATTGTTGTTTGTGGCCAGTACCAGTTCATCAAGCTTCTCAAAAACAAGCTTCTTATTTCCAGCAAATATATTCATCTCAGATGCAAGGTTATTTGATAATAAAGATTTAAAGTCTGAAATAACCTGCGATGAAGTCTGGAGTGATCTCTCCAGGTCCGCCACCTTACTTAAAAGGCCTTGGACCTCGGCAGAAATGAAGTGGAGAGACCACTGGGAGGTTCAAGATTGGAAGGCAATCTGGTCATAAGAGGTACTTGTGCCCAGTCCTCTTCAGTTGCAGCTTCAGATGTTACAACTGTTGAGTCCAGCGCACGAGGTTCAGTTACGTTGACTGGAGTTTGAAGTGGTGGAGGCTGAGATTGTGAAGTTTGAGTGGTTGCAGGAGTGAAGTATTGAGTATTTCTTGGAATTGAAGGTGGTGGTGGTGGTGGCATGTTTGATTCTGGTGGAGGTGGTTCATTTGATTCTGGTGGTGGTGGTGGCATTTCAGAAGATATAATTGGTTGGGTGACTGAAGCAATAGCAGATGTGTCAATATTTTCTTCTTCGTCACCCAAGAAATGCATGTTTACATCAAAGCCTTCAGACATTGGGGAATCTACATCATCCCATTCTGGAGCCATCCCAACTGTCTGATCCCAGTCTGTTCACCTGTTCACTAACTTGTTCACCAGCCTCTACATTCAAGTCGATTTGAGCCTCTTGCTCACCAGATACATGTTCATCAGTATGAACATCTTGTTCGACTTGCTCAACAACCTGCTCAATAATCTGGGCCGCATTTTCTATCTGTTCATCAGTCACCTGCCCAACAACCTCTACATTCTCTTCAGGTTCAAAAATCGGAGACCCATCCAAATTCATTACATCACCAGGATGTCTTTCAGGATTCACCTTAACTCCAGCTCTCATCAGACGCCTGTTTGTTCTAGGTCGTCTGGAAGGTTCAACAATTTATGGTCCTTGACCTTCAGGAGCAACTTGTCTAATGGAGGGTCCTTCACCAACTTGACCTCTACCTGGAGCCACTTCAGCTTCTTCTCTTTGAAAGGAGAGCATGGACTGAGGAATATCTACCTCATTCAGTGGAGATCTGAGGTTGGTCAGATCCCTCATATACTCACTCACAGAAAAGTGAGTAGTTTCAAATCATACTGGTCTCCAAGAGCTCTTTTAAATATGAGTGAAAGAAAACGGATATAAGGAACAAAGGCTTTTCTACCTTTCACTCTAAGACGCTCTACCAGATCATCAAAAAGAATCTGAGCAAAATCCACTCTAAGTCCAAACCATAGGCAGTAGGCAATCTGGAGATGGGTTTGATTTATCTGGTCTAACCCTCCAGAACTGCCTCCCAGACATTCAACAATGTGGGTGAAGAAGTATCTCCATGAGTCTGATAGTTTGCTCATGTAGATAGTTCCCTTCCTGGATAGCTGGCCATGCTCATCCATTATATCTTTGTGCCCCATCAGTCTGCACACTTCCCTTGTATTGATACCAGAAGGAAGTTCGATGGGCAACTCATTCTGTTCAAAATAATTCAATTGAAGAACAGACCTGAGTAGACTAGCAGTGAAACCCAAGGATCTGGTACCTTGCTTCAGAGAGTAAGTAATTGATGAAGTTTCATCATCATATTGTGCAGTATACCAGAATTCACAGAGGTAATCGTGGTACATCCTCCCTGGATTTAATGTCAACGCACCATATAGTGGGCATGAGAGAAAAAATGTGTTTAATCTCCCAATAACAGATTGGGCATCATGAACACTGGAAAGTGAAAGTCTGGCCATCCAGTTGTTCATGTTTATTCTTATAGCTTTTGCCTCTAGAGTGATATGGGGTGCCTTGTCAACATTTTCAGTTGGATCATATTCAGCACCGAGCAGATTTTTAAGAGATTTAGATTGTCTAGGTGCCATTATATGAAGAATAGATGAAGATGAAATTGAGTATTTAGGGTTTAGATGAAGATTTGATGAAGGAATGAATGGAAATGGAGTAAATATGAGAGATGATGATGATTGGAAAATGAATGAAGAAGTAAATGAAGGAATTTGAAAGATTTGGGAGTAAATATTGTAACACCCCAACTGAGGCGGAACGA
>CM067167.1:281548142-281611909 GCA_034093135.1 Erigeron breviscapus
AGCAAACTGTCAGACTCATGGAGATACTTCTTCACCCACATTGTTGAATGTCTGGGAGGCAGTTCTGGAGGGTTAGACCAGATAAATCAAACCCATCTCCAGATTGCCTACTGCCCTCTGGTTTGCTTATAGAGTGTATTTTGCTCAGATTCTTTTTGATGATCTGGTAGAGCGTCTTAGAGTGAAAGGTAGAAAAGCCTTTGTTCCTTATATCCGTTTTATTTCACTCATATTTAAAAGAGCTCTTGGAGACCAGTATGATTTTGAAACTACTCACTTTTCTGTGAGTGAGTATATGAGTGATCTGACCAACCTCAGATCTCCACTGAATGAGGTAGATATTCCTCAGTCCATGCTCTGCTTTCAAAGAGAAGAAGCTGAAGTGGCTCCAGGTAGAGGTCAAGTTGGTGAAGGACCCTCCATTAGACAAGTTGCTCCTGAAGGTCAAGGACCAGAAATTGTTGAACCTTCCAGACGACCTAGAACAAACAGGCGTCTGATGAGAGCTGGAGTTAAGGTGAATCCTGAAAGACATCCTGGTGATGTAATGAATTTGGATGGGTCTCCGATTTTTGAACCTGAAGAGAATGTAGAGGTTGTTGGGCAGGTGACTGATGAACAGATAGAAAATGCGGCCCAGATTATTGAGCAGGTTGTTGAGCAAGTCGAACAAGATGTTCATACTGATGAACATGTATCTGGTGAGCAAGAGGCTCAAATCGACTTGAATGTAGAGGCTGGTGAACAAGTTAGTGAACAGGCTGGTGAACAGACTTGTGATCAGACAGTTGGGATGACTCCAGATTGGGATGATGTAGATTCCCCAATGTCTGAAGGTTTTGATGTAAACATGAATTTCCTGGGTGATGAAGAAGAAAATATTGACACATCTGCTATTGCTTCAGTCACCCAACCAATTATATCTGCTGAAATGCCACCACCACCACCAGAATCAAATGAACCTCCACCAGAATCAAACATGTCACCACCACCACCACCTTCAATTCCTAGAGATACCCAATACTTCACTCCTGCAACCACTCAAACTTCACAATCTCAACCTCCACCACTTCAAACTCCAGTCAACGTAACTGAACCTCGTGCGCTGGACTCAACAGTTGTAACATCTGAAGCTGCAACTGAAGAGGACTGGGCACAAGTACCTCTTATGACCAGATTGCCTTCCAATCTTGAACCTCCCAGTGGTCTCTCCACTTCATTTTCTGCCGAGGTCCAAGGCCTTTTAAGTAAGGTGGCGGACCTGGAGAGATCACTCCAGACTTCATCGCAGGTTATTTCAGACTTTAAATCTTTATTATCAAATAACCTTGCATCTGAGATGAATATATTTGCTGGAAATAAGAAGCTTGTTTTTGAGAAGCTTGATGAACTGGTACTGGCCACAAACAACAATACTGAAAATTTCAAAGTGGCAGTCCAGGGATTGGAGACAAGGCTGGTGAACTCTGTTCAGACTGCAGTGAAAGGTGAACTTGTTCAACCACTGGCAGGTCTGAATGAAGAGGTTCAGAAGTTGGTTACCAGGATAAGTTCTCTGGAGAGTAGATCCACACTTGATCAGATGCAGTTGTAAGTACGATTAGTGATGAATGTACAAAGAAGTTCAGAATCAGTATGCTGAAAGAATTATCTGTAGAAATTTCTGAGACTGTTCTTCGAACTCTTCAAGATGGGCTGTTACCCCAAGTGGAGAGGTTGATGGAAGAAAAATTGTCAAAGCACTTGCCTAAAGAAGTTGAAACTGTTAAAAAGGAAGTGCAGGCACTTAAGAAAGTTGTGACTGATACAACTCCAGTGGCAGGAAGAACCTTTGGTGTACTGGACAGACATATGCTAGAACAATTATGGAATGATCTCAAGTCCAGAACTGGTGATCATTCCAAGGGGGAAAAGTCGTATGGTGACCAAAAACAAGTGACACTGAAGCATTTGGTACAAAGAGCATTTGGCACTGAAGCCACTATGCTGTCTGAAGAAGCTGCTGGTACTGAAGCCAGTGAGCCCCAGTTTGAGTCATTCCCAGATATACCAACTACACTGAAGTCTGTTAAAGGAAAAGCACAATTGGTATCTGGTGAAAAAGAACAAACTGCTGAAGAATCATCAGAGTATCCTACTGCTGATGATGAAACCTCCAAGAAGCTAGAACAAGAATGCATAATGATAGAGATCTTTAAGAGAAATCAAAAGATGAACTGCTGGCCCATCAAAGGGAGATGGCAACTATGGGGACTCTGGACTCTTACAATGCTGGCAGGTTAGGCATAAATATTGATGTGTACAAAAGATGAAGGAAGACCCTAGAGTTCATCAATGTCTGAATGCATTGAATGATGTTCATGTACGCTCCTTTTACGCCGAAGAAGAACAGGTTTATGATTCTATAATTTATGGCGTTAGTGTACCAGAACTCATCAGGCAGAGGAAGGAGGAACTGGTGATGCTCCAGAAGAAGATAAGGAAGAATGCTAGTGCTCTGGAGTTAGAGTACAGAAAGAAACTGACTGGCTTACCAAAACTGACTGCCAAACAAATCAAAGCTATTAAAGATGCTGATGTAAGCAGATTCATTCCCCTGGACACTTCTCTGAAAATTAATCGTCAACAACTCCAGTCTGCTGTTGAGCAAAAGAGAGTGTCAAAGAAAACTGAAGCATTGATCCAGACAGCCAAATTGAAAGACAAGTATAATGAAATGTTAAATTTCAGGGCTGATGCTAGACGGATCACTGGTGCAGAAATCAAGCTTGCTGGTAATCATGAAGGTATGTCCAAGTTTGAGGTAAAGTTAACCAGGGAAGGTAACTTTACTGATGAAAGAAAGAGTACTTCAGTCCAAGCGTTTGGATGGAGTGAACTGAAAGAGATTGCTTTAACGTTCAGGGAAGACAAATGTGTCGACTGATGTTAAAGCATTTCTGAAGAGAATTGAGAAGGTATGGAGAAGAAAGCAACAGATGGAAGTTGCAATGGGCATGAAATCGCCAGAATCAGTACCATCTTCTCCATCACCAAAGAGAAAGGCTTCTGAAGATGCTCCAGGACAGACATTGAAGAGAAGGGCCTGACTCTTATCATTTACTTATTGTAATTTATTGTTTAAAGAAAATTGTAACTATTTATCAGTTGATGTATGTAATATTAGTTGCAATTTTTGATTCATAAAAGTAAATGATCAGATTTATTCTAAGTTAGAACTTAAAAGATGAAACTGAAAACACTCATGATCTATAAAGTGTTTTCCAGTAACTTAGATTTTTTAGACTAAAATCAAACTTGTGTTTTTCAAGCATACAAAATTGTATAGATTTAAGCTTGAAAACACTTGCATTATTTCTAAACAAATAGGGGGAATTTGTTAGGTCCAGATTTACTGGACTCGCTCAGACTCGACTACTGGAGCCTTACTGAAGATCTGTCCAGAAACGTGTTCTACTGGACCTATTCCAGACTTGGAATCTGGAGTCCCTCTGAAGATTTGTCCAGAAATAATGGAAGACCAGTGAGCAAATACTTGTATAGGAAATCTGGAGTATTCTCCAGATTAGCTCACTGGACTTCACCCCAGTCCAGATCTACTCTACTGAGACGTTCTCACTGAAGTCAGAATAAAGAAGACTGACAAATGGCGGAGTCCACTGGAAGTCTTACCATATCTGTACACTGGAGGATTGTCAGTGTTCTAGACCTTACAAGTCTGAACACTGATATCGAGGAATTGAATTTTGCCTTTACACACTTTCCAAAGAACAATCCACTTGTTCTTTACCAAAGTTTATGCGTGTAAAGGTGGTTGGTTAAAAGAATAAAATCATATCGATATGACTTTATCCTTGTACCATTAACCAATGCATTTAATGTTCTTGTCGGATCATTAAATGCATGCAACCATATTTGTACGGCACAAAATTCACTGGTGAATTTTGTTGCCTATAAATACAAAGTCATTTCTTTGAGAAAATACTTTTAAGCATACATTTTGCATTAGAGTGAATTGTTTAAATACTCTCGATCTTAAACTGGGATACTTCACAACTTTAAGTATCTCGATCCAAAAGAGTTATTTGACAATATAGATCATTTGTAATTCATAGGTTGTTAGGATACATACTTATTTGTATTATCTTGATTCCGCACAACCTTGTATTTTATTTAACATCATAAATAAAATACACCATTGAAAAATACATAATGTTCCACTTTACTTGTTTATTGCTTTAAGTCTTGTATTACTTTGTTTATATATTCTTGCATTTATTTACAAGTAATACTAGTCCATTCTAGTGATTATTAGTCTTGTTGTATTTTACACTTCTAGGTTAACCATCGTATTTCAGGGACTCACATTACATTACTATATGGATATGTGTGATGCAGCTGTGGAACATGGAAAAGGGTTGAGTAAAAAGATTTCAAAATTAACCAAAGATTTGGAAGACAAAGAAAACGAATTTCAAAATTCTAAAGCTAAATTTAATTTACTTCAAAAGGATTTTGACAATTTGAAATCTGAAAAATCTGCAGCCACTTTTACTCCAAATTCCAAACTGCATCTTGAAAAACAAGAACTTGAAACCAAAGTTCTTGAGTTAAGCAAGACCGTCAGACAATTACAAGTTGAAAAGACCAATGAGATGTTTCGAGCAAATGCTTTGGTCGAGGACATTGAGTCTTTAAATGTAAAATTGAAAGAATCAACCCCTGATTTGAAGGAATTTGAAGATAAAATTTCTGACCTAAAATATGAATGTTGTATAAAAGATTCTCTTAAACAAAAACTTGATAAAGAAAATGATAAGCTTAAAGCAGAAATCAAATCTTATCAAGAAAAGTTGTACAAGATTAATCGATCATATCAACAAATCTTTTTGAATAGGCCAAGAAATTCAGAAACTTTATTCACTTCAGGGTTGGGTTATGTCAATCCAAAACATTTGCTCGAAGCCCAAGAAGAAATCCCATTGTATAAGGAATCTTATTTGAGATGTGGGATGACTGACCAGTTTGTGAGACCAAATGATGGTGATTTTGAGGATGATTATTTTCTAAAGAAGGGTGCAAATGTCTACTTTAACTATGAGTTAATGGATGAGACATATGATTTTTTCAGTCACCCTGTGCATAAAAGTGAAAAAGATGATCATGAGGTTGAAATACCTGAAATTCTTGAGTGTTTTAAAGAAAAACCTTTAGAAGAACCTGTTCAAATTCCAAAACCGGAAAATTTGAGACCTTATGTTCCACAAAAAGTTTTGGAAAAGGTAATAGAGGATTTGAAAAAGTCTCTTGATGAAAAGCAATCTTTAATAGATAATCTGAAGACTTAAAATCACTGTGTCATTGACCAACTCCAAAGTCCAATCAATCACTTAAGACGGATTCAAGACCGAAACCAAACAAAGGTCCCACAGTTTCTAAGAATTCAAAGACTTCTAGACAACCACAGATGAAAAAGGTTAAATCTGAACCTAAGTCCCAACAAGAAGTCAAAACAAGTAGTGGTCCAAAGATTGTCAAGAATGAAACTTTCTCATTAGATAACAAACAACCTCAGCATGTTAGGTATTCTAGTTTTCCTAGGTATTCTCAGAAGACTTCTAAGTGCACTTTACAGGGAGTTAGAGATACAATTTCAGGAACAACTAAATACAAAGATAAGTATGGTTGGTTGTCACCTAATAACATCAAGAAAGTAAACAAGACCACAGAAACCATCAAGAAGAAACCTGTCAAGAACAGCAATAACAAATTGTTTGCTAACTCAAAGAATGTTCGTGTTTCAGGTGACTTGTGCTTAACTAGTAATAGTAAATGGATTCCTAAAGATAGATTTTTGCATGCTTCTCGAAAAGTCAAGCTTGATGGAAATACAACAAATGTCAAACAAGTGTGGATTGTCCGTAGATCAAATTCTTTAGATAGTGCTAATACATCTAGGACTAGTCCTGCTTGTCTCAAAACTTGTGTATAATTTGTTACTTTTCATTGTTTGTAATTCGTATTTCTTGTTTGAACTCGTATGTGTGCTTGTTTGTTATTTTGAATAAAAAGTTTGTTTGTGTGTTATTTTGTTTTATGTTAATTTTTTATGTGTACTTGCATGTTATCCCTCTAACCTGCAAGGACCCAATCTATGTGGGTACCTAAATCATATTCATTGTCCTTGCAGGAATATCTCATTTGTGTATGGTATGTTGACTCGGGATGTTCTCGTCATATGACTGGAAACAAGTTCATTCTTACAAACTTTGTTGAGAAATTTATGGGAACTGTCAGATTCGGAAACGATCATATCGCTCCTATTCTTGGTTATGGAGACATTGTTAAAAACGGAGTCACTATCAAGAGAGTTTCCTATGTTGAAGGATTAGGACACAATCGTTTTAGTGTTGGACAATTTTGTGACAATGATCTTCAAGTATTATTATTCAGGAGATATGAATGCAAAGTGCAGACTGAAGAGGGTGCGGATATTATTACTGGAACAAGAGACAATAATTTGTTCACAATTGATCTCAACAACATTCCAACTCATTCTTCAGAGATTTGTCTTCTTTCAAAAGCAACTGCACAAAACTCTTGGTTATGGCATCGCCGACTTTCTCATCTTAATTTTCAAACGATCAATGCTCTTGTGGATAAACAACTTGTTAAAGGTCTTCCGGATTACAAGTATGAAAGTGAACATGTTTGTCCGGCTTGTGAAATTAGAAAGATGAAGAAAGCATCACACAAATCAAAGAAGTATCTAAGTACTGAAGGTCCTTTGCACCTTATTCATATGGATTTGTGTGGACCAGTGAAAGTTCAAAGTATCCATGGCAAGCGATACATTCTTGTGATTGTCGATGATTATTCTCGTTATACTTGGGTATTCTTTCTTCATGCAAAAAGTGATGCTCCGAATGTGATAATTGATTTCATCAAGAAAACCCAAGTAAATCTTAAATCATCTATTAGAATCGTTCGCTCAGACAATGGCACTGAATTCAAGAATTCAACAATTGATTCTTTCTTCAAGTCCATTGGTATTACTCATCAATTTTCCGCTGGCAGGACACCTCAACAGAATGGAGTAGTTGAACGTCGTAATCGAACTCTTGTTGAAGCAGCTAGAACAATGCTTGCTTATTCTAAGTTGCCTCCGAATCTATGGGCTGAAGCTGTTGCTACTGCTTGTTTCATTCAAAATAGATCAATCATAAACAAGAGGTTTGATAAAACTCCATATGAGGTGATTAACAAAAGAAAGCCCAATGTGAACTTCTTACACATATTCGGATGTGTTTGTTATGTTCATAATGATCGAGATAATCTGGGCAAATTTGAACCAAAAGGCGATGAGGCATATTTCATCGGTTATTCGAGAGAATCAATAGCTTATCGTGTATATAACCGAAGAACCAAGAGAATCGAAGAGAGTATGAATGTTAGATTTGATGAACTCTCGGGAATGGTTCTTGAACAACACAGTTCAAGACCCGAACTTAAAAGTCCACAAGCTTCCGCAACAAAAACTGATTCCAATGTCAAATCATCATTCTCCACTCCGACTACACAAGATTTGGATATCTTGTTTGAAGAGTTTTTCCAAATTCTGACGAAAGTTCCTGAATCTGAAGTGAATACAAATGAACCATCCAGTTCAAATTCAAATGAGATGGATCCCAATGAGTCTTCACCATCACAAACATCAGATGTTAATTCTTCATCTGATGATAATTCTGAACTGCATACTCAACCTCATAATATCTCTCAAGTGACAAATCCGTCAACCAATCCTGAAGATTATGATCCCGACGACTTTGTTGAACCAATTGCAACTTCATTTGAACAATTGACAGAGCAACATACTCCTGGTTTTATTGATTCTGAAGAATCTAGTGATCCAATTGATCCACTTACTCAAACTACCAAATGGACTAGAGCTCATCCAATTTCTCAAGTCATTGGTAACCCAACATCCGGAGTTAAGACAAGATCCGCATCCGCGAATGAATGTCTGTTTGTGAATTTTCTGAGTATGGTTGAACCAAAGACAGTGAATGAAGCTCTAGGTTGTCCAGATTGGGTGAAAGCAATGCAGGAAGAACTTAATCAGTTCGAACGTCTTGAGGTGTGGAAATTGGTTCCTAATCCTTACAAGAATAAGGAGGCAATTAAGACCAAATGGATCTTCAAAAACAAAAAGGATGAAACTGGAGTTGTTGTACGGAACAAAGCACGATTGGTTGCAAAGGGATATTGTCAACAAGATGGAATTGATTACGATGAGACATTCGCACCAGTTGCACGAATTGAGGCCATTCAGATGTTTCTTGCATACACTGCCTACAAGAATTTCACTGTATACCAGATGGATGTCAAAACTGCCTTCTTAAATGGAATTCTCAAACAAGAAGTGTACGTTGAACAACCTGAGGGATTTGTGAATTCAAAACATCCGAACTATGTTTATAGGTTAGATAAGGGTTTATATGGTCTGAAACAAGCCCCTCGTGCATGGTATGATGCTCTCTCGTCTTATCTTGTGAAATCTGGTTTTAGCAAAGGTTCAATTGACACTACCTTGTTTATCAAAAGACAAGGAAGTGACATCATTCTAATCCAGATTTATGTTGACGACATAATTTTCGGGTCAACTAATCCTAAATACTGCAAGAATTTTTCTGCTTTAATGATCAGCAAATTTGAAATGAGCATGATGGGTGAATTAAACTTTTTCCTTGGTCTTCAAGTCAAACAGTTGTCAAATGGTACATTTATTTTTCAAAATAAATACATACTTGACATGTTGAAAAAGTTTGATATGATGAATTGTCAACCAATTGGTACACCCATGGAAGCTCGAACAAAGATAAATGCTGATTTAAGTGGAAAATCTTTTGATCAAACGAGATATCGCAGTATGATAGGTTCACTCATGTATTTGACAGCGAGTCGCCCGGATATTATATTCGCCACATGCATGTGTGCCAGGTACCAGGCCAATGCAAAGGAAAGTCATTTCCAGGCCGTCAAACGGATATTCCGATACCTGAAAGGCACTGTGAACCTTGGTCTCTGGTATCCAAGGGATACCGGGTTTCAGTTAATTGCATATTCGGATGCTGACCATGCAGGTTGTAAGCTTGATCGAAAGAGTACTTCTGGGAGCGTACAGTTTTTAGGGGATAGATTAGTCAGTTGGTCTTCGAAGAAACAAAATTGTGTATCCACATCCACTGCAGAAGCTGAATATGTTGATGCAGCAAGCTGTTGTTCACAAGTTCTTTGGATGAAGACGCAGTTGACTGATTATGGATTTCAGTTCAACAGAATTCCTATCTACTGTGACTCTAAGAGTGCAATTGCTATTTCTTGCAATCCGGTACAGCACACTAAGACCAAGCACATAGATGTTCGGTACCATTTTCTAAACGATCATGTCGAGAAAGGTAACATCGAACTCTATTTTGTCCCGACAGACTACCAACTTGCTGACCTATTCACCAAACCTTTGGATGAACAGAGGTTTAATTTTCTTAAAACCAAGTTGGGAATGCTAGATTTACAAACTTAAATGCGTTCATGCCATGGATTCTATGTTCATTTTCTGTTTCAAACATTGATGTGTTTTACTTGTTATTACATGCAATGTTTGAGGGAGAGAAAAAGGGTAGAATGCATGATTTTAGGGGGAGTTTGTAAATTTACTGTTTTGGTATATGCTTAATTTGAGGGGGAGTGTGCAAATGCATGTGAATACTTGTTTGCTAATATAGTTTGTGTAATTTTTTTTATGTGTGTTTGTTTAAAACTGAAAAACCAAATACAAAATTAGAAAATGTTAAAAGATAAAAAGATTTTTTTTAATGTTGTTAAATTTTTTTATTTTATCTCTTATTTTTGTTTAAATAAGTTTCTCTTATTTTTATTTTTTTTGTTGTTTTAGTCATTTTATTTGAAAAAGCCCAAAACATTATGTTGAGCCCAAAATGTGTTTTAAGCCCAAAACATTTTTGGAATCCGGGTTGGCACGCGTGTCAAACCCAGACCCGCGACCCGGATTTGAGATTTAAATAGAATTTGGGCGGGCCAAACTCATTTCTATTCAAATTCAAATCAATTTTTTCTTTATTTTACTCTCAAAAAACCGATCATTCTTATTATCATTCAATCAATCTTTTTCATCTAATTCATAATAATCAAAGTGGGGTTATACTAGTGATCGATTTTCTGATATATTTCATCTGTTTATTCGATCAAATCATCAGTTTTAAGGTAAATTTTCTTGTTTTCATATTGAATGCCAACTGTTTGATTAAATGCCATAGTGAACTACCATGATTTTTCAGATTTTTGTGATGATTTGTTTCATGTGATCTTAGTTGCATGATTAGGGTTATTACTTGTTGTTTATCTGAATTAAATGCCTTAATCTGCTCTTGATTGGATTTTCTGGGTTTGAATGATAAAGGGATGGGTAAAAATATGAATGTTTGATCAAAAGTGCCATTTGCAGAGCTTTGAGCTCGGCAAATGCGATGTTTGTTCATGATAATCTTCAAATCTTTATATTTTCTGGTTAACATGTTCATATAATTCTTAAACAAATTTTTGGATCAAAAATAGTCATTTGCAGAGCTTCTTGCTCGGCAAATACTTGTTTTTATCAAAACAAATTTGTTTTTCACCAAGTTCTTAAAAACATCACTTTGCAGAGCTTTTTGCTCGGCATTCATTACATTTTGGTTATCCAAATTTTTTTTTTCCAAGTCTAAAATCAACTGTTTGCAGAGCTTTGAGCTCGGCAAACAGTACATTTTGCTTCAAAAATTTTCCAAGTCTTAAAACTACTGTTTGCAGAGCTCTGAGCTCGGCAAACAGTACAAATTGGATTTTCAAATTTTTATAAGACTTGAACCTTTCATTTGCAGAGCTTTGAGCTCGGCAAATGCGTGTAACTTTTCACCAAATGTTTTAAATCAAATGTTTGCAGAACATTTTGCTCGGCAAACAATGTATTTGGGTGAAATTTTTTTACAAAACTTCAATTTTCATTGAAATGTTCCTTTAATCAATTGTCAACATTATTGTTGTCCAATTAAAAGGAAATTTCATACATTTAAAAGGAGTTGATCTAAATAGCTCATTTGCCGAGGTATGAGCTCGGCGTTTACGAGATTCAACTCCAATACACGATGACTTGACACTTGTGTGCCTGTTCTGTACCATTCTCGTGTTTGCCGAGATGTTTACTCGGCAAATCATACATTTTGTCAAAATTTTTGCCAAAACCAATTTTTGGTCCTTATTAATTTCTGGGCAAAATTTTGAGAATTTTTTTTTTTGAAACCCCCATTTGCCGAGGTTTTTGCTCGGCAAACAGTTAAAATTGTTTTTCTTTATTTTTTATTCTAAGTTTTTTTTATTATTTGTGTTGATTTTAAAATGTATGTATGTATGTGAGTATTGTGTTTGTATATATAGTATTTCATAAGTGTTGGGGGTAAGAAGCAAGGTATCGAACGCCTTTGTGTACTACCTTTGTTTTCTTATCTTTTAATACTTATGTGATTCTATATATCGTCATGTTTTGTATATATATTAGGGTGAGAAGCAA
The DNA here is from genome assembly GCA_034093135.1 of Erigeron breviscapus. NCBI lineage: Eukaryota > Viridiplantae > Streptophyta > Magnoliopsida > Asterales > Asteraceae > Erigeron > Erigeron breviscapus. Next base: position 281,559,769 of record CM067167.1, read on the forward strand.
GGTATCGAACGCCTTTGTGTACTACTTTGTTTTCTCATTTCTAATATATGTGCGAAACATTGTCTTTGTGTAATAAATGTGTTTATTAAATGTTGTTGTGTTTTTCTTTTTCTGTGTTTAAAATGTATTTTCTGGTCAAATTTTTGGTCAGTTTGTTGTTTCAGAAAAATAAGAATTATAACGGAGATTTCTTTTTCAATGAAAATGCAAGCAAATCAAGCACTCCATATTCCATTTTCTTCAAAATTTCCAATCATAACGGAGATTCTGAGCCATCATCCTTTGAATAATGCTTTAACTGGTGGTGCAATTGTTCCCGAGAAGTATATATTTGATTTGTGGGAATCAATTGAGTATGTGAAAGGAAGTAAAAGATATAAGACTGCAGACTACTTCCAATTTTCTCTACAGTCAGAAGATCATGTTTTCAACTATAGATTCACTTTGGATGAGTTCAGAACTACAATTGGTTTTCCTGAATTTGAAGAATATGAAGAACTCCCATCTGTTGAAGAAATGTTGGCTGGAATTCACTCTTTGGGTTATGAAGGAGAGTTGGCAACAATGAGAGATTTTAAAAGAATGAATGTAGCAACTCTCTGGCATACGATGTATAATGTTCTTTGCACTTGTTTGATGCCATCACAAAAAGGAATTGATGCTATGACGAAGCATTCTCTGTCAAATTACTATGCAGTCACTCACAATGTTCAATGTGACTTTGCGAAGATAATTTGGGATAAGATGATCCAAGTTGTGAAGGGAAAAGATGTCCAGGAAAGAAATACATACCTTTTATAAGATTCTTCACATTGATTATCGAAGATGTTCTTGGTAATTCAGAAGAAATTCCCAAGTTGGAGGACAGTTTTAAATGTGTAATTGCCATGTATAAGTCAAATATGAGAGGCACAGGAAGTGAAGTTGCTCGACCTTTTCCAATTCCACCATTTCTACTTAATCTGGTTCCTGCTCAGAGTCCCCACCTTAGGACTTATAGAGAGTGGTTAGCCACAGCGATGGGATCTGAAAGCCGACAGATTCCTCCCCAAGCTGTGCATAAGTCGCCAAGTGAGGGTCTTAGGTCTTCTAAAAGAAAAAGAGGGGTTAGTGATGAGGGGACTTCTGGGCAGAGGAAAAGAAAATCAAAAAGAGTTATGTTTGAACAAGAAGCTGTTACACCTGAACTTGTTTCTTCACCTGTTTCTCAATCTACACCATCCATTCAATCAACACAATCTCCACCTACCGTTCAATTTTCACAATCTTCACCTTCTACACCAATTCCATCCGTTGTTTCACCAAATCCACCAACGCTTACACTGCCTCGTTTATCACCTGTTCTTAATCCGACACCGCTTGCTTCAGCACTACCAAATGAACCAACTCCACCACCGGGTAGACGAATTAAAATGATTGGTCGAAGGCCACCATCTGGTCTACCAAAGGCATCAAAGAAGAAGTCAAAAAGAAAGCATAAGTCTTCTAGATCTGCATCACACAGAGTTGAATCAAGTTCGGCAGATTTAGATGAAACTATTGGTGCCTTAGTTGATTAGATGTTGAGCAAGCAACTCGAATTGTTGATAATGTAATTTCTGAGTTGGATACTGAGAATGTTAGCACAGGAGATGATGTTGTGTAGGAGGAACAAGGCGGAAATGAGGGAGGAGTTGAAAATGCTAGAGAGGATGAGAGGTCCGGGTTAGGACAAGGGCATAAAGAAAACGTTGGCCCTCTGATAGTTCAAACAACTGAGTCTAGCCGGGTTGTATACCCTAGGATAGAAGTCGGGAACTGCCCATTCTCGCTTGCACCAAACTCTCCTCGCCATTCTGACTCCTCACAACAGGAGTTAGTCTCAGAAAAGTACGGGGATCAGCCACGTTCACCACACTCTCCTCATTTGGAGGATGGGAGTGTTGAAATTAGAGAGGAACAACCCCACTTCTCGACTTCATTTCGTGCACAAGAGTCTAGATCTCCTAGGAACACGGATTCACAAGCTCAGTTTAGTACTGATGCCGGAACAAGCGGAGGGGGATCCACTGTGTGTGACCCTCAAGGACAGCTTGGAAATCCTGCCTTAGCTAACATTATGCCAGCTTTAGCCGCAGGTAACAGTTCTTAAACCAAGACTGGGGGATGGTATGAACGCTCAGGTGACACTGTTGTTCCTCAGGATCAGCCTGAAACTGTATTAACGGCCATTCTCAGTAACCCCGGTGTTGTTAGAGGTGTTACCCAACAACAAGTACCGGACATTGATTTATCACAGTCTAGGACACAACCTGATTCTGGTTGCAAAGCCACTGAATCTCAAACTGCTGGTGAGGGTTTAACCCGAGGGTCTGTAGGAAATCCTGAATCAGCTTCGCTGAATTTAGGTCACACCACAAGTGTGCAAACAACCCCCGGGTTGGTTACTCCATCTCCTACACAAACACAAAGAACACCAACACCAAATCAAATTCCATCAACATCAACAAATCAACCAACCAAAGATTCTGCATGTGAAGTATTACTTGGAATTCTAAGGTCTGAGGGTGATTTGTTGACAATGACTGAAAGGGGGGTTTTGAATGCTCTAGAGGTGAGAGAAAGAGAACTTGCAAATGAAAGAAGATTCAAGGACCCACAAGATCAAGTTCAATCTCAAAAAGCAGAGTATGATGCAAAACTTGCAGCATTTGAATTACGTTTGTTAGCCTTAGAATCTTGCCGACCGTCCTCGGTTGCTTCTAGACGGGATGATCCTGATTCTGATGATCACCCCGAGGGCGAGAATCAAGGAGAGGGTCAAGCAAATACTGGAAATACTTCGGCAAGAGTTGATGTACATGTTGAGGATGTGGTGATGAGAGAAAGATCTGAGGGTGGAAATCAAGAAGTTATTGAAGAAGATCAAGCTGAGATTGATAGATTAGCTGAGATTAGAGCTAGATCTGATAGGATGTGGAAAGAGCTTGCTGAAAAAGATATTGCGGAAGGTTCAGAAGAGATTGAGAGGATTGCAGAGATTAGAAGGAAATTTGATGAAGTGTTTGGAGTTGATAGTGGTGATGAAGAAGAAGAAGAAAATGAGAATGTTGAAGTAAATGAAGAAGAAGGTTTTGTTATTGAGAATGAAATTGTTGAATATGCTGAAGGCGAAGCAGAAGTTGAGGCAGTAAAAGATAATGTAATCTTGGATGAGCCGGATATAGTTGAGACTCCAGTAAACGTAGAAGCTGATGAAGAACCAATGTTTGAAGAATTTCCAGATCTTGATTATTTTGAAACAGGTTCTTCAAGTAGAATTGAAGTTGGAGAATCATCTATTCCTGCTAACACAACTCCACAGCATTACACTTTTTAAGACTTTAACAGTTTTGATGACTTGAGAAAGACTCCTGAAGCTGCATCTCAGAATTTCAAGAAGTCTACTTATAAACAAGTGTTAAAAGAGGCAATCATATCCGAAGAAGTCCTTCCTGATTATTTTCCTTCTGAATTGACCGAAGAACAAAGAAGGTTTATTGATCGAGGATACTTCTTGAGGGATAAAGAAAGAATGATTACTCTCGGTGTTAAGCCAAAGGAGGCAGCAATGAAGTCTAGATATCTGGAAGAAAGAGCATATCCGATATTCTGTGGAGCTACCAAAATCACTAAAACTAAGAGACCAGAGTTGGATTCTATGTACAAGTTTAAGGAAGCAAGGCAAGTTGAAGAGTACAAAGAGCTTCTTAAACTCACAAAGCAGTACAATCCCAAGTTACTCGAAGAACAAAGAAAACACAAGATTTTGGTGCTGGTCAGAGTGATTTTAATTAAAAGGGTTTCTATCTCTGTTCCATGTTTTCATGTGAAAAGAGACAATAATAAGATGTACAGATTCACTGAAGCCCAGTTCAAGCTGCTGCCAGTTGATGACATTATCTTTCTCTACAACCATTTCCTGAATTGAATGCAAAGATATCGTGAAGACGTTATTGCCTTTGAAGCTGTAAAAAGATACATGTCAAGCTGCATTCAATATGCTTCCTTGGAAGATTTTCAGATAGGTTTTGAAGTTGTCAAGAGGAAGATCAATGTTCCATATCCAGATCAAAGTCTTTACACCGCAGACATTGAAAGGCTAAGTATTGGTCATGTCATTGAAAAACCATCCTTCGGAGTTGTTTTTCTAAACAGTCGAAAGAAGAAGATTTTCATTCGCATGGATGAACTTGCTTCTTATTCTGATGGAACGTTAGAGTTTTGCAAGAATGTTTTGTTATGCTTGAAAGAAGATGATCAAGATGAAAAGAAAAAGGAAGTATTTGATAAAGCAATCTCCAAGATTAATCAAAGACTTGAATACAGAGACAGCATTAGAATGATGAGAGAGGCAAAGAATGTCAAGAAGTCTAAGTATGTTGTACGTCGACGAGGAGGTCGCTGGATCAAGTATGAGCCTAGTCATCTTCCAGGTCCACAAAATATTCCACCAAAGAACTTTGAAGCAAACATGATTGTTCCAGATGATAGACCTGAAGGAGACAACTGGTTCTGGCATCCAAACAAAGACAGACCGAATACAAGAGCTTGAAGATTGACAAAGACTGGATATTTTTGACAAATCACTACTAAGGGGGAGATTGTTAGAAATATATTTAGTAGTAGCTGATTTGTATCTTTTGTACTTATATTGTAAATATCTAAGTATGGAAGGGGGCATATTGTAATATGTGTATAGGTATATAAACCCCCTCCATAATGCATTTTGTAAACTTTTACCCCATTTATGCAATCTAATCTTCCCTGCCATCTCTACTTTCTCTCTCTGCACTCTCTCACTAAAACCTCCATTAACACACACTAAAGCTCGAATTCTATACTTTACAGTCATCGACGACTTTTTTGTAATGTTGATTATGTTTTGCTAACATGGATGGTCTTAAAGACGGATCTTCTTGAATGCATAGAAGTCCAACCTGTATCTCTCTTATGGCATCCTTTTGGAAATTAATGTTAGGATTGACATCCATTACTAGATTCGGGTCGAATAGTTCTGCCACTGTCCTTTGCTTGAATGTAAAGCAGTCTTATGTGTACCACTCTTATGGCAGTCCTACGTGTATTACTCTTATGGTTTACAGAACAAATTAGCTATTTTCCTAGTAAATAGATATATCATCCGACAAATAATGTTACTGCAATGGCGGTGCTAATGCGACTCTTGTCATCTTGAAAAAATTCAGCCAGCCCAAAATCAGGTAAACCTCAAATCTAGCAAGATATTAGGATCTTTAATATCCCTTGAATAATCCAGTTTTTGAATGCTCATGAAGGTAAACCAGGCGTTCTGCATCAAACCTCTTCCCAGGTTAAGGTCTTTCCCTTTGTTTCATCCGCAAAAGTAGATAATTCAATATATATATACCACATATTCAGCTCTACTAGAAATTCATATGAGAATGGGCTAATCGCACAAAAAGACAACCAACATTGATACCATATGTATTCTGAAGTAACCAACCTTGTTAGAAAAACCATCTAAAGTTTAACTTCAGTTGATCTAATACGACCAACTTGCACAATTTACAATTTCAAATAATCTGGAATGAAACATACCACCGAAATTGAAGAGGTTGAGTCACATGTTGGGTAAATAGTCTGACCAGATTTTTGTGTTCAATGCTGCTAATCATGTTACTTTCACCTTCGTTATAGAAATCTGCTTCTCTGAATCTGATGTTGAGAATAGACTCTCACAGCTATTTCACGTCCATCCCTGTATATAGGGGTTTACAAGAAAAACCCATACGTCACAAAAGGTTTCATCTGAAAAGGTTTTATCTGAAGTGACAATGATCTATAAAAACTTCTAAAATGTTTGGAGAGCGATAAAGTATTTCATGTCCATCTGTACAATAAAAGTACGTTTTTTGACCCGTTACCCACATTGCTCATATAACAACATTTAGGCTGTGATAAGAAGTACTACCTTCTAGACGGTCCCAAATCCTCTTTCACTGCCCTTATATATTGGACTCAATTTTTGCGAGTATATAAAGTTCAAGATACTGTCAGCAAGTATCTTTGCGAGTTTCTTGGCATCAATGAAAGAACCTGAAATATCAAGTAATTATCAGATTGAACCATGATGTATATATACATGATTAGTGATATTACTAATCTACAATTAGCTCACTATACTTTATGATGTATATATGCTTTTGTTTACAGATATAAAAAGCAATCATTAATTGAAGCTACTATCAAAACCGTCACATAACTAACAACGGAAACAACAATTGCTATTATTTTCACTCCAAAACGCATATAAAAATCCATCAGAATAGATGTTTAGAAATCTCAATCTAAATCCTAACCGGTTGACATGTGATAACATCCTATAATTCTACTTAGTCTCTTATTTGGTCGTTTACACAAATTAAATCATTTAACACGTAGTTACGCTATCTTAACAAGTGACATTTTTGTTTTAAAAATATGTAACAAGATGTAAAATCTGCCTAATGGCTATAACTTTATTTGAAAAAGAGACATAGGGTAGCTACTCCGCTAATCATTCATTTTTGGTGCGAAACGTCTCGTATGACACTACGATAAGCGCCCGCCGTCAAACTTATCAAAATATGCCTAGGACCGATCCATACGCCTCCTATCAAAATATAATATAATGAGCTCGAACCACTACCGGGTTATCAAAAGGAGACGCCGTAGATCAAATCAAATACACCGCTACGGCCGGTGCCACGTCATCGGTGTCACAATAACGCGCCTATGGGACCTCCATGGATAGGTTGCTCTTATTTGCACATCTTAAGAAACTGTTTTGACCGATTTATACGTATCGGATATGTTTCCAAATGACAAAACTAGTTTTTGATCAAATAAAAATAATTTAAATACATATATTTTTGAGACATTTTAAATTTAGACTTAAAACCACATCTCTATCCACCCAATTATCACAAAATCTTAATGGAGTCACTTATATATTTTCGGGCCAATCAATATGCGACAATATTAATTTTCGTGGCCAATGAATACGATTCATAATATGCGACTGTATTATTTTTTGGGCCAAAAACATACATATTTAAAAAAAAAAAAAAAAAAACGATTCATAATATGCGACGATTTTGGGCCAACGAATTTTCGAGGGACATATTTATCATCGCATCAAATGTAACATACTATACCAAACCCACCTTTTTCAGAACACTTTTTGAATCGGGTTTTAAGAGATGGTTTTGACACAACTACAGAGAATAAAATATTGTAATTCCCCAATTAATAATCATGAAGGCAACCTCGTTAGTACATCAAAAGCCAGGGATATCACAATACTTATACAAAGGATAACGAACAAATAACTTTTCAGATAACACGTTATTTTCATAAAATTTACACATTTAATCAAAGAAAGTTTTGAGAGGAAAGATGTTACCGAAAGGATCCTAAAACCACCTAGAATATCCGTACTATTATATATATAACAAATAAAGTTTTGAGAGAAAAGATTGTACCGAAAAGCTCCTAATAACCTCTAGAATATCCGTACTATTATATATATAACAAATAAAGTTTTGAGAGAAAAGATTGTACCGAAAAGATCCTAGTAGCAACTAGAATATCCGTACCTTATCGACGTTCACAACAATTGCAATAATGAAAGAACCGTCAAAACATGCGATCACCTTACCCAATATAATAAATACAAAAAATATAAGCACCAAAATATATCTAGCAAGGATTATGTAATATCATTTATATTTTTTTTATATATATATTTTCATTCTATAACAAATCCAGTTCATTTTTAACTTGCATTTTCTTTACGGTTACCTCTATTATTAATTTTTGTAAGCCATATTATGATCCACCACTTCGTGCTTACTCGAAAATCACCATGGACTCAAATTTAAATATAAACTAGAATTTTATACACTAGACTGTTCGTGAAAAATGATTTAAGACGTATTATTAGCTTTCCATATGTTTTTATTTATCACAAAAATAAACCACACTTAAAGAAAAATAATCATTTTGATAACAAAATCTATACAAGACCACAATTAAAATCTTATCGGAAAAAATAAAAATAAAAGTGATATCCACATTTTGCAGACTATTTTGAGTAAATAATAATTAACTTTTAGACAACACCAACATATCTATATCAACATTTGCTAAAATATATTTTGAAATAGCATAAGCCCATGATAAAACAACAAATTATAACTTAAATAAAAATATAGATATGATGAAATAGATTATGACAGATTATATCAACTAAGAGACCATTTTGTTTAAAAGAAAAATAAAAACTATATGCCTAAAATATTATAAAATTAATAGTGTAAAATTTATAAAAAGGCTTACCACAATGATACTTGAACCTTGCATATAGAGATTACTTGACAATTCCATCAACATTATATTGTGTTTTTCCTTTGTATCTCTCGAACGAGATTACGAAACAAAAAATATATGCATGTATATATGTTTCTGTCGACCAAGCAGAATCACCACCAAACCCAATGTTATTATTATTATTTTACAAATCTATTAATAGTCTAAATGTAGGGATCATGGGTTAATTTTTGCTTTTCTTTGCGGCAGACTCGAACAAATGGATCATGAAATGGTTTTGTAACCTTGTTTTTCCACTAAAATGAATCAAACACTTTGCAAATTGGAGGAAACTAATTTAGTGCAGAATTTTAGAGGTTAGAACACGTATGAAATGAAGGAGATTTTAGAATAAATACATATACTTATGTATTTATATATTTATATATGTGGCCCTTATAATCATTTATCTAATTATAATGATCAATGACCTAATTACCCCTAAATAATTAATAGGTAATTATTTGATGGACGTAATTACCCTTACTTATTAATTAGGGTTTCCCCTTGGGTGTGCTATATAAATAGAGATCATTAGGGAGACTTAGCATGAGAACACCAACACCTCCATCTCCCTCTCTACTCATAACTCATCCTTAGAACATACCCTAAACGGGAACCCGACCCTCAACCGAGTCATGTCGTCTTCCCTCTACGGCTTCTGGATGATCAGGTACACATCCCTAATTCATTATGTGTTTAGTTTATACAATAATTGATCATGTGGTATCAGAGAGTATGTTGATAAATCAATTATTGTTTTTTTCGTTAGTCTGATGCGAATGAATGTATGTAATCACGTAAATCCGTTCCGTTTGGTTTCTTCGCTGCCGCCATAATAAAAACCAAAGGAAAGGTTTTATTTTTCTATTGTTTGATTAACTGCCCTAAAACAATAAAACTAATTCTTTGTCGTTGCCGCCGTAAAGAAAAGCCAAATCCATAAAATTGTTTTTGATAAGCCGCCGAAAACAATTGGTGTTCTGATTGTGATGTTTTAATTGGTTTATTTTTCTTCGAGCCATCAAAGTAAAAAAAGAATAAATTGTTGTTTTATTTTAATGCAAATCTTATCTCAAAATTTGCATGATCAATGAATTTTTGGCCGCTTCTTTAGTAAAATATGTCATGATTTATGTTTGATATTGTTGTATCATGAATATAATGTGTTATTTTCTCCCTTTATTTTGAAAATATGATGATACGACTTAATCTGCAAGCGTGTCATTAGCTTTTATTTTATTTATTTTAACTCTAATGACAAAATTGATTGATCAGTTATTAATGATGTTTATCTTAAAGTTCATTCGACTGTAATAAGATTTCGAAATTCGATCTCGAATTTAATGTTTTTTTTTTCTCGAGATGCTTATGTTTCCTTTTGAAATCAATTTAAGGTTAATGACCTGAGTGACTGAATTAGGATGTGATAATATTTTTTAAAATAAAAATTTTGTCCCCAAGTTTTGCAAAATAATATTTACTTTATTATTCTAAAGTTGCAAAAATAAATCTTGGAGATATTTAATAAAACTGAAATTTTATCACATCCATAAAATCTTTCTCGTTAAATTATGAACTTTTTCCGCGAACTTAAGTTTACCGATAACTAATCTATTTTGCCGGGAACTCATTTAGCGTCAAATTTTAGTGTTAAGTTCTTTAGATTTATAAAACCTAAATCATGTTTTATAACACCTAATCATTCAACTTATTTTATTTGATTGATTTTATCTAGCTTAACTAAATGACCTTATCAAGGTACCACTTCTGCCCAAAGGTGATGTGCTACTCTTACACTGTCATTTAGTATAATTAAGCATTGTCATGAAATGTATATGTCTAATATAATGAACAAGTCAATTAAATGTGTGTCATAGATGTCCTTAAATCATTTATTTTAACGTTGACATAGACATACATATGACATTAGTTTAATATGCATAAATATTACACTTCTGCCCAAAGGTGATGTGTTGTACTTATGTTGCATATTTATCAAATTTTGTTCATTGACATATACATGACATCTGCCCTAAATACTTGAAAGTTTCACTTCTGGCCAAAGTTGATGTGTTACATTCATGTCTGGCAAACTTCACATGTGCACTAAACTTATATGTCTCACTTCTGCCCAAAGGTGATGTGTTACATATAACTTGCACATGTTATTCCTAATGCTTAGATAATTGTTACTAACCAAAGTGAACGCAGTTATCTAAGTAGAATATTACTTAGTCTACTATTTTGGTGTTATAGTAGAATATCACATCTTCAATCTAAATAAATTTTCCCCTATTAGATTCTTCAATAGCCTTAAATCTCAACATTAATCCACTCTAAATACAAAACCTAAAGTAAGTTTTGCTACATCATAAGTTTCACTAAATTTTGCTCTTACTGAGTCTTGTTTTCCTTTAAGACATGAAACACCCACTGCTTCTTCTTATAAAGTATTATGGAAGATAACCTAAGCATAAAAAGTGGGGTAAGTCAATAATAATGTCTCTTATATTAAACAAGAACTCCTTACGTGATTCCTATCATGTGTTTTCTGTGAAAAATGGAAGAATCAAAATAATTCCTAAAATGCATGCAAGTACAAATTCTAAATAAATGGCTAAGTGGCATATGTGAATACATCCTAATATCGAATGCTATGTCCCTTAAACTAAAAGGGCTTATACATGGAAATTAGAAAACTTTCTCAGTGCCTTAAGTAATGACTTTTCCATTACTACGATTAGATGCTTTAAGAATCAACTATAAGACTCATAAGTACCAAAGGAAAATGAGTTTGTTGATAGCAATATACGTACAGGAAAAGGAACGCCTAAAACAGAAAACTAGATAGTATTCACCTCACTACCACTTAACTTTAAAGAGGATAGTTCTTAAGGTCTATTTTCCAGCTTTAAGTTCTTCCGAAAAGAAAGTCAACTTGCACGATGATGCCATTAGCACAGGCACAAACAATATGACTATCCATAATCTAAGGAAGTAGTTGGCTTAGATAAGTAGTTATGAATCTATAATACTTAAGTCTGCTACTAATTTCCAATCAACACATGATGTGTTAAATCTAGTCCTATGCTTTTCCTTACCAGAAATCAATAAATAACGACAATGAGACTTAGTGATTACGGTTAAAAGGATCCTAAGGACTGTCTTTTGGGCTTTATGATACCTTACATATTCTGGATTACTTAGAATAATGTATCAATACTAAAGCTATAACTTTTGACAGTTATAAGGTTTAAATGACCCAAAATACAGTCACTATTAGTTTAAACTCTCATCTTATTGGTTAATACTTTCTGGATAAAAACCCTTATCATAGCACTAAATGATATAATGCACTTTCACAACCTTTTGTTATCATGTAAATGATAATGTAACAAAACGACAATGAGACATATGAATTTCATCCATTAAGACCAAAATTCATGAGCAATCATGATGAAAGATGAATTCTTATTAAATCTCATTCTTAGTGACTTTAGCATGTGTTAAATGCCCCAAGCTTTATTTCATTAAATTTGGTGGAGCTTGTCCTAAATGGAATATTCAGATATAATTTGTATCTAATATATTTACACTGACCAAAAGCCTTAAAGAAATCTATCCATATGTACTTACTATGATTCCTTCTAAATTTGTCCCTTATAATTTCTCATGAAATCAGGACAATAAGGTAATCAAGTCTAACATATATGTATAATTTTCCTTCTCGCATGTATCAGTTAAAACTTCTCATACGGAGTTTTTAGAGATTTTAGAGATCAGTGGGAGCATTATGTACCCTTATCATAGCACTAAGCTGATATAATGCACTTTCACAACCTTTTGTTATCATGTAAATGATAATGTAACAAAACGACAATGAGACATATGAATTTCATCCATTAAGACCAAAATTCATGAGCAATCATGATGAAGGATGAATTCTTATTAAATCTCATTCTTAGTGACTTTAGCATGTGTTAAATGCCCCAAGCTTTATTTCATTAAATTTGGTGGAGCTTGTCCTAAATGGAATATTCAGATATAATTTGTATCTAATATATTTACACTGACCAAAAGCCTTAAAGAAATCTATCCATATGTACTTACTATGATTCCTTCTAAATTTGTCCCTTATAATTTCTCATGAAATCAGGACAATAAGGTAATCAAGTCTAACATATATGTATAATTTTCCTTCTCGCATGTATCAGTTAAAACTTCTCATACGGAGTTTTTAGAGATTTTAGAGATCAGTGGGAGCATTATGTACCCTTATCATAGCACTAAATGATATAATGCACTTTCACAACCTTTTGTTATCATGAAAATGAATAATTAACAAAAGGACAATGAGACATATGAATTTCATCCATTAAGACCAAAATTCATGAGCAATCATGACGAAGGATGAATTCTTATTAAATCTCATTCTTAGTGACTTTAGCATGTGTTAAATGCCCCAAGCTTTATTTCATTAAATTTGGTGGAGCTTGTCCTAAATGGAATATTCAGATATAATTTGTATCTAATATATTTACACTGACCAAAAGCCTTAAAGAAATCTATCCATATGTACTTACTATGATTCCTTCTAAATTTGTCCCTTATAATTTCTCATGAAATCAGGACAATAAGGTAATCAAGTCTAACATATATGTATAATTTTCCTTCTCGCATGTATCAGTTAAAACTTCTCATACGGAGTTTTTAGAGATTTTAGAGATCAGTGGGAGCATTATGTACCCTTATCATAACTTGCAAAAGTTGCAAGAGGTAGGGGAGTGACAATATGTTTTACCTCAAAGTACACCTCTTGTAGTACATGATACTCCTCCATTATAATTTATCTATTTAGAATCGAATCCTACTCCTAACAAAGTTTCATTCATACCTAAGTGAATATGGGCAAACTTAGATTTCTTACTTAAAATTTCATGTAATCCTCAATAAGAGATACTGATATAAACATCATTAAGTTATTTCTCTATTAGATTTTGTTTGGTCTTAATAAAATGTTGACCCTAAGCATGTTGTATTTCTTTAATATTTCTAAGCTTAGTGGGAGTTGTAAAGTTATCATCTTGCCAGAAGTACAATAGGCGGGGGGAGAGACTCATTAAATTTCACTCCGAATTTAACTCCGATTACACCTCTTGTCTACCAGACTTCACCAACTCCTACATACTTAGAAATAAAATGTTGCTCCTAATATACCTGATAATTAACAAAGAGCTAATCTATAAATCTGAAACTCTTAATAAACCCAATAATCAACTCAGGAGGTTCATCAATCTAGATTCAAAAGATCTACTAACCTTGATGATTATATACCTTACCTGATAAAAGTTGAAATGGATGTTGGAAAGTTTACTGATCCTACCTCTTCTAATTATGCCTTAGTATCAATCAGTATTCTAAATGTCATAAAGCTATTTATTAGCATCTTGACTATATATATTAGAATAACGTTTGGAATTTTGGTTGAATTACCTTAAAGGTGTTCATATCTTAACTAAATCCGAATGGAAATGTTATGTACTAAAATGATTGATTGCATAAAGGTTATACTCAAGAGGATATAAGTTATCAAAGAACCTACTTGCCTGTCTTATAAGGTTTCTTTGAAGATCATTACTGTTCTAGTAGCTTATTATGATTTAGAGCTACATTAGATGGACATTAACACAACTTTCATAATAATGACTTACATGTTCATAAAGGAACCTTATAATTCTTAACTGAGGTGAAGAACACTTAGCCCGTAAGTCGATAAAAATTCATATATGGGTTGATGTAAGTTGATTTTGATGAAATTATAATGTAATTCCTTTCATCAGTATTCAAGTGGATTAATGTACATACCTAAAGATGAGTGGGAGTAACTAATGAAAACTTGTCCTTATATAGATGACATTCTTTTGACAAGTATATGTTACATAATGTCAAAACAATGGTAACTCATATTTGACATAATAGATCTGATGGGATATTATATTCTTCCCATAAGCTTTTATACTTAGCAGATCCTTATAAGTGTAACATACATTATTGCTCTCCTTTAGAGGCTAATAGGATAAATGAGATTATTTCCTTATGCTTCATTAGTTAGAAGCCTTATGTATGTTCAAGTCTGTACTCGTTTAGATATTGTCTACATTGCTGGATCACTAGACTGATATAAGTATAGTTTTGGTCTAGATTATGATAAAGCATCTTAGAAAGTATTTCAATATCTATAAGAAACGAAAGACTATAATTTGAACTATAAAAGGAAATGAGAAGATTAAATCTGGTTGACTACTCTGAACTTTTATGTTGTCTTATTCAGAGGAAACATAATGTCAATTTTAGGGCATATCCTTATGTCAGCAGACATAATTATAGACTCATAAGTAACTCCATATTAGTAACATATTGAAGACTTATTGTGATAAAGTCAGCTACCCTAATTTCTCGAACAGTAATAGTTTGAAAGGAGCTGCATTAGATTCAATATGAGATTATTGTTTTCAAACAGTACAGTTTGAACAAGTAGAGGAAACTAAATACTCATATTGAATACATTCATGTTATGCTTAAGGTACCTATAACTAAAGGTCTATCACCCATAAGTCTTTTCTAAGAGCTCATAATAAAGACGGGTGTTACTGATGACCATGCGCAACTGCATATCGTACTATGAATGACTAATTATGAATTTTTTCCTCTCGCGTTTAGATTTGTTTCTCTCTAAATACGTTTTGCTAGCCTAATGACGTATAGAAACTGATTATACAAATCAACGTTAAGGCTTATTTTTCATTTGATCCTAATGTTTACTTAAGTTTTAAATTTGGGATTGTAGTATGATTAATGGGGTCCTGAGTTGAATAACTGACTCAACGACTGTATTTGTTTGCTACAGTTCTGGTTTAAAACTAAAATGAAAACTAAAATGAGTATTAACTTCTGATCAGTCTAATACTCATAATAAATTATTACAATGTTAGAATAAATACATATACTTATGTATTTATATATTTATATATGTGACCCTTATAATCATTTATCTAATTATAATGATCAATGACCTAATTACCCCTAAATAATTAATAGGTAATTATTTGATGGACGTAATTACCCTTACGTTTCCTCTTGGGTGTGCTATATAAATAGAGATCATTAGGGAGACTTAGCATGAGAACACCAACACCTCCATCTCCCTCTCTACTCATAACTCATCCTTAGAACATACCCTAAACGGGAACCCGACCCTCAACCGAGTCATGTCGTCTTCCCTCTACGGCTTCTGGATGATCAGGTACACATCCCTAATTCATTATGTGTTTAGTTTATACAATAATTGACCAACAGGAGAAACTCAAGAATTTCATTTATATAATTATAACACTAAGGATGGTGGATGGTCTCATAATAAATTGGTGATTAATTTTGTGGTAATTGGTGATTAAACTCATTTTGGAAAATCCAATGTTGGAAGTCCTGACTTTGGAGTATAATTCCTTAAAAGAATACGTGCTCTATGAATTTATTTAAATAATTATGTCACAATTTAATCAATACTTAACTTATGGTACCTAAGACAAAAGTTATTCTATCTAATCATAATTTTTATTTTATTATATTTTTATCACCAAAATATATGTTATATCAAGTTTAACGTTTGAAATTTTATGGGATATTACATATACCGATAGGATAATCTACTTTCTTTATTAGTAGTTAAACATAAATTTTTAATGTGATTTGCAAATGGCGTATGATTCAAGATATTGTGCTGTTGCTGATCCACTTGTCCTCAATTTTACTGATCTTCAATGATCAGTTCCGTGTCTAGAAATTGTGTATCCTTGGTTTTAAAAAG
This sequence comes from Erigeron breviscapus, assembly GCA_034093135.1. Classification (NCBI taxonomy): domain Eukaryota; kingdom Viridiplantae; phylum Streptophyta; class Magnoliopsida; order Asterales; family Asteraceae; genus Erigeron; species Erigeron breviscapus. The sequence continues at coordinate 281,576,048 of CM067167.1, forward strand.
CGCGCCTTATTTAAGCAGGAGACGCAAGCCATAGAGCTTTTTGGTACCCAAGGTTCAGGGTGTACCAAAAGTGCCCGCTTTTGGGGCTTATTTGTGCTTTTGGATTTACCTCAGGCGCTAAAAAGCGTGAGGTTTTGATACACAACATGATTTTTTCTTGATAAAATTTTTCTTTCTTAACAAGATTGATCTCTTTTTCAACGAGACCGACAATCTTTTGGGGGTTTTTTTTCGAACATAAATTTTGATCAAAGTCGGACTTAAACACCAAATTTTGGATGGATGTGGTTGATAGGCTTAAGAAGGTGTTCGCTTGCACTGTTGAGTTTCTGTTGTGTTGGAAAAGGTTATCATAATGATTGTAACTCTTAGTAGTAAGTATCTGCTGATTCCTAGTGCTGAGCTTTCTGATATTGAGTCAGGGCAACTTTGTACACAAATAATAACCTGTTAGATGTGTTTTTGGATACCTCACATATTTAAGCGTATGAGTCAGGAAATGTATAAAAGGTAATTCATGTCAATTCCTAGAGTTATTGAGTTTTGAATGTTTAATTTACAGTAGCTTCATACATTTTGAATTGATATTTTGTTACATGAATTAGTATGAAAATAGGAACTTCCCATAATGGCCGGTACAGGAGATTCATATAACAGAAATATAAGTTTAAATTTGATATACGGTGTTGTTGGTTCCATAATTAACTGGTATCACCTTGTCTTTGTCATCATCGACTTCTGTGTAATGTTGGTCATGTTTTGCTAACATGGATGGTCTTAAAGACGGATCTTCTTGAATGCATAGAATACGTGTATCACTCTTATGGCATCCTTTTCGAAGTTAATGTTAGGATAGACATGCATCATTAGATTCGGGTCAAATATTTCTGTCACTGTCCCTTGCTTGAAAAGTTGAAATGCTTCTATGCATAGTTGTTAAACTTTTACGAGTCACGAGTCGACTCTTACGAGTCGAGTCGTTTTACACCAAAAACGAGTCGACTCGTTAGGTGACTCATTTTTATCCAAACTCTTACGAGTCGTTGTGCGAGTTTGGACCGAGTCACGAGTCGCAAACTTATAGTAATTGTAGATTGATACTATGGTTAAATATTATATATTATACTTAATTTGCTACATTATTTTGTGTGTTATCTATGTAGTTTTGATCATTTTATTGCGAATTTAGAGATAAATTGTAAGTTTATGTTTCAAAACTATTGAATATGTAATATTTTGTAAATTTATTAAGATAACAAACTTATATTTTGCTTCTAAAGACGTTACATATATATAATTATACGATATTATATTATGTAGTACTTAAAAATATCCTGACTCGAGTCACGTTCCGAGTTACGATCATGTTTCGAGTCGAGTCAAAAGTTACGAGTCGACAACTATGCTTCTATGTCCCTTGCTTGAATGAAAAGCAATCCTATGTGTATCCCTCTTATGGCAGTCCTACGTGTATCACTCTTATGGTTTACAAAACAAATTAGCTATTTTCCTAGTAAATAGAAATATCATCCGAGAAATAATGTTACTGCAATGGTGGTGCTAATGCGACTCTTGTCATCTTGAAAAGATTCCGCCAGCCCAAAATCAGGTAAACCTTAAATCTAGCAAGATATTAGGAGCTTTATAATCCCTTGAATAATCCGTTTTTTGAATGCTCATAAAGGTAAACCAGGCGTTCTGCTTTACCAATGATAATATCAAACCTCTTCTCCCAGTTTAAGGTCTTTCCCTTTGTTTCATCTGCAAAAGTAGATAATTTAATACATACATACCACATATATTCAGCTCTACTAGAAATTCATACAAGAATGGGCTAATCCCACAAAAAGACAACCAACATTGATACCATATGTATTTTGAAGTAACCAACCTTGTTAGAAAAACCATCTAAAGCAACTTGCACACTTTACAATTTCAGATATTCTGGAATGGAACATACCCCCGAAATTGAAGAGGTTGAGTCACATGTTGTGTAAATAGTCTGACCATATTTTTGTGTTCAATGCTGCTAATCATGTTAACTCCATCTTTGTTATACGCCCCGAACCCGTATACCCGACTTGTATGTATTACGTTTCATAATAATATGTTTGTTTTCTATTATTTGAAAAAGTATGTCTGAGTCACTGAGTGGTTTGTATTCAACACAAATAATTAACAGCAAATATGAATATTTCATATCTTAATGAAATGCCTTCAAGCATTCTGGAAATATATCATAAATCACAACTTGTTATTCAGTAGATAATGTCGCCTTGAGTTTGTACATAGCTTGTATACAGTATATGTGCAAGAAGTTTCAATGCATACAAAGTAAAATGCTACATAGCTTTTCAAACAGGGATGATACATCACATAGTTACGGATAGATTCAAGTCAAATATATTATGGTAGGATCCCCGCTTACCCGTGGAGAAACCCGTTACCCGATGGTTATTAAGTAAACGGGGACCCGTTGGGTCCGGGTCCGGGTTTGGGACATAAATTTTTAAACGGGGCCGTGTCCGGGGTTACCTAAACCCGGATAATACCCGGCCTGTTGCCATCCCTACTCACAGCTATTACACGTCCACCAGACCTCGTCTTGGCTCCACCCCTGTATAGGTGTTTATAAGAAAAACCCATACGTCACAAAAGGTTTCATCTGAAGATTTTTTATCTGAAGGAACAATGATCTATAAAAACTACTAAAATGTTTGGAGAGCGATAAAGTATATTATGTCCATCTATAGATTCTGTACCATAAAAGTACGCTTTTTGACCCGTTACCCACATTGCTTATATAAACAACATTTAGGCTGTAATAAGTAATACTACCTTCTAGACGGTCCCAAATCCTCTTTCACTGCCCTTATTGGACTCATTATTGTCAAGATATTGTGGCTTTAGCAAGAGAGGAGTACTTAAAGTTCAAGATACTGTCAGCAAGTATCTTTGCGAGTTTCTTAATAAGTGACATTTTTGTTTTAAAAATATGTATCAAGATGTAAAATCTGCCGAGTTAATTGCATTTTTGGTCCCTGTGGTTTGTATGTTTTGCCAGGTTCAGGACCTTTTCAGGTTTCATTGCATTTTTGGTCCCTATTTCGGAAAACTTTTGCAAATTTGGTACATATTAACGGTAGTTGTTAAATGAAGCCGTTAAGTGCTGTTAGAATTAAAAATGGTGTTTAATTGTAAATTTCTAAAAGTGTAAGGGGTATTTGTGTCAATATTGTTAGTCAAAAAGTTTGTTCTGTTAACACAATTTATTCATTTTATTGCTTTTATATCCATTTCTTTTATTTAAAAAAAAAAAGAAAAAGAATTTTTTTTCTGCAAACTTCCCTCTTCAATTCCGTTTTTGCGATTTGTCAATTGATCTAAAAAACATCAGGTTTTGTTCGCGATCCGATTCCGGTCATATTGATATTTTAAGTTTTCCGATTCATCGAGATTCGCTAACAGTTACTTTTCTGACGAATTTTCCGGCAAAGTTTTTAAATAGAATAATAGGCTAGGGTTTGTGCGAAATGCAAACCTGAGCATTTTGGTACCGATTTCGTGTTTTAATTCGTAAAAACAAAAGAGAAAGCGCAAATTTAAGTTTTCCGGCGAATTGCCATATTTTCCGGCAACAGTTTCTGAAGTTTATTTTGGTCAGGGTTTGTGTGCGGTGGAATTCTGAGTCGATTGGTATCAGTTTCGAGTTTTGGTCAAGAGAATCGTGAATTTCGTTTTCCCGACACGTTTTGAATTTTCCGGCGAACTGTTGAACATTCCGGCCGCCATTGTTTTTACATTTAGCGAGCTAAATTACAAAATTTTCATTTATATAGCTCGTAAATTTTTATAAATTTTTACAAAAGAATCACGTGCATAGTTGTCAACTCGTAACTTTTGACTCGACTCGAAAACATGATTTTTTGACTCGTGAATCGGAACGTGACTCGACTTGTAAGAGTCAGGACATTTTTAAATATTACATAATATAGTATAATTTTATATATGTGAGTCTTTAAAAACAAATATAAGTTCATTATCTTAATAGATTTATCAAAATATTACATACTCAATAATTTGAGTCATAAGCTTACAATTTATCTTCAAATTCGCAATAAAAGGATCAAAATGACATAGATAACACACAAAATAATGTAACAATAAATATAATATATAATAATATAACCATAGTATCAAACTACAACAATTATAAGTTTGCGACTCGTGACTCGGTACAAGTTCACACAGCGACTCGTAAGAGTTTGGACAAAAACGAGTCACCTAACGAGTCGCTCGTTTTTGGTGTAAATCGACTCGACTCGTAAGAGTTCTACTCGTGACTCGTAAGAGTTTAACAATTATGATCACGTGTATATCTCAGTGACAAAATGACTGTGACAACTCGTAATTTATTAGCAACGGGTTAGTCTTAATCTCGATCATTATTATAATTTCGTCTAATTTAGAGATTTTGACGTGGAAATTATTAGATAATTGAACATTTGATATAGTTCAATTAGACGTATCCTGATGACGTAGACTATTAGCTATTTAGACAAATGCCGAGTCTTAAAATAACTTTAAATGAGATATTTAAAGGTTATGAATTATGCACAGTAAATAGACTGTCTAAACTTAATATTTTTAAAGTTTAGTTTAATTAAATTTCATTGACCTGTCTTAACTAAAATAAGATGAGGGAAAATACCTTTACTTTAAATTATAACCTTTTAGTCAAACGGTATTTAATCGTAAGCATTTTACCAAATAAAGGGGTACAAAATATCTATTTTTAAGCCACATGGGCTGAATTGTAAATGAAAGGCAGGAAAAGAAACAACAAAGTTCTTCCCCCTTTCTTTCTTTGCTACTGTCGACACTCACACACACAACACACACACACAAAACACTTTCTTATCTAAATCAAATTCTTGGAAAGGAGAAATCAAAGAAGAATTAAAAGGGTTTAATCATTTAGTGGATAATCAGGGTTTTTAACATCATCATCATCACAATCTTCATCTTTTCTTCAAGAATATTAAATTGTGGTAAGTTAACTTATTTCTTCAACTTTTGAATTGATTTAAATTCAATTAAGGGTTTGTTTCAGTTTTATTAATTGAATTAGAAGCCTTTGAACTTGATATAAATTTAGGGTTTTGTTAATTAAATGGAATTTCATTAGAATTAGGTCATGGAAATTGAAAATGGTTGAAATTGTGAAATGGTAGGCGAAATGGATTGTTTCCTGGACTATTGAACATGTTTGCACAGGTTGAAATGAAAAGAGTTGATTAGAAAATGGTTTGGTTTGCGAAAAGAGGTCGAAAACTGCACTTTCACTCGATCAGACCAAAACTCGCGCCGCGAGTGGTCTACCTCGCGCCGCGAGGTGTGTATGATTCGAGCAGACCTGCACTTTGAACCCAGATCGCGCCGCGATCCTTCAGACTCGCGCCGCGAGATTGCCCAGGTCGCGCCGCGAGCCACCCAGGTCGCGCCGCGACTTATGGGTCTGTTTGACGATTTCGAATTTTGACATCTTGGACACTTGAACTTTGTTTATACGGATTAGTACTTGAGACTACATTGTAATAACAATGTCAATGACATTAATAATTTGAGTCAAATAAAATGAAAGTTTATAACACATTCTCGGTTAAGGCATTCTAGGGTTGATAGCTAAGTAGTTGTACGTAGGATACTTGTCGTCGTGAGATTTGATCCTCACCATTGGTACTCATATCCTAGGTTTTGGATAGACGTGGAGACTAGACTGCTCATATTCTCGGACTACTCATACTTTTAGCTTGTAGATTGCTAAGGTGAGTTTATGGCGCCCTTTTCCTTTTACTTTGGGCCTGAAAAGCATGTACTGTTATATACACTATTTGTTAAATAAATGATTGTTTTTGTGTATGCCATGTGATATGGATGCTTAAATCATTTGACTTAAATTTTGCCATGTTGGGCTGTCGAAAATGTGTATACGTGTCATTTATTAAATGTTGAATGAAATGACGTTGAATTGCCGTGTGATGGCTGATTAAATGGTTTCCTTGTGTTTGACGAACTAAAATGTTTCCCCTATTGGTTGTATTGTTGGATCTAGATATCTCGATTGTCTTGGTTGTGGTCCGCACCCCATTGTCGAAGGGAAATCTTGTGCGAGGTTATGGTCCGCACCCCATTGTTGAAGGGAAATCATGTGCGAGGCATATGCTGTCATCAGATCTAGATATACTGATTGACGTGATATAAGATGTGTCCAGATTTAGATATACTGGTTGTCTTGTTATAAAAGTGTTGCCAGATTTAAATATACTGACTGTCTGGTCTTTTATAACTATATTTCATTTGTGTGCTCACAATGGCGAATAAACATTGGTCAAACATACTGTAAACTCACCAACTATTTCGATAGTTGATCCTCTCAAATTTCATTCTTTTCAGGGAACCAACAGTAAGTATTGGAAGCGTATATGGCATTTTAGAAGCCATCTTTTGAACTTTGGACGTACAATTAGCGTCAGACATCTGAGGACTATCATATTATTAGTTCTAATTGTACTAGACTGTCCAAATGTTATTATTGTATTAAGTGGGCCCATTTCCAATTGAGGATAGTTTGTATCCGTGTATTGGGGTCCACATCTGAACGATTATACTTGTAATAAACATGTATTTGGATTAATGGATGTAATCTATATTTACCTTCTGATTAGTACGCAATTATTTATTAACCCTGTATTTCCGCTACAACGGGGTGTGACAAAAATTGGTATCAGAGACAAGGTTATAGTGAATACGGAGTTATTCCTCGTGAATAACTCAATCTATAGCCATGGTCGCTTTAAATATGAAGAAATAAGTCTTTAAGGTTTAGAATGCTTATCTCGAGAGTTATACTATTTGTTAATAATTAAACGTAACCCGATCAACTACGTCCCAATTATGTGAAATAGTATAAGGCTCGAAATAAATATCCTAAATTGTGTATATACGTGTTAGTTGAATTATATTCACAACATACTGTAAATGTGGTGGGAAGGCTGCGGGTGACCCTATACATAAGCATTGAATGTATGTTAGGAATAGAAACTCAACTCGTATGTGTATGCATAAGGTTTATATACGTGATAGTTTGGATTATATTAACAACATATTTAAATGTGGTGGGAAGGCTGCGGGTGACCCTATATATAAGCATTGCAAATATGTTGGTAATAGAAACCCAAATCGAATGTGTATAATCTAGACAAAGATCTCTTTGAAACTCTTGTTGCGTACTGTCTCATTCGATTGACTCGAATAGTCTTATCCATCAGACTTATATGGATTCTTTGACTATCTTTTCAGAATTTGTCATGTCTGACGGAGCTAGCTCTTATGCTGTTGTTCCTGGTACTCCTCAAGTTCCAGTTGTAGCAAACCCCATTCCTCGTGTTCCCCACTCTTCTGAAGAGGAACAATTTGAGGCTTCGGGTAATGAGTCTCGCCCCATCAATCTGGTGTCAACATCCAGTGAATCTGGAAATGAACATGTATCTATTCATGTTCAACCATCTCTGTCACTGGTAGCTCCATATCAGAGGAGGACTACCGAGGGTGCTCGTCTGCCTTATGCTCCTCGAGACCCTAATGCTCCTGGTCCTTCTACACCGGTTCAGGACAACCATGTGTTTGGTCCATCTTTCCTTCTGGGCGATCCGTATGGTGCGGGTCCCTCCAGAGTGCCTGTTTACAATCTTAATGCTGCTGAAGTGATGCCAGTTGCTGATGCAACTGATAGGTCAGAATACTATCTCCGACAAATGTCAAGGATGAACAACTCTCTCATCCGTACTAGGCAGGCTATTGACAATCAAGCTCAAGCGTTGACTGGAGCTTATTCTCATGCTTCTGAGGCTATGACTGTTGCTAGGGAAGGGAAGGAAGCTATTGGGACTTTGATCTGGATACTGTCGGTCGTGGTGGTCTTGGTTGTGGCGTTACTTGTTGTAGTTCTTTTCAAGATGTAATGTAGTAGTAACATTGTAAGCCTAGAACTTGTAACAACTCATACTTTGTATTTGAGTTGTAGTCTTTTGGTGGATGTATTTCCCACGTATTTTGGATCGTATCACTCTGACTGTGTAGTATATCAACGTGGATGTTGTTCCCACATGATGTAGCTTTATGGATGTAATTCCCACAAAGTTTTGAAATATACAGGTCAGGTTATGTAAAAATTTGGGTATTAATGAAACACGATCATCTTTTGGCTTACATACTTGTTCAGGCTACGTCGCTTGCTCATTTCAATTCTAGAAATGTAGTATTCTATATTTCTTGTCTTGTTTAGTTCATGAGTTCAAGTAGTTGATAAATTGTGACTTGTGTTTGGTATCCTCTTATATCTTGAAAAGCTACATTCTGTGTTATTCTTACGAGAAAACCTCTAAATGACATTTTTGGTTCATGTCATAGACTTATGGCTCCCAAGACACGAGGCAAGGTCCAGAAGAAGGCTGCTCCCAAGAGAGTTACTCGATCAAACCCTAGACCTGATGGAGCTGAACAGGAAGAACCTGTGATCCAGCAAGAACCAGAAACTGTTGCTGCAAATGTGAACACTGGTCCTGGATCTACCCCACATGCTGGCGGGGAAAATAATATGGCGGCATTTGTGACACAACAACTGTTGGCCGCTATGCCTACTTTAGTTGCTCAGATCACGGCAAGCATGAACGCCAATAATAATCATCATGCTGACAATAGCAACAATGTGGAACCTACTGCTGAACAAGTTGTTCCTCGAGTTCAACTTCGAGTGGGTGATTACAAAACCTTCACTTATTGTAAACCAAAAGAATTTCATGGTACCGAGGGTCCGGTAGGTCTAATCAACTGGTTAGAGAGTATAGAGGCGGTGCTTCATATCAGCCGTTGTGCTGAAGAACACAAAGTGGAATATGCTTCCACTCAACTTCAAAAGCATGCTCTGTCGTGGTGGAACGAGCAGGTTAGGACCCGAGGTCGAGACCAAGCTAATAGGATACCTTGGTTTGATTTTAAAAGAATGTTGATGGAAAAGTACTGTCCTAGGGAGGAAGTACAGAAAATGGAGGGCAAATTTTGGAATCATAACATGGTCGGGCTAGACAACGAGAAATACACTACTCGTTTTCATGAGCTGACAAGACTTGTTCCTCGTATGGTGGATACGGAGGAGAAGTTAGTTGAAAGATACTGTTATGGATTGTCACCTGATATCCGAAGGTTGGTAGCCGCTTTTAATCCTTTGACTCTTCAAGCGGCAGTTAGTGCGACCAATCGGATGGTGATAGATTTGAAAAGAACCACTGGTTCTTCTGTTGGAACTGAACTGATCAAGCGAAGAAATGATCAAGCCTCTGGTAGTGGTTTTGGAAACGGTGGGAATGGCAAGAGGTTTAAAGCTGCCAGAAACTTTGCAGTGGTCCCACAAGATATCAAGAGGTACCCCGGCGCAGATACAAGATGTAACAGATGTGGCACTCGTCACATGGGGAATTGTCCCGCTTGCTACCGTTGTAAGAAGATAGGACATCAAGCAAAGTCCTATAGGGAGAAAGTACCTAATCAATGCTACGAGTGTGGAAGTGAAACTCATTTCCGACCAGCGTGTCCAAGACTTCATCAAGCCCCGAACAACAATGCTATAGTTCCAATGAGGAACAATGCGGGGAATAATCAAGCTGGAAATCAGGGGAGAAATCAAGGAGGTCAAGGTAGAGGCCGAGTGTTTGCTTTGGATGCTGCTGATGCACGACGTGATCCTAACGTTGTGATAGGTACATTCATACTCAATAATCATTATGTATTTGTGTTATTCGACTCTGGTGCTGATAAAAGTTTCATATCCTTAGAATTTAAGTCTCGATTTGGTATAGTAGCTATCCCTATGAAAGACACTTATATTGTCGAATATGCAAACGGTCAAAAGTATATTGCTAGAGATCATTTAGTAGATTGCAGTTTGGTATTGGCCGGTAAGACTTTTAAAATTGACCTAATTCCTATAGAACTAAGTAGTTTTGATGTAATTGTTGGTATGGACTGGTTATCTAAGGTTAGAGCTGATATAAGTTGTTATGAGAAGATTGTTAGAATACCCTTACCGGAAGGCGAAACCCTAATAGTGCAAGGGGACAAGTCAGGAAAGAAATTGATCTTAGTATCGGATAAAAGCAAATAAGTATTTACAAAAAGAACACCCTGTTTTCTTAGCAGTAGTAGTTGAAAGGAAACCAGTGGGTAAAGACATGCAAGATATTCCAGTAGTTAGAGATTTTCCAGAGGTGTTTCCTGAAGATTTGACGGGACTTCCACCTCACAGACCAGTTGAGTTTGGAATAGATTTGGTCCTTGGAGCTGCACCCGTGGCCAAGGCACCCTATCGCCTTGCGCCGTCAGAAATGCAAGAATTGTCCGAACAACTTCAAGAGTTGTTAGCTAAAGGACTAATTTGTCCAAGTTCATCACCGTGGGGAGCTCCAATACTATTTGTCAAGAAGAAAGACGGCTCTATGCGCATGTGTATTGATTACAGAGAATTGAACAAGTTGACTGTCAAGAACAGGTACCCTTTGCCTCGTATTGACGACTTGTTTGACCAACTGGAAGGTGCATCACACTTTTCCAAGATTGATCTCAGATCTGGGTATCATCAACTCAGAGTCAGAGAGACGGACATTCCTAAAACAGCCTTCAGAACTCGTTACGGATATTATGAGTTTTTGGTTATGCCGTTTGGCTTAACCAATGCACCTGCTGTGTTTATGGACTTAATGAATCGAGTATGTCGACCGTATCTTGACAAGTTTGTCATTGTATTCATTGATGACATACTGATCTACTCGAGAAATAAGACGAACATGAAGGTCATCTGAGAACCATTCTACAACTACTCAAGGATCAAAAGTTGTACGCGAAATTCTCAAAATGTGAATTCTGGATTAGGGAAGTACACTTCTTGGGTCATGTAGTGAATATGGATGGGATCCACGTAGATCCATCTAAGATTGAAGCAATAAAGAAGTGGGAAGCCCCTAAGACTCCGACAGAAATCCGCCAGTTTCTTGGATTGGCTGGATATTATAGGAGATTTATTGAGAACTTCTCAAAAGTTGCTCAACCTTTGACGTTGTTGACTCAAAAGACCAAGGAATTTATTTGGCAGGATGCCCAAGAAAAGGCATTTCAAACATTGAAAGACAAGCTATGTAATGCTCCTATTTTAGCGTTACCAAATGGAATTGAAAACTTCGTGGTATACTGTGACGCATCACATCAGGGCATGGGATGTGTACTTATGCAAGAAGGTAAGGTCATTGCTTACGCTTCCAGACAGCTCAAAATCCACGAAAAGAATTACACAACCCACGATCTTGAACTCGGAGCGGTTGTTTTTGCCTTAAAGATTTGGAGGCACTATTTGTATGGTACCAAGTGTACGGTATTCACAGATCACAAAAGTCTTCAGCATATATTTGATCAGAAAATGCTGAATATGCGACAAAGACGATGGGTAGAATTACTCAGTGATTACGATTGTGAACTCAAATATCATCCTGGTAAAGCAAATGTTGTTGCTGACGCGCTGAGTAGAAAAGATAGAATTTCACTATCTGTCATAACAAGAGAAAGTTCATATCTTGGCTCGTCATTAAGGGATAGAGTTTTGGATGATCAAAACGAGGCCCTGCAACCAGGGCGTATCGAGAAAGAAGCATTGTGGAATGCTGATAGGTTATTTGAATTAGATAGTGATGGGATCCGACATGTCAAGGGCAGGGTGTGGATTCCCAAGTATAATGGACTTAGAGAACTCTTGATGAACGAGAGTCATCGATCTAAGTATTCAATCCATCCTGGTGCTGATAAGATGTATCACGGATTAAAGGATTGTTATTGGTGGCCTGGTATGAAGAGAGATATCGCCACGTATGTTTCGAAATGTTTAAATTGTTCAATGGTTAAGGCGGAGCACCAAAAGCCTTCTGGCTGCTCCAACAACCCCAAATTCCTGACTGGAAATGGGAACAGATTACTATGGACTTCATTACGAAGTTACCTCGAACCCTGAAAGGATACGATACTATTTGGTCATTGTCGATCGTAACGAAGTCTGCACACTTCATTCCCATACGGGAGAATTGGAAGATAAAGAAATTGTCTCAATTATATATTGAGAAGATCGTGTCACTTCATGGTGTTCCTGTGTCTATTATCTCTGATCGTGATGGTCGTTTCACTTCACAATCATGGAGATATTTTCAAGACGCTTTAGGCACTCAGTTGAATTTGAGTACGGCTTACCATCCACAAACGGATGGGCAAAGTGAGCGTACCATTCAGACGTTGGAAGACATGCTTCGGGCATGTGTTATTGATTTCAAAGGTAGTTGGGATACCTTTTTGCCGTTAGCTGAATTTTCATATAATAACAGCTATCACACAAGCATTAAATGTGCGCCTTTTGAGGCTTTGTACGGACGAAAATGTAGATCGCCTGTTTGTTGGCTTGATGCTGGTGAGCGTCGTTTGTACAAATATGGACTGGTTCAGAAGACTACTGACCAGATTGTTGAAATTAGGGCACGGCTGAAGGCGGCTCAGGATCGCCAAAAGAGCTATGCAGATCGTAGGGAAACCACTTGAGTTTCAAGTGGGAGATAAAGTTATGTTGAAAGTGTCACCTTGGAAAGGCACTGCACGTTTTGGCGTACGAGGGAAACTTAGTCCTCGTTATATCGGACCATTTGAAATTGTTCAAAGAATTGGTTCCGTGGCTTATAAGCTCAATTTACCCCAAGAGCAGGAACATGTTCATCGCACATTTCATATATTGAATCTTAAGAAATGCTTGACTGATGAAACATTAGTTGTACCTGTGAAGAGTTGCAAGTGAATGACTCTCTTCAATTTGGAGAACTGTTGAAATTATAGACCAACAGCTCAACAACTTAGACGTAGTCGTATCAAATTGGTCAAAGTTCGTTGGAACTCAAAACATGGTCCCGATTGACTTGGGAACGTGAAGACTATATGAGGGATAAGTATCCTCATCTTTTACTGAGCAAGACTTGATTTCGGGACGAAATCCTTAGAAGTCGGGGATGCTGTGACAACTCGTAATTTATTAGCAACGGGTTAGTCCTAATCTCGATCATTATTATAATTTCGTCTAATTTAGAGATTTTGACGTGGAAATTATTAGATAATTGAACATTTGATATAGTTCAATTAGACGTATCCTGATGACGTAGACTATTAGCTATTTAGACGAATGCCGAGTCTTAAAATAACTTTAAATGAGATATTTAAAGGTTATGAATTATGCACAGTAATTAGACTGTCTAAACTTAATATTTTTAAAGTTTAGTTTGATAAAGTTTTATTAGCTTGTCTTAACTAAAATGAGGCGAGGGAAAATACCTTTACTTTACATTTTAACCTTTGTCAAACGGTATTTAATCGTAAGCATTTTACCAAATAAAGGGGTACTAAATATCTATATTTTTAGCCACATGGGCTGAATGGTAAATGAAAGGCAGGAAAAGAAACAACAAAGTTCTTCCCTCCTTTCTTTCCTTGCTACTGTCGACACTCACACACACAACACACACACACAAAACACTTTCTTATCTAAATCAAATTCTTGGAAAGGAGAAATCAAAGAAGAATTAAAAGGGTTTAATCATTTAGTGGATAATCAGGGTTTTTAACATCATCATCATCACAATCTTCATCTTTTCTTCAAGAATATCAAATTGTGGTAAGTTAACTTATTTCTTCAACTTTTGAATTGATTTAAATTCAATTAAGGGTTTGTTTCAGTTTTATTAATTGAATTAGAAGCCTTTGAACTTGATATAAATTTAGGGTTTTGTTAATTAAATGGAATTTCATTAGAATTAGGTCATGGAAATTGAAAATGGTTGAAATTGTGAAATGGTAGGCGAAATGGATTGTTTCCTGGACTATTGAACATGTTTGCACAGGTTGAAATGAAAAGAGTTGATTAGAAAATGGTTTGGTTTGCGAAAAGAGGTCGAAAACTGCACTTTCACTCGATCAGACCAAAACTCGCGCCGCGAGTGGTCTACCTCGCGCCGCGAGGTGTGTATGATTCGAGCAGACCTGCACTTTGAACCCAGATCGCGCCGCGATCCTTCAGACTCGCGCCGCGAGATTGCCCAGGTCGCGCCGCGACTTATGGGTCTGTTTGACGATTTCGAATTTTGATATCTTGGACACTTGAACTTTGTTTATACGGATTAGTACTTGAGACTACATTGTAATAACAATGTCAATGACATTAATAATTTGAGTCAAATAAAATGAAAGTTTATAACACATTCTCGGTTAAGGCATTCTAGGGTTGATAGCTAAGTAGTTGTACGTAGGATACTTGTCGTCGTGAGATTTGATCCTCACCATTGGTACTCATATCCCAGGTTTTGGATAGACGTGGAGACTAGACTGCTCATATTCTCGGACTACTCATACTTTTAGCTCGTAGATTGCTAAGGTGAGTTTATGGCGCCCTTTTTCCTTTTACTTTGGGCCTGAAAAGCATGTACTGTTGTATACACTATTTATTAAATTAATGATTGTTTTTGTGTATGCCATGTGATATGGATGCTTAAATCATTTGACTTAAATTTGCCATGTTGGGTTGTCGAAAATGTGTATACGTGTCATTTATTAAATGTTGAATGAAATGACGTTGAATTGCCGTGTGATGGCTGATTAAATGGTTTCTTGTGTTTGACAAACTAAAATGTTTTCCCCTATTGGTTGTATTGTCGGATCTAGATATCTCGACTGTCTTGGTTGTGGTCTGCACCCCATTGTCGAAGGGAAATCCTGTGCGAGGTTATGGTCCGCACCCCATTGTTGAAGGGAAATCATGTGCGAGGCATATGCTGTCATCAGATCTAGATATACTGATTGACGTGATATAAGATGTGTCCAGATTTAGATATACTGGCTGTCTTGTTATAAAAGTGTTGCCAGATTTAAATATACTGACTGTCTGGTCTTTTATAACTATATTTCATTTGTGTGCTCACAATGGCGAATAAACATTGGTCAAACATACTGTAAACTCACCAACTATTTCGATAGTTGATCCTCTCAAATTTCATGCTTTTCAGGGAACCAACAGTAAGTATTGGAAGCGTATATGGCATTTTAGAAGCCATCTTTTGAACTTTGGACGTACAATTAGCGTCAGACATCTGAGGACTATCATATTATTAGTTCTAATTGTAGTAGACTGTCCAAATGTTATTATTGTATTAAGTGGGCCCATTTCCAATTGAGGATAGTTTGTATCCGTGTATTGGGGTCCACATCTGAACGATTATACTTGTAATAAACTCGTATTTGGATTAATGGATGTAATCTCTATTTACCTTCTGATTAGTACGCAATTATTTGTTAACCCTGTATTTCCGCTACAACGGGGTGTGACAATGACAAACTTTTTGACCAACACTATTAACACAAATACCCTTTACACTTTTAGAAATTTATAATTAAACACCATTTTTAATTCTAACAGCACTTAACGGCTTCATTTAACAACCACCGTTAATTTGTACCAAATTTGCAAAAGGTTTCCGAAATAAGGACCAAAAATGCAATGAAACCTGAAAAGGTCTTGAACCTGCAAAAACATACAAACCACAAGGACCATAGTGCAATTAACTCAAATCTGCCTAATGGCTATAACTTTATTTGAGAAAGAGAGAGAGATTTTAGAATTCAAGTCATTAGAGTATAGCTTTACTTTTTATAACTTGTATATTGATGAAATACTTTAATTAGAATTTGTCATGGATGTGTTACACTTGGAATCTGACATAAAACCCATGTGAATTGAAATGAATGGTGGTTCTAATAGTAAATTAGAATGTTTTTGTAATCTCAAGAACCCATCAAGTGCTTTAAAAAATGTTAAACTCTGTATATGGATAAAAAAGGTTATTGAGATGATCTAACCCAATTGATCTTATCTGTTTATATAAAACACTTAACTTGGTCTTGTTTAAACCAACGTGTTTGGTTATGTATTTTAATAAAGCCTGTTTGCAATGAAGTTTTTAATAAAGATAATACTTATATATTTTATTTCAATTTACAGCCTATATATGTATGTTTTTTTTTACTATACTTGTATTAGTTGAATAATTATTTTGATAAAGTATTTTCATGTACAAACAAAACCTGTTCATTACCTAATTAGTAAAACTCTTTTTAAAATTTTTTGTTAGCTAATGTTTAAATAATTTGTTGTGTAGAAAATCTAGACATGACAAAACATTGGGCCAAAAAATAACTCAATACATTATACTTAACCCAGCCCATACTTTGTTTTAGGGCCTATTTAGGGACTGAAACAATACTCATAGAAGGGAAAGTAGACCTGTCAAAAATAAATCACTTGATGGTAAAGTCCAACCAAAAATAAATATATTCAACTTTCACATGGTAAAGTCCTGTCAGAAATGATCAAATGAAAGTTCCAGAGAGTTGAGAGTGTTTTTGGGTTTCTTCTCTGCTGGTATTTTTTCTAAACCCTAATTATTCTTATTTAAAGTTTTAGTTTTGATTTGTAATATTCTGTATTAATGTATTTTACTTGTAAGATTATGATGATTAATCCAGTTAAGACACGCATAAAGTTTTGTACTTCCACTTTAGTATTTTATTATTTTTATTCTTCATAATAATATTATTAGATTTTTAGGGATGTTATTATTTTTAGGCTGTCTACATAATTAGGGCTGTAAACGGTTCGGTTCGGTTAGTTAGAAATTTCGAACCGTTTTTCGGGTTTCGGTTCGGTTCGGTTAGTTAGAAATTTGAACCGTTAATTTCGGTTACCCGCAAATCGGTTAGTTAGAAATTTTGAACCGTTAACATAATACCTCCTAATAACCCACTTTTGCTTGGATTTGGGTACCGTTGTCATTGTCGTTATATTGAATGTGTTAAAATTCTATTCCTAACTGACTAAAACCTTTTTTTTTTGTATGATATCCCTAAGTGAAGTGATTGTTGTATTGGGGTTTGAACATTTTTTTTAGTGTTTAAGAATGGAGAAAGCAGATGTTATTGTTGGTTGTATTTATAACAAAGTAATGGATCTGAATGTGTAATAATTATATGCCTAAGTGAGTAAATTTTTTTTTCTTATTTGTATAATATGCTAGTGAAGTGATTGTTGTTTTGGGGTTTAATTATGAACATTCTTTTTTTTATATTTTTTAGTGCTTAAGAATGGAGAAAGCAGTAGAGGACGGTTGTTCTCCATTCAGCCTGTTACCAGAAGATGTAGTTGTTGAAATCTATAACAAAGTAATGGATTTGAAAACTCTATGTTATTGTCAACTTATTTCCAAACGTTTAGGTTTGATCGTCTTTCAAGCTGACACCATTTCGTTCAATGTTCCTCTTCGATTTGACTATGAAAATGAGAATTGTTCAAAAGACATGAAGATGGTAGAAGAATTTTTATCACCTCATCCTCACATTAAGGAGGTGTGCTCTGCATGTGCTCTTTATTCTGATTCTGCTCTTTATTCTGATTCTGCTCTTTTGGGATCAGATTCCTTTCCGTCTGCCATCAAGTTCATCAAGAGGTTTACAAAGCTAAAGTCTATATGCATTCAGTTTCCGTGTTACGTTAATGTTGTGGCTGATGTTGACGATGATGGTAATTCTCTTTTCAAATGGAAGTTTAAGTTTGGTACTAGAACTGACTCATTGGCAATTCAGGCACAGAATTCTGAAAATGTTTTAGACCTAGAAGATGAGCTGGAATTTGATATAGTACGAGAAGTCACCGATGCAGACGAAGAAAGATACAACGAAAGTGAGAAGACTCGTGCTTGTTTGAAGGATGTGGTTGATAGGTTAAAGAAGGTATTGGGTTGCACTGTTGAGTTTCCGCTGTTAGAAAAGCTTTTCATTATGGATTCCAATGAAAGGGGGATTGTAACTCTTATTGGTGGACAAGGTGATGACTTGAGGAACTTTCTACAGTCATATCTAACTAGTAAGCATCGGCTGATTCATAAAGTCAAGTCTTACGGCTCGATATCTTATTGGCATAGAAACTAACCAGTTAATATGTTCTGCTCGCTCTTATTACCCGATTAATATATCTATCTTCGAATAGTGAAATCTTTCAAATCTATTTGGTTTTCGGTTAGTTCGCAGATACTCGGGAATATATGGAAGGTAATTCATGTCGATTTTTAGAGGTATTGACTTTTGAATGTTTAGTTTGTAGTAGCTGCTTACATATATATTGATATTGCGTTACATTAAGTGTTTTCATTAATTACTGTTGCACTAGTAAGTTTCATCTATATTAAGAATGTCAACTGACGGGATAATATACTTTTTAATGTGATTTGCAAATCGTGCTCTTGCTGCTTCACTTATCTTTCAAAATTCAAAGTATCTGTGAGACGAAGGGAGGGAGGGAGGAATACCTGGGTCATTTTTACTGATTTTCAATGTTCAATTATGTAGATAGAAACTGCATATTAAATTCTCCAAAGGTCAGGTGTTTAATTCAGGCTAAACATTCGAACAATATATCACACATTATTATTATATATATACATTTGAGAACATGCTTAAGAATAGTTAAGTTTACTTAATTTTTAACTTTACCCCAAAATTTTATGACTTTTTATTTTTACCTCATAAGTTTTTCTTTTCTAGATTTTGCTTTCAAGCCCTTAAGTTTCTTAACTTTTTAAACTATTGCCCTTAACTGATTTTCTAATTTTGCAAAATTATTTATATAACAATTAAAATGTTTTTAATTACAGGGATTTTTTTAAGTTTTTAATTTTTACTACATCTTTTTTTTTACCACAAAAGTTTTTAACTTTCTATTTTTACCACAAACTTTCATTTTCTTTAGATTTAGCCCTTTAGTTACAACTTTATGCCACAACTTTTGGTTTTCTATATATGGCCACTAACTTTACCACCACTTATTTTTTCCAACTTTTTACCCGTTCAATTTCCCAATACATTTTGTACTAACTTCAATTTTTCATTCTATCAACCCACCACCACAATTCCATTAGGTTACATCAACGTACGTTTATCGTTATGTATGTATCACCGCCCTTATATATGATATACGTTTTATGCATTGTTATTTTTCTCGGGGCAACGCCCGAGATTAAAATACTAGTTTTATTAAAATTTACTTCGGGTTCGAAAATTGGGATAATATCTTAATAATGGTCGTTGCAGAAGACTACTGATATAAACAAACTTTAGATTGATGTTTGCAAGTGTTATAGAATTCATCAGAAACCAATGTTCCAAAGTAAAATTGAAAGCTCGGACGCACAAATAATTTGAATAAATGTAAACAAGTTGAGATTTAGGATACGAAGAATTGTGAACATCCTTTTTCCATAGACCATTTCTGCATTAATATAGCTTTTGGGTCGACAAATGTCTAATATGTTGGGGTGTCTAATATGTTGTTAACAGCAGGAGTTACCTGCTGTCTCTCCTCACATACAGGGGGCTGGGTTTTTTATTCTAACATGTGTGAAATACAGGGGGTTAGGTTTTTTTATACTTTTAACAGCATTTAAGATTTTCCCTTTATATATATAGGATCTGAACTTTATTTTTACCGGTCTACAAACGGTTAAGTTAATATACCGTTTAATATAACATAAACCTTTAAGTGAAAAGTTAGCATGCAATTAACTATAATTAAGAAGCTATACATAGACATGGTCTTAATCTATATATATGGATGGTCTTAAGGATGAATCTTCTTGAATGCAAAGGAGTTCTATGTGTACCACTCTTATATATGACATCCTTTTGGAAATTGATATTAGGATAAACATGCATCATTAGATTCGGGTCAAATATTTCTGCCCTATCCCTTAGTTGCTTGAAATGCTTCCATGTCTGTTCGTCCACAGCAGACAATGGGAAAAATTATGTTCTAAATTAAGCTGCATTTGTTTAAGGATTCACTTAATTCCACTATAATTTTAATACTTGCCTGCAGGCACAATATCTAAGATATTGTTAATAATTATGTTAGATAATAAATTTTAGTGCCACATAAAAGATTACTTTAGGGGTACCTATCGAGTTTTTCAAAAAGAAAACATTCTATCATATACAGTATTTAATTTTCTTTTTTTTTCATTTCACATGATCTCACCATGTGAAATAAGCGGATGGAAATTTGTATTGTTTAGTTTATTTAAGAGTGGAAAGGAAAGGAGAGGGAAGAGAAAATCATAAAATTCATTCTTAAGATTTTTTTAAGTGTGGAAAAGAAAGAAGTGAAGATGATAAAATCTATTCTTAAGATTTTTAAGTGTGGAAAGGAAAATGAGTGGAGAGGATAAGAGGGGAAAGTGTAGTTGTTTTTGCTTCAAGTCTTTTCTCTTATCTTTAAGGTGATTAGGAAGGAAAACTTTCCCTCCCCTCTTTTTCCTTTCCACCCATAAGTTAACATTACATCACACGGTGTTATCTATTAACAAAATTTCTTATAAGTAAATGGGGTCAAAGTCAAACATTATTTATATGGTTAGGATTAAACTTTAAGTTATTTCAACTGCGGAGATGAAATTCCGCATTATATTTATCTATACTCTATAATAGCAAATGTCACCTTTTTTTTGTTAAACTTTTGAACCTTTGAATTATCAAATATGTCCTACCCGAATAACTATCACAATCCATTATCCCATTGAATGTCCCAAAATATCCTTATCCCCTAACCTAGCGTTATGTCACACACACAACAAAAAACACAAACATCCTATACAGTCTTTACACACACTCACCCACTCAGCTGCCCTCTTCACTCAACCGACGACAGATCATTTAACAGCCGCTTTTAAGAGATGTCGCCGCTACGCACGGGTACTCTTCTAGTTTCTTCTAGTTCCATGGGCATCTAATTAAAAACATATGAATTTATGAAAGGACTCAACCTAAAAGAAACGAATTTTTTTTTAATACTTAGAAAATATAGGCCGTTTTTCGCCAAAAATCAAAGTCATCAAATTTGAATAATAACATATGGAACATTCTTAATATGATAATATAAGACTACGGTACAAGTTTCGGGTCTCGGAAAGGTCAAACGAAGCCCCGACAAAAATTTGGAAAAAAAGTCAGAAGGTTTGACGGTCGATGTTCCAGCTTCGGCCGTCAACATCGACCATCAAAGCCACAACGGCCGTCAGATTCAGTTTCGTACATTTTGACACTTAAAACATCTTGCAAACTTTCCCAACTCATTTTCAAACCTTGTAAAACCACAATACTGATTTAAACAAGTTTCAAACACAATAGTAAACATAACCAAAGCATTTATTGGACCAACATACTTTTTACAACTAAATGGCTTACCCATTATGTCATCACCCAAAAGATAACTAGATTTATTTTGATAAGAAAACCATGTCACCAACTGAATATTTGCAGAATTATAAATGTCCAAACTTTACCATCAACATCTCAAATGTATCAAGAGCCATTAGTTCAAAGAGGCTACTACGGGTTCTAGTCACAAAAGCATTTTTTTTACCGCAAAATATAACATTGCAAATTGAAACGACACAACTCGATTAATGGAAAAATAAGAATTTTTTTTAAAAATTTATGCGCCGCATGTCCATTTTATGCGCCACATAAATCACCTCGAAAACAAACAGAAAGATTTCATGCATGAAAAGTTCTGATCTTTTTGGAATCGCGATATGCGGCATTTTAAGGTATGTGGCGCATATCTGTAAAAAAATAAAATAAAAAAAATTCCTTATTTTTCCTTAATGAGTGTGTCGTTTCACACATTCCAATTCAACTTTAATCTTCAAAGCATTTAATCTTGTTCCACTTCCGGGACAACCTATAAAAAGGGTAAACAACTAAAAATGTAACATCCGTAAATTTTGACCGTTTGACTTTATATGTAATTCGACTAACAATTAATAGTTAGTAATATAATTGAAGTCCTTGTGTGACTTAATGACGTGTTATATGCTAGACGAGGTCGTTTGGGCCGACTTATTTGATAATAAGATACATATTGGTGCTTAATTTTACTACACAAGAGTAACGGGTCAACCCATGGGTCTAACCATGACCCATTGACCCAACTCTTCCACCGAACCCTATCCCAACTCCCACCCAATCTCTTCCATCCATTCCTTCACCCACACACTCATCTTTTTCTCTCTCTATAATCAATACAAGAACACACACACACAAATCTCTCTCACTCTCTCTAAGATTTCTTGCATTTAATTTACCATTCAAGCAAGATCTTTGTTGGATTAATCGTCTTCATCTTCATTGTAACAACATATCAAAAATTTGGTGGTCAAAGTGCAAGGAAACTCTCTAATCGGGTCAATTTCGGATTTGGGCTTTTGGTGCAAGAATTTGTAAGTTAAACTCATCCTATATTCATCATTTCATGTTAGTAATCATGCTTCTAGTCAAGTCTAAGGGTTCATGGGTCAAATTTCGAGTCAAAAACCGAATTAGGGTTTGATTAGGGTTCTTGGTTATTAAATTGGGTCAAAACCGAGTTAGAGCATTAAAATGATGTTTTGAATGGAGATTTGAAGTGGTTCGTTTATTTATGAATCTCCAAGATTTACAATGTATAAACTTGAGTTTTGAAGCAGCCCAAATCGGTTTCATGTAAAAAATTAGGGTTTGGAGAAGTTTTGGTCGAGTTGACTTTTTGGTCAACTGTGGTGAGCCCAGGTACCCCAGTGTCTTGTACGCCCAAGCCACCGTCCCAGACAGTGGCCTAGAAATGCTTTACGACATTATGGCTCTGTCTTGCGCTGGATTCGAAGGACCAAGACGCCAAAAACTCACTTTTGAAGCCACCGTAATATACGGTGCTATGCACCATTTGAGACGCCAATACTTCCCTCGACCACCGTCTGCTACGCTGCCATTCACTGTCCCAGACGCCAGCCCAAAACTGCACCACCGTAGCTTACGCCATCATGACCGTATCAGACGCTAGGCAAAGCTCACCCACCGTAAGACACGCCACAAGTGGCCGTCCATTACGGTGCTTTACATTGTTCACTTTTCTGTTTTAGTTTCTAGCTTCCTGTTGGTCGTACTAGGATCGATACAAGCTTTCATTTGAGTCCTTCCCCGACTTCCCTAATGTTGTATTCGAGTCACATGAGTCTTTTAAAGTCGTGGGTCGATTTAGAACTTAAAGTTGGAACTTATTATGAAATGTAAATGTTATTAATAGGGGTGCACGTATGACGATCATTGGACGACTATAACTTGTCATAACTTGTCCATTGCCGATCAAGGTGAGTTCCGTAGCTCCCTACTCGATTGAGATTCGGGCTGGAAAGTGTACACATACGTGTTTGATTGTTGATTGACGGTTTACTTATTGTTTGGTTGATTATGCTTTCGATTTGATTATATGATGTGATTAGGATAGTTGTACCTACATGGAAGACGATGATGCCTTTAAAGAGTCATAGATGTGGTGGGAAGGCTGCGGGTGACCCTATATATAAGCATCTATGTTCCTTAAATGTAAAGTCGTATGAAATGTATGTACATTGTGTTTTGTTTGATTTGATGGACATTTGGACTTGTGATTGAGATGATTGGTTACGCATTGTTACACTTGATGAGTTGTCACGCATTTCAAGTATTGTGATACTTGACGCTTATTGTTGAAACGCTAAACGCCCCATTGGGGAGCCAAGTACTTCCAAGTACTTGATGCCGAGTATTGGCCACACTCGATGATTTGGTAAATGACCCCAAACATATAGATAGATATATGTTTGATGATTTTGATATGTCACGTTGGTCGGGTCGACGACATCGTGAGTATCGTTGCATTGATGGTGTTATGAGACACATACGACACATATCTTGATTTTGATATCACATGTGCATATTTACTACACGCATTTGCATTGCATTCGCATTACTTCGTGTAATCATTGAATTGATTGATGTGTGAACTTAAAGGCTACTTGTAAGTGATTGTTTGCCTTTACTTTGGATATCTTGTGATTATTGACGATGGTTCCTTGTGAACCATTACTACGAACTCACCAACCTAGTGTTGACTTGTTTAGTACACTTTTTAGGTAATCAGGTGAACCCGAGACATGAAGCTTGATTGATGATTATGCTTGAACCCGGGCTTGGACTTACATGGATCCCCGATTCATTTGCCCATTGTTTTGCATCATGCTTAGGATCGATAGCCATCTTTTGATAGTCTTTTGTAAACGTTTGATGGTTACTTGCTCCTTGTGCATTTTGTACTTAATATTAAATGTTTGGATTCACGAATCTTTTTATTCATTTAGTTCACGTTCTACGATAATCCATGCTTATGCTAAATCTTTTCGGTAATATTCCGGGCCTAACTCGGGGTGTTACAAAAAATTAAGTCAAAGCTTAGTGAATAATCTTGCATACGTATATACACACGAAGGAGGGGAACGCACAAAGGACTATCACATGTAGCCTATGGTACCATCATACCATATCTACATGCTCACCTTTGTACTTTAACGCATTACATGGATCCATATAAGCAATATCAACACAATCAAATGACACATGCATATCATAACAATAACGTGAGGTTCTTAGGCCTCATACTCAAGAGGTTCTTAGGCCTCATACTCTAGAGGTTCTTAGGCCTCATACTCAAGAGGTTCTTAAGCCTCATCAACAATAGGCCCCTACTTAGGCTTAACGCCAAATCGATTACCACACACGGAATCCATCATGATATGGTAATCGACCCGACACATATATAAAAGTATGCAAGAATACTCACCTCCTTCGCGACAACCAAATCATGATGACCGCAAGAACACAAATTACAAGCTTTCAATCTAGTAAATCAAATTACAAAACACATATATGGTCATCCATCATATTCAAGGCTAACTAACCATAGCCAAACACTAACAATTTACTACCATTCTTGACCCATTTACATTCTCATCATGTTCTGGAGTTGGCTTCTTTCAAAATTTCAATTTACTTTAACAACAACATGGCCATAATTCATTTTAATACCAAAAATCACCATTTTCATATTATTCCCAACTCAAACAAATATGGCCACAACAAAACTTTCATATCTCTTTTCATAAAACTTAACCAAACATGTCAAAACCATTTTCATACTTACCCAAAAATCATTATTTTCATATTCATCACAAAATAGCCAACAAACTTATTACTCAAAATTATCATTTTCATCTTAAAAATCACCAACAACATTATCATCAAAACTTTCATGCAACTCAATATCAATATTGACAATTACATGTAGAAATTTGGAGAAACAACAATAATATAATTATCCCACTAAAATCCCCAACTTGATTTAGTTCCAAGAACCCCAATTTGAATTATGTCAAAGTAGCTCATTTTTACTAAAAACTTCATTTACATTATTCTCATGAACCCTAACTTGAGGTAATTAAAGAGAAAATCGCGACAATAGCCAAATTTCGTTGCGATTGTACCAAAATAGCCAAGTTTTTTCTAATTATCACAAAATAGCCATATAAATCGCAATAACTGGACAAAATCGCATAAAGAACCTTAAAATCGCTACGAGATCTTCAAAATCGCTACGAGATGTTGCAAAATCGCTACGAGATTATGAAAATCTCTACGAGATTTTGCAAAATTGCAATATGTTGACTTTGACTTTTTTTTTTTTTTTTTGCAAAATTGCAATGTGTTTTGTTGTAAAACCACGATCGTATACCATCTATGGGTGAAGAGAGGAAGGCAACAACATGCAGTCGTTGTAATGAACAGTGATCATACAAGGCTGAATTGATGTGCACCCATGCCATCACAAACATCTTTTCCTCCATCGAGAGAGTATGGATCTTCATCAAGATCAAAATCAAAAGGGAAATCAAAATCGACTTCACACTCTTCTCCTTTCGGGACTGTTAGCTTAGGGGATTATTAGCATGTCTCCAGTATGTTTCTTATGTATTTGAAGCTTTGTATTCATGGACTATGTAATAATTTAGTATGTTTAAAAAAACAAATATTAAAATCTCAATAATCGCAACAAAACACATTGCGATTTTGCAACAAAAAAAAAGTCAAAGTCAACATATTGCGATTTTGCAAAATCTCGTAGAGATTTTCAGAATCTCATAGCGATTTTGAAGATCTCGTAGCGATTTTGAAGATCTCGTAGCGATTTTGCAAAATCTCGTAGCGAT
Source organism: Erigeron breviscapus (assembly GCA_034093135.1). Taxonomy (NCBI): domain Eukaryota; kingdom Viridiplantae; phylum Streptophyta; class Magnoliopsida; order Asterales; family Asteraceae; genus Erigeron; species Erigeron breviscapus. The sequence goes on from CM067167.1 coordinate 281,602,390, forward strand.
TTTAAGGTTCTCGTAGCGATTTTAAGGTTCTTTATGCGATTTTGTCCAGTTATTGCGATTTATATGGCTATTTTGTGATAATTCGAAAAAACTTGGTTATTTTGGTACAATCGCAACGAAATTTGGCTATTGTCGCGATTTTTTCTTAATTAAAATAACCTTCCTTAATAAAATTCTCAAATTCCATCCATCTCAAGAACCTCAAATTTCAAAAGTAAAATAATCAAAATAAGAAAGAATTTACCTTCAATTTATGAAACAACACTAGCTTTTATTACATGCAAGACTACACCACTTTTTCTCTACTTTCTCTTCTAATTCTTGGCCAAAAACTTCACCCCACCACTCAAGAACACAATAGGATAAGTGGGTTTTGCTTGAATTTCAGTTTACCATTAATAATTGATGTTTTCCTTGGCTCCCATCATAAATTTCGGATTTTTGGGGGCTTTGAGGGAAGAACACACACACACCAACTAATGAAAAAGATGAGAAAATGGGATATTTTGGGTGGTGATTCCTTTTAGTGATGTTATAGCCAAGTTTCACAAATACCCCCCTCAAGGTTTTCTCACTTGACATATTTGGCTAAAACTATTTATTTGGTCATGCATCTTATACTCTTACTATTTTAATTGGCTTCATTTAGATTTAAGATAAATAAATCATTAAAATTATAATAAAAATACTTTACAATTTAGGGATGTTACAATTTAATTTAGTAAAGTACTCTTAATATTTGCCGGTCAAAAAGGTAATTATTTAAAGTTAAGAGTGATCGACACAAATTGTCCTTATGGTTTACCGTTTATTCGTATATAAAGAATAAAGAAAGAAAGAGAAAAAGGGTGGACTAGGGTCAACAAAGGAAGGAAAATATGAAAACACCCTCACGTGGAATGCACGTGACTACGTGAGGGGTTAACGGATTTGAGTTAATGTCTGCTTTCAAAAAGGATGAAAAGTGATCATTTTCCATCTATAAAGGATGATATCAGATAATTTTCAAATTAAAAAGACGAAATCAGACTTTTTGGGTAAACCACAAGAACGAATTATGTCGATTACTCTAAAGTTAAATATAAAACATCCACAGTGGCGAGTGGCGGTAAGACAAAAGAAAGAAACTGCCCACTGCCGCCTTCCGCGGGTTTTAAGCCTCAATACCTCGACGGTGTATGGGAATGTAAGATATATGCAGACCTTACCTCTATTTAGGTATAGAGGCGGGAGAGAGGCTGCTTTGCACGGCTTGAGAATCGAATCCTTGACCTTTGTTTTGAACGGTCAAAGTGTTTACCGGTGGTAAGACACCGAGGCCGAAATAACGCCAAGAATAGACTCCGAAAATATTTTACAAAACCCGGCCCAAACTTTTTTATTTTCATTTTTCATAGGGTAAACCGATAAAGTCAAAAATGAAAGTTTCGGAGTGTTGTTGAGAGAGTGTTTTTGGGTTTCTTCTCTGATGGTATTTTTCTAATCCCTATTTATTCTTATTTAATTTAAGGTTTTAATTTAATTTTTAATTTTTAATTTTAGTACTCTGTATGTTACTTTAAAGATTATGATTTGAGACACTCATCAAGTTTTGTACCTGCACATTATTATTATAATTATTTATGATTGTTATTTTGAATTGTGTATAAAAATACTATGACATAGCGAGTAAAATTTTTTTGTTTTGTTTTGTGAATATGATAGTGAGGTCATTCTTGTTTTGAGGTTTAATTTTAACCTTTTTTTTATTGAAGGGTCTAAGAATGGAGAAAGCAGTAGAGGGCGGTTGTTCTCCATTCAGCCGGTTACCAGACGATATTGTTATTCATATTTATAACAAAATAATGGATTTGAAAACCCTTTGCTATTGTCAACTTATTTCCAAATATTTAGGTTCAATCGTCTTTCAAGTCGAGACCATTTTATTCAATGTTCCTCTTCGAATTGCCTTTGAAAATGAGAATCGTCCAGAGGACATAAAAATCCTATTCGAATCATATAGATTGCCCATTGTAGATATCGCCTCCGCTGTTTCTCCTGATTATGATCCTCCTCCTCTTTTAGGATTAGATTCTATTCCGTCTGCCATTAAGTTTATCAAGAGGTTTAGGAAGCTAAAGTCTATATGCATCCAGTTTCCGTCTTACGTTCATATTAAGGTTGGTGTTTCTTTCGTCTATATGAGGATGGAGATGACTGGTATTAGAGGTGACTGGTGTGGAATTCAGGCACGGAAGTCGGAAGATGTTTTAGAGGAAGAGGAACTAGAACTAGAAGAAGAAGAGGAAGAAGAAGAATCAGAAGAAGAGGGTTCAGATGACGAAAACACTGATGAATATATGAAGCTTCGAATTGTGAAATCTTTCAGTTCTAGTCGGTTTTTGGTTACCTAAACATATACTAGGGAATGTATGGAAAGGTAATATATGTCGATTTTATTGACTTTTGAATGTTTAGTTTGTAGTTGCTGCTTACATATCTATTGATATTGCGTTACATTAAGTGTTTTCTTAATTACCGTTGCCCTAGTAAGTTTCATCTGTACTATGCATGGTCTACTAATGGGATATACATTGGTAATTAACGAGAGCAAGTACCCGCGCGTTGCGGCGGTAAAATGATGAGTGTGATAGGTCATAAGAGGTTATATGTCATAGAGTGTCATAGCCAAATGCCTTAGTCGTACGGGCTCCGTTCTCGGATTTAAAAATTCGTCGAAAGTATATCGAATGACATCTCTAATGAAAGAGCATGAAATTTTAAGAACACCCATATAATTTTTATAATTTATCGATGTACGGTTTTTGAGATAAAAGATTTTGAAAGAATTAGAGGAATAAAATGATTTATGGAGGAGAGAGAAAAAAAATGATTGGTTGAGATTTGAAGAGAGAGAAAGGGTAGTATAGTTATTTTAGATAAATATAGAATAAATAGGATGGGCATTTTGGGGAAGTAAATGTTGAAATTAAATGTTGAAAAGTTGAAAGTTCAAAAGTGGATTTGCTTTATAATATAGTATAGATAATTATATACAGTATAACTTTCATTGTGATTTTCAAATGGCATATGATTAAGAAATTTAGAAATTGAGCTGTTGCTGCTCCACTTATCCTCAAAATATCTGTGAGTCGTAGGGAGGGAGGCATACTGTTTGCTTGATATCAGTCTCCTGCACTTGCAATTATTAAGTTCCTATTTTCACTTATACTGATTTTCAGTTATCAGTTCTGGATATAGAAACAACATATTCTCTAAATTTGGGTGTTTAGGTCTTAGTCACATTTAATTCGGGCTAAGCATTCAAACAGTTTTTTAATAATGGTCTTTGCAGGAGACTACTGATATAAACAAACAGATTTGCAAGTGTCTTTAGATTGATGTTTGCAAGTGTTATAGAATTCATCAGAAACCAATGTTCCAAAGTAAAATTGAAAGCTCGGACGCACAAATAATTTGAATAAATGTAAACAAGTTGAGATTTAGGATACGAAGAATTTTGAACATCCTTTTTCCATAGACCATCTCTGCATCAATATAACTTTTGGGTCGAGAAATGTCGAGTTTAATACTTGACTGCAGGCACAATATATAAGATATCATTAATAACCCAACTGATCATATTGTCATTTTGTAAGCGAATGTGAGTGTAACTTGTGAGGTTGTGTTTTTAGTTTACGTTTTATATCATTCAATTATACACTTGTAATCATTAATTGTGATTAGGAGACGGAACATGACTTTCTCCAATTCCAGCCGAGATTCAGCTAACTACGTTTGAACATGAGTATCGAGTATTACTTAGTATCTTTTTTTTTTTGAACATTTAAACATGGGATTTTCATTAAGCATAAAGCAAAAAGCTAGTGAGTGACTAGCATTACAGAGTATATGAGTTATTTTACTGGGAATAAAAACAGAAAAAACATGTCAGCAATGAACATCAAACTGGTTCCATTTCGGCCATTGAATGTGGAGTTTGTGAGCTCTGTTGGACAACCACAAGTAACTTATTCCTTTGATTTCTTTCAGAGCAAATCGCAGGGACGGCTCCTTTCTGGCAAAAATGCAATCGTTTCTTACCTTCCAAATAACCCAGCAGTACGCTAACATAATGAGGTTGATGAGTTTACTTTTCGCAGGAAGAAGGTTTGGGCTCTTGTGTATTTCAAATAGGCCTCGAATGCTAGTGGGTTTGGTGGTCGGAAGTTTGCACCATGAGGCCACGATAGTCCACAAGCAATCTGCAAAGGTACAATGTAGGAACAGATGGTCCGTTGTTTCATCATGGTTTTTGCACAGGGAACATGTAGGTGAGACTGAAGATATATGGCGTTTTATTAGTTGGTCAGCCGTTGCAATGCGGTTCATTTCTAGTCGCCATGCCATTGTATTCACTTTTATAGGTGCAAAGTGATTCCAGGGGAATGGCCATGGGTTCGGTCCTAGAAGAGATGATTTCATTCTTGCTTTCATCGAATGAACTGTAAACATTCCATTGATGTCATGTTTCCAAGTCCAGGTGTCCTGTAGGCTTGATAGGTTGGTTTGCAATAACTGGTATTCCAAAGCTTGTAATTGTAGTATTTCAGTTGGTCGCGATGGAGGACGAGACCACTGCCAAAGCCATTGTCGGTGCTGTCCATTTCTGGTAAATCTTTCTTTTACGAAACAACTCTTTTCCGTTTCCAAGGTGTAGAGATCAGGAAAGGTAACGCGAAGAGGGGCATCTCCATTCCATGTATCTATCCAGAATCTTATCGTAGCACCATTACCTACACAACCTATAAAAGACACCTCCAAAGCGATATCAAACAAACTTAGGTGGGAGCTTAACTTGGTGATGTTTTTCCAAGCTCCCGAGAAAATGGGTTTAAGAGGAAGTGGTGAACAGTTCCTAGGAGAAAAATGGATGGCACTTACGACACTCCCCCAAAGACTATTAGGTTCGTTTAGAAAACGCCACCACCATTTAGCAAGCAAGGATAAGTTTTTTGATTCTAAACTACCCAACCCAAGCCCACCCTTATCAACCGGAGCAATAACGACATCCCATGCCACCCATGGTATTTTCCTGTTGGAATTTGACCCTCCCCAAAAAAAGGACCTACGAATAGCTTCTAATTTATTAAGAACACATACCGGGGCCTTGTACAAGGAGAAGTAGTGAGTGGGGAGACTGTCAAGCACGGAGCGGATGAGTGTGATTCTACCACCAAGGGAAAGAGATGCTGCCTTCCATTGAGATAAACGATTCTCAAAGGTGTGTATTACCGGAGCCCAACTTTTCATGAGGTTCATGTTGGCACCAACTTCAAGACCGAGATAAGAGAAGGGCAGTTGTCCAGTCTTACAATGTAGAAGACTGGTGGCTGTGGAGGTGATTTCAGGGGAGAGGTTTAGGCTAAAGAAACATGACTTGTGATAGTTTATCTTTAATCCTGAGGCTAGGTGAAAACATCTCAACAATCTGGTTATATTAGACAGGTAAGTTGAAGACCACGCCCCCAAAATAATGGCATCATCTGCATAAAGAAAGTGTGTGATGGTTGGGCCTTGGTTTGGTAATTGGATCCCAGAAAAGAGACCAGCAGATGCGGCTCGGTGAGTGATGTTAGAGAAAGCCTCCATGGCAATTATAAACAAGAAAGGGGAGAGGGGATCGCCTTGGGGCACCCCTCTTTCACTATTAAATTGCGGGGCTGGGCATCCATTAATAAGAACCGCTGATCGTGTGGACCGCAATATACCCTTAATCCAACAAATCCACCTGTTGGGAAATCCCATTTGGCCCATAATAGAAATCAAAAAATCCCAACTTAGAGTATCATAGGCCTTTTCAAAATCTATCTTGAAGATAAAAGCTTCTCGTTTGCACTTTTTCAACCATGCTATAATCTCATTTATCATCATTGGGCCATCCAGAATATTTCTATCAGAAAGAAAAGCCGATTGTGTGGGGGATATCACCTTAGTTATATGCTTTTTGAGACGGTTCGCAAGGATCTTGGAAACTATTTTCTTGATACACCCAATCAAAGTAATAGGGCGATAGTCGTTTAAAGACTTAACAGCGGCTGTTTTTGGAATGAGAGTGATGTATGATGACCCACATCCATGGCTGATGCGACCGGTTGTGTAGAAATCGAGCATGATATTCAGGAAGTCCATTTTTAGCGCGTCCCAAAACTTCTTTATGAACCCGAAGTTAAAACCATCTGGACCAGGTGCTTTTTCACCTTCACAATCCCACACTGCTTGAGATACTTCTTTTAGAGAGAATGGTGCTATAAGAGAGTCTGCGTCCTCCTGTGACAGAGTTCTGAGACCTTGACATATCACTTTGGGCCTATGTTTAATAGGCTCTCTGAATTTATTCTGGAAAAAAGATACAGCCGCCTCGCGAATTGAAGGCGGGTCTATATGCCACACTCCGTCGATATCAAGTCCATTAATCCTGTTCTTGGAAATCCTGTTATTTATATAACAATGAAAGAAAGCTGTGTTTTCATCCCCGGATTTAATCCACTTAGCTCTTGACTTTTGTTGTGGATCCTCGGTTTTAGCTAATTCCAGGCGTTGAAGCTTATCTTTTGTTTCAGCCCAAAGCCCAATTTCCTCCTCAGTATAATCGCGGTAATCTATAATAGCGTCCAGTGAGGCTAGTTGTTCTTTAAGGGTTGTGACTTGGTCATTATCTCGAGCGGCTGTATTCTTGATCCATTCTTTGAGATTTAGTTTCAGGTTTTTGAATTTAGCAGTAAGGATCTGATCAGGGCGTCCGTAATACGGACCGGTTTCCAAAGTATTGATTACTACCTCTTCAATTCCTGGTTTCGAAAGCCAAGAATTGAAAAAACGGAAAGGTGGGGGTCCAAAATCCAGACTTGTAGTTGTGAGGATGAGAGGACGATGGTCTGACAAGGACCGTGGTAGGGTAGTAAAGGCTGCAGTCGGCCAGGCATTCATAAAACTTGAGGAGACTAAAATTCTATTTATTTTGCTTCTTTTTGAGCCATTGTCCTTAACATAGGTAAAAATCCCACCATGCATTGTATATTCCTGGAGTCCATTCACGTGGATGAAATTGTTAAAAGACATAGCACACGTATCAACATATGTCGAATTTAACCTTTCCTCTGGGCTTCGGACCGCATTAAAGTCACCTATGAGAATCCATAGCCCATTCAGTGTCGCTACGTGGGTCGATATCTCATTCCAGAGGGTTTGTTTGGCAGGGATTTCTTGTGGGGCGTATACATTAAGGATATGGCAAGGATCAGATACCCCGTTTATCTGACCAGAGGTTATCAGAAAATTGGTGTCTTTTATAGTGCTGGAAAGGGTGAAAAAAGATGGATCCCACATACTCATGATACCCCCAGACCGTCCCTCAATACCAGTAGAGGGACAAAACTCAAAACAAAAACTAGTGTTGCCCCAAAAATCTTTGGGACACAGGCTTTGTGCATCTCGTCTATGTGTTTCTAGGTGCATGTATGTTGATTGGACATTAGGTGGAGAAATTTGACGAGGTCGTTTTCTCGAGGTACTAGGAGGAATTTGAACACTAATTCCTGCTTGACGAAGGGGTGAGGAAGAGGATATAGAGTGGGTCATAGGAATATTGGAATTGTTGTTAATTTCTGTATTTTCAAGAAGTGATTCTTTACCGGCCATTTCAAAATGTGCACACGAATTAAGTTTGACTTGTGTGATGAGTAATTACAAAGAACATGGAACTAGCTGGGATATCAACGGTTAGTGATTTGATGACAAAGAGCATTCAAGTATATAAGAAATCAACAACTTACAATTTGCTAAGACGATTCTGATCGATGTTTGAGCAAGCTCGTGAAAGTACAAAAACAACACTCCTTCATACCACATTGGATCTTCATATAATCTAATAATATGTTTTTTCACGACAGCGCAGACAAACTAGAAAAACATGTTCGCAACTCTTCCCACTAGAAAAACATAGTTCGCCCAAACTTCATTATTTCATATGCATCATTCCCACTACAATGAAGTCCTTTGATCTTTTATAGAACCTAAAAATTCAGTAGTAGTACAATTTTAAGCCAGATGCAATACACTCTAAAGCTTTCTCAACTCAGTGATGAACAACATTGGTGCCAGATCGACCAGGTGACATTATAATTGCTTTCATATAAAATTATAAATTAAACATAAGGATCTAAACTTTATGCCAGTTATTGATTGCATAATTTTATAAAGAGCAGAAAGTGTAATGCATGGCAGATGAAATTATAATCCATGATGTAAATAATCATCGGGAAGGTGGCACTTCTAGAACTATCTAGATTTTGACTTCAGTAGACATCTTTACTATCTTTTGTTTTGCCTCCTTCGAAAGTTTTTCTGCCGGAAAATTTTCAAAAGTATATAAAATTTGAAAAAAACTAAATCAAACGGGTACAAAACTTTCGCAAAATGATTATCTACCATTTTATCTTTTAGTAAATTCTATTCAAATCTAATTAAAAGCTTAATTATGTTAGATAATAAATTTTAGTGCCACATAAAAGATTACTTTAGGGGTACCTATCGAGTTTTTCAAAAAGAAAACATTCTATCATATACAGTTGAGCTGTATTTAATACTCCATCCGTCCCATTAAAAGTGTTATTTTGAATATTCAAAGTTTTTATTTTTAAACTTTGACCTTAAATATATTTTGTTGTGTTATATAAAACTTGATAAAAGTTATACCATAAAAAAACTCGTCTAAAACACAAATCATATAACTTTCATCAAGAAATTCACAATTATTCAGTACAGTAGTGAGAATGGAATTTGATCTACAAAGTAGTTACCAAAGTACCATTACAAAAGATGAGCCAACAATTAAAAAAAACCCAAAATCAAGTTAACAACGATAGCTGGAGATTAAAATTAAAGAAACAGTTGAACTATCATATTTTACCATACTAATTACAAGAACAGCACAGCCATGGAGAAGTTTTAAATGATCAAAATAGCAAAAACCTGTAATCTGTGATGTTGCTATTTTGTGACCAATCTAAGGGACAGAGTTGGGGGCTAAGAACTTCAAAAATACGGGACAAATGGAGAAAAAATATAGAATAAACATAAAAAAAGGGGTAAATGCCCAGGAACGCCTTAGTCCCGTAGAGGAATTTTTCCTCTCAAGCTAGCGACCCTGCAACGCTGCCTGGCGGTGAGACCCCAGAAACCTTGGCTGGTTGAATATGCTTTTGCAGGGATTCGAACCTGGGTGGTGTTCCCACCAAGTCGCTTTTTAGGGGGGCAGGTGGCCAAAATCGACCTTTGAGAAGATGATATAAGCTCATCAAACTCTTTAACTGACTGTGAATAAGTAGTTAGTCTAATTTATTTCTCATTCCTAAACAGGAAAACTGCATGTAAAAAAACCTGTTTACAACAATTTCTATAGTACAAAACTTACTTTTTTAAAAACACACGTTAAAAACCTGTCTTAACAGTAAACAAACAAATCAGGTCCTGATATACC
>CM067167.1:281612909-281742029 GCA_034093135.1 Erigeron breviscapus
CCTCTCTTCTCGTCAGTGCTCTTGCCTGTCTCCTCTTCTTTCTGAATCTCTTCAACCGGTTGAAATCGAATCATTGAACCTTTGTCTTTGAACTGGTCAAAGTGTTTACGCCGGTGGTAACACCGAGGCCGAAATAACGCCAAGAATAGACTCCGAAAATATTTTACAAAACCCGGCCCAAACTTTTTTATTTTCATTTTTCATAGGGTAAACCGATAAAGTCAAAAATGAAAGTTTCGGAGTGTTGTTGAGAGAGTGTTTTTGGGTTTCTTCTCTGATGGTATTTTTCTAATCCCTATTTATTCTTATTTAATTTTTAATTTTAGTACTCGTATGTTACTTTAAAGATTATGATTTGAGACACTCATCAAGTTTTGTACCTGCACATTATTATTATAATTATTTATGATTGTTATTTTGAATTGTGTATAAGTGTATAAATACTATGACATAGCGAGTAAAATTTTTTTGTTTTGTTTTGTGAATATGATAGTGAGGTCATTCTTGTTTTGAGGTTTAATTTTAACCTTTTTTTTATTGAAGGGTCTAAGAATGGAGAAAGCAGTAGAGGGCGGTTGTTCTCCATTCAGCCGGTTACCAGACGATATTGTTATTCATATTTATAACAAAATAATGGATTTGAAAACCCTTTGCTATTGTCAACTTATTTCCAAATATTTAGGTTCAATCGTCTTTCAAGTCGAGACCATTTTATTCAATGTTCCTCTTCGAATTGCCTTTGAAAATGAGAATCGTCCAGAGGACATAAAAATCCTATTCGAATCATATAGATTGCCCATTGTAGATATCGCCTCCGCTGTTTCTCCTGATTATGATCCTCCTCCTCTTTTAGGATTAGATTCTATTCCGTCTGCCATTAAGTTTATCAAGAGGTTTAGGAAGCTAAAGTCTATATGCATCCAGTTTCCGTCTTACGTTCATATTAAGGTTGGTGTTTCTTTCGTCTATATGAGGATGGAGATGACTGGTATTAGAGGTGACTGGTGTGGAATTCAGGCACGGAAGTCGGAAGATGTTTTAGAGGAAGAGGAACTAGAACTAGAAGAAGAAGAGGAAGAAGAAGAATCAGAAGAAGAGGGTTCAGATGACGAAAACACTGATGAATATGAAGTGGAAAATGAGAAAGATTCGGTCATAAAGGCTATATGGCGCCACAGTACTTATTATTCTTGTTTGAAGTATGTGCTTGATCGGTTTAAGAAGGTATTTGCTTGCACTGTTGAGTTCCCGCTGTTGGAAAAGGTTTTCATCGTGGATTCCAGTGAAAGTGGGATTGCAACTTTAAGTGGTGGAGAACTTGACAAGATGAGGAACTTGCTACATTAGTGTGGAACTAGTTAGCGTCTGCTGATTGTCATGTCGACTTTTCTGATACGCCATGAGGGTAATTTATGTCTATAAAAACTAACCTGCAAAATCTGTCTAGTTCTATATGTTTTGCTCTTATTACTAGATTAATATATCAATCTTCGAGTTGTGAAATCTTTCAGTTCTAGTCGGTTTTTGGTTACCTAAACATATACTAGGGAATGTATGGAAAGGTAATATATGTCGATTTTATTGACTTTTGAATGTTTAGTTTGTAGTTGCTGCTTACATATCTATTGATATTGCGTTACATTAAGTGTTTTCTTAATTACCGTTGCCCTAGTAAGTTTCATCTGTACTATGCATGGTCTACTAATGGGATATACATTGGTAATTAACGAGAGCAAGTACCCGCGCGTTGCGGCGGTAAAATGATGAGTGTGATAGGTCATAAGAGGTTATATGTCATAGAGTGTCATAGCCAAATGCCTTAGTCGTACGGGCTCCGTTCTCGGATTTAAAAATTCGTCGAAAGTATATCGAATGACATCTCTAATGAAAGAGCATGAAATTTTAAGAACACCCATATAATTTTTATAATTTATCGATGTACGGTTTTTGAGATAAAAGATTTTGAAAGAATTAGAGGAATAAAATGATTTATGGAGGAGAGAGAAAAAAAATGATTGGTTGAGATTTGAAGAGAGAGAAAGGGTAGTATAGTTATTTTAGATAAATATAGAATAAATAGGATGGGCATTTTGGGGAAGTAAATGTTGAAATTAAATGTTGAAAAGTTGAAAGTTCAAAAGTGGATTTGCTTTATAATATAGTATAGATAATTATATACAGTATAACTTTCATTGTGATTTTCAAATGGCATATGATTAAGAAATTTAGAAATTGAGCTCTTGCTGCTCCACTTATCCTCAAAATATCCGTGAGTCGTAGGGAGGGAGGCATCTTGTTTGCTTGATATCAGTCTCCTGCACCTGCAATAATTAAGTTCCTATTTTCACTTTTACTGATCTTCAGTTATCAGTTCCGGATATAGAAACGACATATTCTCTAAATTTGGGTGTTTAGGTCTTAGTCACATTTAATTCGGGCTAAGCATTCAAACAGTTTTTTAATAATGGTCTTTGCAGGAGACTACTGATATAAACAAACAGATTTGCAAGTGTCTTTAGATTGATGTTTGCAAGTGTTATAGAATTCATCAGAAACCAATGTTCCAAAGTAAAATTGAAAGCTCGGACGCACAAATAATTTGAATAAATGTAAACAAGTTGAGATTTAGGATACGAAGAATTTTGAACATCCTTTTTCCATAGACCATCTCTGCATCAATATAACTTTTGGGTCGAGAAATGTCGAGTTTAATACTTGACTGCAGGCACAATATATAAGATATCATTAATAACCCAACTGATCATATTGTCATTTTGTAAGCGAATGTGAGTGTAACTTGTGAGGTTGTGTTTTTAGTTTACGTTTTATATCATTCAATTATACACTTGTAATCATTAATTGTGATTAGGAGACGGAACATGACTTTCTCCAATTCCAGCCGAGATTCAGCTAACTACGTTTGAACATGAGTATCGAGTATTACTTAGTATCTTTTTTTTTTTGAACATTTAAACATGGGATTTTCATTAAGCATAAAGCAAAAAGCTAGTGAGTGACTAGCATTACAGAGTATATGAGTTATTTTACTGGGAATAAAAACAGAAAAAACATGTCAGCAATGAACATCAAACTGGTTCCATTTCGGCCATTGAATGTGGAGTTTGTGAGCTCTGTTGGACAACCACAAGTAACTTATTCCTTTGATTTCTTTCAGAGCAAATCGCAGGGACGGCTCCTTTCTGGCAAAAATGCAATCGTTTCTTACCTTCCAAATAACCCAGCAGTACGCTAACATAATGAGGTTGATGAGTTTACTTTTCGCAGGAAGAAGGTTTGGGCTCTTGTGTATTTCAAATAGGCCTCGAATGCTAGTGGGTTTGGTGGTCGGAAGTTTGCACCATGAGGCCACGATAGTCCACAAGCAATCTGCAAAGGTACAATGTAGGAACAGATGGTCCGTTGTTTCATCATGGTTTTTGCACAGGGAACATGTAGGTGAGACTGAAGATATATGGCGTTTTATTAGTTGGTCAGCCGTTGCAATGCGGTTCATTTCTAGTCGCCATGCCATTGTATTCACTTTTATAGGTGCAAAGTGATTCCAGGGGAATGGCCATGGGTTCGGTCCTAGAAGAGATGATTTCATTCTTGCTTTCATCGAATGAACTGTAAACATTCCATTGATGTCATGTTTCCAAGTCCAGGTGTCCTGTAGGCTTGATAGGTTGGTTTGCAATAACTGGTATTCCAAAGCTTGTAATTGTAGTATTTCAGTTGGTCGCGATGGAGGACGAGACCACTGCCAAAGCCATTGTCGGTGCTGTCCATTTCTGGTAAATCTTTCTTTTACGAAACAACTCTTTTCCGTTTCCAAGGTGTAGAGATCAGGAAAGGTAACGCGAAGAGGGGCATCTCCATTCCATGTATCTATCCAGAATCTTATCGTAGCACCATTACCTACACAACCTATAAAAGACACCTCCAAAGCGATATCAAACAAACTTAGGTGGGAGCTTAACTTGGTGATGTTTTTCCAAGCTCCCGAGAAAATGGGTTTAAGAGGAAGTGGTGAACAGTTCCTAGGAGAAAAATGGATGGCACTTACGACACTCCCCCAAAGACTATTAGGTTCGTTTAGAAAACGCCACCACCATTTAGCAAGCAAGGATAAGTTTTTTGATTCTAAACTACCCAACCCAAGCCCACCCTTATCAACCGGAGCAATAACGACATCCCATGCCACCCATGGTATTTTCCTGTTGGAATTTGACCCTCCCCAAAAAAAGGACCTACGAATAGCTTCTAATTTATTAAGAACACATACCGGGGCCTTGTACAAGGAGAAGTAGTGAGTGGGGAGACTGTCAAGCACGGAGCGGATGAGTGTGATTCTACCACCAAGGGAAAGAGATGCTGCCTTCCATTGAGATAAACGATTCTCAAAGGTGTGTATTACCGGAGCCCAACTTTTCATGAGGTTCATGTTGGCACCAACTTCAAGACCGAGATAAGAGAAGGGCAGTTGTCCAGTCTTACAATGTAGAAGACTGGTGGCTGTGGAGGTGATTTCAGGGGAGAGGTTTAGGCTAAAGAAACATGACTTGTGATAGTTTATCTTTAATCCTGAGGCTAGGTGAAAACATCTCAACAATCTGGTTATATTAGACAGGTAAGTTGAAGACCACGCCCCCAAAATAATGGCATCATCTGCATAAAGAAAGTGTGTGATGGTTGGGCCTTGGTTTGGTAATTGGATCCCAGAAAAGAGACCAGCAGATGCGGCTCGGTGAGTGATGTTAGAGAAAGCCTCCATGGCAATTATAAACAAGAAAGGGGAGAGGGGATCGCCTTGGGGCACCCCTCTTTCACTATTAAATTGCGGGGCTGGGCATCCATTAATAAGAACCGCTGATCGTGTGGACCGCAATATACCCTTAATCCAACAAATCCACCTGTTGGGAAATCCCATTTGGCCCATAATAGAAATCAAAAAATCCCAACTTAGAGTATCATAGGCCTTTTCAAAATCTATCTTGAAGATAAAAGCTTCTCGTTTGCACTTTTTCAACCATGCTATAATCTCATTTATCATCATTGGGCCATCCAGAATATTTCTATCAGAAAGAAAAGCCGATTGTGTGGGGGATATCACCTTAGTTATATGCTTTTTGAGACGGTTCGCAAGGATCTTGGAAACTATTTTCTTGATACACCCAATCAAAGTAATAGGGCGATAGTCGTTTAAAGACTTAACAGCGGCTGTTTTTGGAATGAGAGTGATGTATGATGACCCACATCCATGGCTGATGCGACCGGTTGTGTAGAAATCGAGCATGATATTCAGGAAGTCCATTTTTAGCGCGTCCCAAAACTTCTTTATGAACCCGAAGTTAAAACCATCTGGACCAGGTGCTTTTTCACCTTCACAATCCCACACTGCTTGAGATACTTCTTTTAGAGAGAATGGTGCTATAAGAGAGTCTGCGTCCTCCTGTGACAGAGTTCTGAGACCTTGACATATCACTTTGGGCCTATGTTTAATAGGCTCTCTGAATTTATTCTGGAAAAAAGATACAGCCGCCTCGCGAATTGAAGGCGGGTCTATATGCCACACTCCGTCGATATCAAGTCCATTAATCCTGTTCTTGGAAATCCTGTTATTTATATAACAATGAAAGAAAGCTGTGTTTTCATCCCCGGATTTAATCCACTTAGCTCTTGACTTTTGTTGTGGATCCTCGGTTTTAGCTAATTCCAGGCGTTGAAGCTTATCTTTTGTTTCAGCCCAAAGCCCAATTTCCTCCTCAGTATAATCGCGGTAATCTATAATAGCGTCCAGTGAGGCTAGTTGTTCTTTAAGGGTTGTGACTTGGTCATTATCTCGAGCGGCTGTATTCTTGATCCATTCTTTGAGATTTAGTTTCAGGTTTTTGAATTTAGCAGTAAGGATCTGATCAGGGCGTCCGTAATACGGACCGGTTTCCAAAGTATTGATTACTACCTCTTCAATTCCTGGTTTCGAAAGCCAAGAATTGAAAAAACGGAAAGGTGGGGGTCCAAAATCCAGACTTGTAGTTGTGAGGATGAGAGGACGATGGTCTGACAAGGACCGTGGTAGGGTAGTAAAGGCTGCAGTCGGCCAGGCATTCATAAAACTTGAGGAGACTAAAATTCTATTTATTTTGCTTCTTTTTGAGCCATTGTCCTTAACATAGGTAAAAATCCCACCATGCATTGTATATTCCTGGAGTCCATTCACGTGGATGAAATTGTTAAAAGACATAGCACACGTATCAACATATGTCGAATTTAACCTTTCCTCTGGGCTTCGGACCGCATTAAAGTCACCTATGAGAATCCATAGCCCATTCAGTGTCGCTACGTGGGTCGATATCTCATTCCAGAGGGTTTGTTTGGCAGGGATTTCTTGTGGGGCGTATACATTAAGGATATGGCAAGGATCAGATACCCCGTTTATCTGACCAGAGGTTATCAGAAAATTGGTGTCTTTTATAGTGCTGGAAAGGGTGAAAAAAGATGGATCCCACATACTCATGATACCCCCAGACCGTCCCTCAATACCAGTAGAGGGACAAAACTCAAAACAAAAACTAGTGTTGCCCCAAAAATCTTTGGGACACAGGCTTTGTGCATCTCGTCTATGTGTTTCTAGGTGCATGTATGTTGATTGGACATTAGGTGGAGAAATTTGACGAGGTCGTTTTCTCGAGGTACTAGGAGGAATTTGAACACTAATTCCTGCTTGACGAAGGGGTGAGGAAGAGGATATAGAGTGGGTCATAGGAATATTGGAATTGTTGTTAATTTCTGTATTTTCAAGAAGTGATTCTTTACCGGCCATTTCAAAATGTGCACACGAATTAAGTTTGACTTGTGTGATGAGTAATTACAAAGAACATGGAACTAGCTGGGATATCAACGGTTAGTGATTTGATGACAAAGAGCATTCAAGTATATAAGAAATCAACAACTTACAATTTGCTAAGACGATTCTGATCGATGTTTGAGCAAGCTCGTGAAAGTACAAAAACAACACTCCTTCATACCACATTGGATCTTCATATAATCTAATAATATGTTTTTTCACGACAGCGCAGACAAACTAGAAAAACATGTTCGCAACTCTTCCCACTAGAAAAACATAGTTCGCCCAAACTTCATTATTTCATATGCATCATTCCCACTACAATGAAGTCCTTTGATCTTTTATAGAACCTAAAAATTCAGTAGTAGTACAATTTTAAGCCAGATGCAATACACTCTAAAGCTTTCTCAACTCAGTGATGAACAACATTGGTGCCAGATCGACCAGGTGACATTATAATTGCTTTCATATAAAATTATAAATTAAACATAAGGATCTAAACTTTATGCCAGTTATTGATTGCATAATTTTATAAAGAGCAGAAAGTGTAATGCATGGCAGATGAAATTATAATCCATGATGTAAATAATCATCGGGAAGGTGGCACTTCTAGAACTATCTAGATTTTGACTTCAGTAGACATCTTTACTATCTTTTGTTTTGCCTCCTTCGAAAGTTTTTCTGCCGGAAAATTTTCAAAAGTATATAAAATTTGAAAAAAACTAAATCAAACGGGTACAAAACTTTCGCAAAATGATTATCTACCATTTTATCTTTTAGTAAATTCTATTCAAATCTAATTAAAAGCTTAATTATGTTAGATAATAAATTTTAGTGCCACATAAAAGATTACTTTAGGGGTACCTATCGAGTTTTTCTTTAGAAAATCCTTATAGTACTTACTCTCTCCGTCCCATTAAAAGTGTCTTATTTTGAATTTTCAAAGTCTTTATTTATAAACTTTGACCATATATATATTTTGTTGTGTTATATAAAACTTGATAAAAGTTATACCATAAAAAAACTCGTCTAAAACACAATCAAATCATATAACTTTCATCAAATATTATCTAACACAAATAAAACTATGTAAAGTCAAAGTTACAAATCTTAGACTTTGAAAATTCAAAATATGACACTTATAGTGGGACGGATGGAGTATATATTTTTTATTTCAAATGATATAACAATGTGAAATAGGAGGGATGGAAATCGTCATTGAGGTGTTAACCCAGTGGCTAGTAGGTTTTCCACATTGTGGTTTCTTTTTGGAGGGTCTCAAGCTTGAATCCAGTCACATGTAAATACGGTGAATGAGCTTTAGAAATGTTATACCCACCTAACACATGAGAAGTAAACCCTTTAGGGTGTTACCCAAAGTCAAACCGGCATGTGAGCATCTACGTGAGAAGTGTTAGCCATTTATCTGCATTAAAAAAAAAGGGATGGAAATCTTTGAATGGGAAGAATGTGAATGAATTACAACCCGTGTTATCTATCTACCGATTAACAAAGTAAATTGCACAAAAAGGTATCCAACTTTGTTGATTTTTAAATTTAAGGTATTCAACTTTTTTTTGATCAATAAAAGATATTCAACTTTTCAAAATATAATTTATTTATTTTTTTGACATTTTGTAACCGTGATTCTCTTAAGTTTTCATACACAGAGCTAGGATGTTCAAAACTTAGTTTTCATACAATTAGTTAACTTCTTTTTTGACCACCGACACAAACATGAATAATAAAGAAATCGTCACCGAAAAATAACATAGGATATCTAAACTTAAAATCAATAAAGTCTGAATTTTTGAAATTTTTGTAGAATGAATTTCAATATCCGAATATTTGAATCCAAAATTTGAATATTCGAGGTTTGAATATCCAATCTTTTGGATAGCTAAATTTTCAGATAAAATCGGATCGGATTATGGGTTCGGAAATGGATAGTTTTGAACACCCTATTGGTTCCTCCATATACGAAAACTTAACAAAAAGTGGTTAAAAAATATCAAAAAAAAAAGTTTTCTTTAATTATTTGAAATGTTGGAAACCTTTTATTGATAAAAAAAAAATTGAATACTTTAAATTTAAAAATCAATATACTTGGATACCTTTTTGTGCAATTTATCCGTAAATAAATGGGGTCAAAGTGAAACATCATTTACACGGTTAGGATTAAACTTTGAGTCAATTTAATGGCTGAGATGAAGTTCCCCATTATATTTATTTCTTCCACTAGTTCCATAGTCAAATCCAAGAATAGACTCGGAAAATATTTTTACAAAACCCGGCCCATACTTTTTATTCCCATTTTTCATAGGGTGAAGTCAAAAATGAAATTTTCAGTGTTGCTGAGACTTGAGAGAGTGTTTTTGGGTTTCTTCTCTGATGGTATTTTTCTAATCCCTATTTATTCTTATTTAATTTTTAATTTTAGTACTGTGCATGTTACTTTAAAGATTATGATTTAAGACACGCATCAAGTTCTGTACCCGCACATTATTATTAGAACGAATTGCATTTTTGGTCCCTGTGTTATCACACATTTTGCAAGTTTGATACAAAAGTGTGAAAAGTCGCGAAACCCATCCCTGTCATATCACACCTGTTGCAATTTTGGTCCAAAACTAACGTGCCGTTAGAATTCAGTCGTTAATGCCCTCATGTGCTTGTCACATGGGGGGTAGTTTCGTCCATTTATTGCTCATAGGACCATTTCTGCAAAAAAAAAATATTTTGTATAAATCTAAAAAAATTATTTTGTATAAATCTAAAAAATTATTTTTATATAAATCTAAAAAAATTATTTTGTATAAATCTAAAAATTATTTTTATATAAATCTAAAAAAATTATTTTGTATAAATCTAAAAAATTATTTTGTATAAATCTAAAAAAATTATTTTGTATAAACACAATCGAAATAAACAATCTGATCTCATTCTCTTGTTCCTTTTTCAACTCCGATCCAAACCATGCCTAAAAACCTAATCAAAATCGTGGAAAAAGTGCAAATAAATCTAAAAAAGTTGATGTTGAGTTCGACGGCCTTGATCCTAAATCTTTAGGGTTTAAATCCGATTCTGTTTGCAGATTCATTCGAATCTAATGTTGCTGCTACGCTATTTCCTTCAAAAACGGTGGAAACCCCTAAAATCACCACACAACTGCCGCTCGCCGCCGCTGGGGTGGCTGCCGGCCACCAGGGGGAGGCCATGGCAGCAAATATCGATGGTGATGGGATTACTTTGATTAATTCTGACTGGAGAAACGATCTGGGGGTTGGGGGATCGAACAAAAAGCCTAAAAATCCAGAAAACCCTAGCCGCCCCATATTTTCTTTCCCACCACCCACGGCTGCCGCTGCTACTGTTCAGATTCCGGTCAGCCACCAGGAGGCTCCTGGTGGTGCGACTGATAGATCCCAAGTGGCTGCTGCTTCGGGTAGTGTTGGGTCTTTGGGTTCAAACTTGAATGAAACACAAACCGAAAACACTTCTTTTTCATAGACTCATAGATATACTCGTATACAAAATATATGTAACATCCCAAACTTTTCTTTACTAGTTGACTAATGTCGTTAAGTCAATATTGTGTGTGTCGTTAAGTCTATTTTAGATTTAATGCTTATATGTAGTTAATGTGTGTTATGTGTGAGGCTTGTAAGCTTAAATGTTAATGTAGTATAAATGTGTGTAATATGAAGATTAATGTCTATGTAGTGACATTTAATGAAGGATTAATGATGTATATGGTCAATAAAGTAGTTTGTGACCAATAATGAAGGATTAGGAAGCTTAGGGGCTAGTTTTGACATGTGTGCAAAGTCAAAACGGGTTTAGAGGCTTAGGGTTGTCATTAGAGAGCCATTATGCAGATTTTCTTCCTCCTAAACAAGCCCTAGCCGATCCCCTCCCTTCCCTCTCAAGTTTCTCACTAGATCTATTCGTTTTGGAGCCAAATCGATCGTGTATTGCTTAGATCTTGGATCTTTATCACCGAATACAGGTATTATAGGTATTCCTCATCTGAGGTCTGATTGTGTGAGTCTTATATTAGTCTTAATCCAGGCCATAAGGGTTTGGGTTGGGTTATTTGATTAAACGTTCACCGATTCCATGTTATTCGGGTGATTAAATGATTGATTCATGATGTAAAGGATTAAAGGATTAATAGGATGGTTAAAGATGATGAAAGTGCAATTAAAAGGGTTAATTTTAAGTCCCCAGGTTGGATTTGGGGTATGGGTTCGTATGGAATTCGTTTGATCAAAGAACAAAATTGAGTTGCTAATCTGCACCCCAGGTGCGGCGCACCAAGGGAGTGGTGCGGCGCACCACTGCCCAGTTTAGGTTTTTGGTTTTTGATGGGAGCCCGATATGCGACGCACCAAAGGGTAGGTGCGACGCACCTATTGTTGATAGGAAATTTCTGGAGGATTGGTGCGACGCACCACTTGGCAGGGGCGGCGCACCACCTGCCCAGATTTTACAAAAGGTGTCGTTTAGCTTATATTTCGATCTATACTTGTTCTAGGTTATTGGAGACACCTAGTCATCGTTGTATTGGCTTGTAGCTT
Source organism: Erigeron breviscapus (assembly GCA_034093135.1). Classification (NCBI taxonomy): domain Eukaryota; kingdom Viridiplantae; phylum Streptophyta; class Magnoliopsida; order Asterales; family Asteraceae; genus Erigeron; species Erigeron breviscapus. The sequence continues at coordinate 281,624,337 of CM067167.1, forward strand.
GTTGTTAAGCTGTATCAAGGTAAGATACACTACTTTTGTCACGCTGAGGGTTCAACAAGCAAAGGTTTCATACTTATAACTTCCTTAACGGTAACATATGATATATGTGGGTATCTCGAGTTACACGGGAGGTACTATGGGATATGTAGTTGACCATGAGACCTGAAATGCAGACCCTAATGTAGTGTAATGAAGTGTTGTTTAATGTAGTGTATTGATATGTTTATGTAGAATTACGAAGTATCTTATTATGTGTGAAATGTAGAAATGGAGTTAATGTGTGACATATGCATACTACATGGCTTGTACACCTAGCTCACTAGACTTGGTAGGTTGCCATGTCACTTGCACGTTTAAGGGCCCAAACGAAATGAAGGTAATGTGTGATTATGTTTAGGTTATGTGTGTTGTCTAAACTATTATGTGTGAAATCGAGCTCGTAAATATAATGCAGGGAAAGTGTTAAGCTTAACCCGTACAAGTCTTAGCCGGACGAGTACGTTGACGTAGTTGTTGCTTGGGTGGCTCCTTGCAACATGGCCTTTATAATGCAGGGCGAGTAATACGAGGGGTTTGACCAACCTCCACATACGAATTACTCTTGGATTGGCTTGCCATTCCTTAACGACATACGATGATTAGCCTTTGGTTGATCATCCAGTCGGGTGTGATGCAGGGCACACTTATATGCAGTAAACGAAGATATGTGTGACAATGTGTGAACTAATGCAGGATAGGCACATTTAGGATGATTATCCTAATTGATATGAAGTTGTTATGCAAATATGTGTGTTGTGTGTTGTGCCTAATGAGTTTGTCTATTAACGAAGAAATGTTTTAATTGGACAAATGCTTTTAAATTAAGTGAGATCTTACTTAGCTATTCTTATAGCTAACACTTGTTTCTTTAATGTGGTTGTTCCCTCAGGTTTAGCTTGAAGGACTTGTAGGTGCAGGACGTGAGAGCGTGGGTAGAAAGCATGCAGATTCCTTAGCTACCCCTAGTTGCTTATTATGGAGACTTTGATTACATTTCATTTTGATGTCGAATATATGTAATAATGTGTGAACGGTTGTTTAATGTTGGGAAACCGTTGGGTTTTCATTTGAACTATTGTTTGATATGGCGTAACACCAACTAAATGCAGAAACCGAAATGTTTTTATCGGTTTTGACTTTTACAGTCTTTACTTCCGCAATTTTAACACCGTGTTAGGTGAAAGATTTTTGAAAACCCATATTTTTAAACGTTGGGTGTTACAGTTGGTATCAGAGAATTGGTTTAAGTGAACCAAAATTCAACTTATGCCGTAGGATTTTGGACTTAGACCGATGAGAAGTAGGTTAGGCTTAAGTAGGATGCGTAGCTAATGAAGTGGAATGCTCTAAGACGGGTTGGGGAGTGAGTGAGAGTTTGATTTAAGGCTTGATTATTGTGTGTGATAATGTAGTTATATGTAGTAGAGCCTTAACATATGTGGTCACTCTTTAACTCTTGCTAACCGTCGTCGTTGCTTTGTAGAGTTAATGGCAAACACTAGAGCTAGTAATCAGAGAGCAGGAGGAAATGGTGGTGGTGTTCCTCCAAATGGAAACGGGGCTGGAAATGAAGTAGAGCAAAGGCTACCCCGTGTACAAAATCTCCGTCTTGGTGATCCACCAACCGCCTCTGAAGTAGATAGGGCAAACCCGGTAATAGAGCAGGTTCCCAATCAAGCCCAATTACATGAAGAATTTAGAGCTATCCGAGCTCTCTTAATGAGAAATGAAGAGGAGTTAGCTCAATTGAGGGCTGAAAGAAATGCAGAAAGGATTGGGAGTGAACAAAGGGGTGAGCGTTCGGAAGGGAATTACTCTAATCCCTCCCAAAGTGCTGAACCATCCATGGCAGCCGTGGGTGTTAATGAAGTTAATGGTGTAGGACTTGGAGTTGTTAATGCACCTCGTGTTAATAACTTCAAATATGAAAGTTTTCAGAAATGTGGTGCCAAGGAGTTTGATGGTACCCAAAATGCAGTGGGTGCTATGGAGTGGATCGAGGACATTGAGGTAGTTTTTGCATCTTGCTATTGTCCGGATGATATGAAGGTTTTGTGTGCTAGTAGGATGTTGAAGAAGAATGCCCGTAATTGGTGGAGGGCTACTACAGTGTCTATGGCTCCTGAGGTACTTGCAGTTATGCCTTGGGGAACATTTAAGGAGAAGTTTCTAGAGGAGTATGTGGGAACGCGTGAGTTAAGGTTGATTGAAAAGGAGTTTAGATCGTTGGTTGCTAAACCCGGTGCAATTTCTGATTATGCACACTCGTTTATGGAGAAGTTGAAGTTTGTTGGACACTTGGTTCGAAGGCAGGAGGACCAAATTGAGGCTTACTGTGATGGTCTCCCCGTAGTTATCGTGGATTATGTAGACAACATGTGACTTTATCGGCGGCTATTAAGGAGTCAAAGAGGTTGGATGATGACTTCAAAAGCGAGAAAGTTGTGGTGAAGGTTGATGGCAAGGAAGCAGGGTTCAAAAGAAGGTCAAATTGGTCATCTAATAACAATAATAAGAAGTTTCGTGGGAATTCTAGCTCAAGTGGTGACAAAGATAAAAAGAAGAATGGGTCTTGGTGTGCTTTTTGCAAGAATGTTCATGAAGGTCAATGTTCCGACAAGACAAGAAGGTGTCATAAGTGCGGGAAGTCGGGACATCTTGCAACGGAATGTAGGGACAAGACTCGTTGTTACAAGTGTCAGGAAACGGGTCATCTTATTGCCGATTGCCCACAAATGAAGAATGACGGGAAGAAAGCAGCCACTTCAGCAACAAAAGTGAGAGCCTTGCAGATGACTGTGGATGATGCTAAGAACAACGACGAGGTGGTAAGTGGTACTTTCCTTGTTAATTCAAAACCTGCTTCTGTTTTATTTGATTCGGGTGCAAATAGGTCGTTGTGTCTACTTTATTTGCTCCTAAGCTAGGAAGAGTCACTACCCCTTTAGATTGCTCGATAGAGGTGGAAATTGCTAATGGTACGGTTAGTGATATACGTGTGGGTTATGATGATTGTGACATTGAGATTGAAGGTCGTTTGTTTCCGGTCCAGTTATTGCCTACTACTTTAGCCGGTTTTGATGTAGTGATTGGTATGGATTGGTTGTCTATAAATGAAGCTAATATTTTGTGTTCCCAAAAGATTATTCGGTTCCTACATCCGATGGTAATGTGGTAACGGTTTATGGAGATAAGAAGAGAGGGGGGATAAAGATCATTAGTATGATGAAGGCTATTAAATGTATAAGGAAGAATAAGAGTCATTTCTTGGCCTATGTTATTGATGTGAGAAAGGAGAAGCCTTCTATTGCTAGTGTTGATGTAGTGTCCGATTTTCCCGATGTGTTTCCCGAAGATCTTCCCGGTATCCCTCCTGACCGTGAAGTTACTTTTCAGATAGATCTTATTCCCGGTGCTACACCTGTTGCTAAAGCACCTTACCGATTAGCTCCTACAGAAATGAAAGAGTTAATGTCCCAACTTCAGGAGTTACTTGACAAAGGGTTCATATAACCTAGTTCCTCGCCTTGGGGAGCTCCGGTTCTCTTTGTTAAAAAGAAGGATGGATCTATGCGCATGTGCATAGACTACCGTGAGTTGAATAACCGAACGGTTAAGAATAAATATCCTCTCCCGCGAATTGATGATCTCTTTGATCAACTACATGGTGCTTCATATTTTTCAAAGATAGATTTACGGTCCGGTTATCATCAATTGAAGGTTAAGAAGGAGGATGTAGCAAAGACAGCCTTCCGGACTAGATATGGTCATTATGAGTTCTTGGTCATGCCATTTGGGGTTGACTAATGCTCCAGCCGCGTTTATGGATTTAATGAATCGGGTATGCCGTCCCTTTCTAGATCATTTTGTTATTGTGTTTATTGACGATATTTTGATCTATTCTAAGTCAGAAGATGAACACCGTGAGCACTTGAAAGCAGTTTTGGAGGTGTTGAGGGAGAAGAAGTTGTATGCCAAGTTTTCTAAATGCGAGTTTTGGCTTCGAGAGGTGCAGTTTCTTGGTCATGTTATTTCATCGGAAGGTATTAAAGTAGATCCTTCAAAGATTGAAGCTGTTTCAAAGTGGGAGCAGCCAAAGACTCCTACTGAGATTAAAAGTTTTCTTGGTTTGGCTGGATATTATAGAAGGTTCATTCAGGATTTCTCCCGAATAGCCAAGCCTATGACTGAACTAACGAAGAAAGGAGTAAAGTTTGAGTGGACCGATAAGCAGGAGAATGCATTTCAAACGTTGAAGAAGAAGTTGTGTGAAGCTCCTATACTTGCCTTACCTGAAGGTACCGATGATTTGGTTGTGTATTGTGATGCATCTATCACGGGTTTGGGTTGTGTACTGATGCAGAGGGACAAGGTGATCGCCTATGCTTCCCGCCAGTTGAAACCACATGAGAAGAATTACCCTACCCATGATCTTGAACTGGTCGCAGTTGTTTTTGCATTGAAATTGTGGAGACATTACCTTTATGGTACAAAATGCACTTTGTTTACCGATCATAAAAGTTTACAGTATGTCTTTAATCAAAAGGAAATGAACGTGAGACAAAGGAGGTGGATGGAATTACTTAAGGATTATGATTGTGAAATCAAATACATCCGGGTAAAGCCAATGTAGTGGCGGATGCACTAAGTAGGAAGGTGCAAAGTTCTTCTTGTAAGTTGATGAGCATGCAAGTTCAAGCCAAGTCGGGCTACTTGATCGAATTAAAGAAGCACAAGTGAGGGCATTGATGAAGGATAACATTGACAATGAAAGCATTGGGAAGAAGAAACGTCTTGTGATGGAGACTAATAGCCGTGGGTTCAAAACATACAAGGGTCGAATTTGGGTGCCATTGCTTGGTGATAACCGAGAATTGATCCTTGAGGAAGCCCATAGAAGTAGATATTCGGTTCATCCGGTGTCACCAAAATGTATGCAGATTTGAAGTCGATTTATTGGTGGCCGATATTAAAGGGGAAGTAGCTCATTTTGTAGCAAAGTGTTTGACGTGTGCACGTGTGAAAACGGACCATCAAAAGCCGTATGGTTTGTTGCATCAATTAGACATTCCCGAGTGGAAATGGGATCATATTACCATGGACTTTGTAACGAAGCTACCTAAAACGCCGAAAGGGAATGATATGATATGGGTGATTGTGGATAGATTGACGAAGAGTGCTCATTTTCTAGCTACCCGACAAGATGTGCCTTTAACGAAGATGGCAAAGATGTACATTGATGAAGTAGTTGCGAAACATGGAGTTCCTTTATCTATTGTTTTGGATCGAGACTCGAGGTTTGTATCAAACTTTTGGAAGGGTCTTCAACGGGAGTTGGGTAGTAGAATAAATTTGAGTACCGCCTATCATCCTCAAACCGATGGGCAAAGTGAGAGAACCATTCAAACCTTGGAGGATATGTTGAGAACGTGTGTACTTGAATACGGTGGAGCATGGGATAATCATTTGAAGATGATTGAGTTTGCTTACAACAATAGTCACCATGCAAGCATTGGAATGCCCACCATTTGAGATGTTATATGGAAGAAGGTGTAGGACTCCAAGTTGTTGGATGGAGCCCGGTGAAAAGCAGTTGACCGGTCCCGAAATTATTGAAATTACCTCTGAAAAGGTTAATGTAGCTAAAGAAGCCTTACGTGTGGCAAGAGAAAGGCAGAAAACATATGCAGATAAGAAAAGGAGACCGATTGAGTTTAATGTTGGTGATTTAGTGATGCTAAAAGTATCACCTTGGAAAGGAGTTATTCGATTTGGAAAGAAGGGAAAGTTGAGTCCACGTTTCATTGGACCTTTTAAAGTTGTGAAGCGCATTAAAGATGTGGCATATCAGTTGGAATTACCTCCAGAATTGGATGGAATTCACAACACCTTCCATGTATCCTACTTGAGGAAATGTTTAGCTGAGAAGTCAAGTGTGATACTTGGAAGAAAGCAAAAGAAGTTACGCCGAAAAGTGATTGACCTTGTGTTGATAAAGTGGAAGCATAATCATGGAGAAAGCTTAACGTGGGAAACTGAAGCAGTAATGAAGGAAAAGTATCCCGAGTTGTTCCTTATTGATGAGATTCCGGGGACGGAATCCTCTTAAGGGGGAGGTAATTGTAACATCCCAAACTTTTCTTTACTAGTTGACTAATGTCGTTAAGTCAATATTGTGTGTGTCGTTAAGTCTATTTTAGATTTAATGCTTATATGTAGTTAATGTGTGTTATGTGTGAGGCTTGTAAGCCTAAATGTTAATGTAGTATAAATGTGTGTAATATGAAGATTAATGTCTATGTAGTGACATTTAATGAAGGATTAATGATGTATATGGTCAATAAAGTAGTTTGTGACCAATAATGAAGGATTAGGAAGCTTAGGGGCTAGTTTGACATGTGTGCAAAGTCAAAAACGGGTTTAGAGGCTTAGGGGTTGTCATTAGAGAGCCATTATGCAGATTTTCTTCCTCCTAAACAAGCCCTAGCCGATCCCCTCCCTTCCCTCTCAAGTTTCTCACTAGATCTATTCGTTTTGGAGCCAAATCGATCGTGTATTGCTTAGATCTTGGATCTTTATCACCGAATACAGGTATTATAGGTATTCCTCATCTGAGGTCTGATTGTGTGAGTCTTATATTAGTCTTAATCCAGGCCATAAGGGTTTGGGTTGGGTTATTTGATTAAACGTTCACCGATTTCATGATTATTCGGGTGATTAAATGATTGATTCATGATGTAAAGGATTAAAGGATTAATAGGATGGTTAAAGATGATGAAAGTGCAATTAAAAGGGTTAATTTTAAGTCCCCAGGTTGGATTTGGGGTATGGGTTCGTATGGAATTCGTTTGATCAAAGAACAAAATTGAGTTGCTAATCTGCACCCCAGGTGCGGCGCACCAAGGGAGTGGTGCGGCGCACCACTGCCCAGTTTAGGTTTTTGGTTTTTGATGGGAGCCCGTTATGCGACGCACCAAAGGGTAGGTGCGACGCACCTATTGTTGATAGGAAATTTCTGGAGGATTGGTGTGACGCACCACTTGGCAGGTGCGGCGCACCACCTGCCCAGATTTTACAAAAGGTGTCGTTTAGCTTATATTTCGATCTTATACTTGTTCTAGGTTATTGGAGACACCTAGTGTAACACCCGTCGTTTAAAAATATGGGTTTTCAAAAACTTTTCACCTAACGGTGTTAAATTGCGGAAGTAAAGACTGTAAAAGTCAAAACCGATAGAAACATTTCGGTTTCTGCATTTATTTGGTGTTACATGCCATATCAAACAATAGTTCAAATGAAAACCCAACGGTTGCCCAACATAAAACAACCGTTCACACATCACTACATAAATTCGACATTAAATACAAAATGTAACAAATGTCTAAAGAAAGCATCGTCTAAGGGTAGCTAAGGCTCCTGCATTGCATCTACCCCAAGCTCACACGTCCTGCATCTAGTTTCCATCAAGCTAAACCTGAGGGAACAACCACATTAAGAAACAAGTGTTAGCTATAAGAATAGCTAAGTAAGATAACACTTAATTTAAAAGCATTTGTCCAATTAAAACAATCTTCATTATTAGACAAGTTTTAATAGGCACAACACACATCACACGTTCACACATATACTGCATTTCAACTTCGTATCAATTAGGATAATCATCCTAAGGGTGCCTATCCTGCATTAGTTCCCACATTATCACACATATCTTCGTTATCTGCATTATTAATTCGCACATAGTCACACGTATCTTCGTTAACTGCATATAAGTGTGCCCTGCATCACACCCGACTGGATGATTAGTCAAAAGACTACTCATCTTACGTCGTTAAGGAATGGCAAGCCAATCCTTGAGTAATCCGTATGTGGAGGTTGGTCAAACCTCTCGTATTACTCGCCCTGCGTTATAAAGACCATGTTGCGAGGAGCCACCCAAGCAACAACTGCATCTACGCACTCGCCCGGCTAAGGCTAGTACGGGTTAAGCTTAACACTTTTCACTGCATCTGTTTATGAGCTCAATTTCACACATATAGATTGGGTCCCTGCATTCCCAAACATTCACACACATATAGTCTAGGTAACACACATTCCTAGACATTCACACACTTTAACTTCATTACGTTTGGATCCTTAAACGTGCAAGTGACATAGCAACCTAGCAAGTCTAGTGAACTAGGCGTACAAGTCAAGCATGCATATCACACATCAACTGCATTTCTATATATCATACATATCAAGATACTTCATTAAACTACATCAACTGCATAACTACATATTACATTAAGCAATATTGCATTACACTACAATAGGGACTGCATCTCAGGTCTCATGGTCAACTGCATAACCCATAATACCTCCCAAGTAACCCATATGCCCACATGCAATAATAAGGTACCGAATGGAAGTGTTTACGATTTGAAACCAGCTTTTAGTTGATCCCCCAGCGTGTCAAAGTAGTGTATCTTACCTGGTTGTAGTACACGCGCACAAACAAGTAGCTAATAATGCTTATCAGTAACCTCCGACACCTATCGTTCAATAACATATAAAGTATAAGTCATTTAGGACCTTAAATGGACCCTCGAACGAACTTAAGACTGACTACGTAAAATTCCAGAATTACACCTTACGAAGATAATCTTCGTACGAACTTGGCTAACGAAGTTAATCTTCGTACGAACTTAAACTTCGTTCGTTCTACTTTACGAAAATAGCTTCTTACGAATTTAATTTGGTCTTACGAAGATAACTCAAAATTATTCTTACGAACTTAATCTTCGTACGAACTTTATCTTCGTTGGGGCAAACGAATTTAGACTGTATGAACGAACTTGGCATCAGCAAACGAATTTAAGCATATTTTCGTCCAGAACTCCAAAAACGACTAACTTCATCAATTTTCCAGATTTTGATCGATCTAGGCTTCCTTCCAAACATGTTTTTGACACAAATAAACATCTTTTGATTAACTTGATCGATTATAGACTCGATTAACATCACTTTCAATGTTAATTACCCCAAAACACCACATAAACCCTAACTACTTGCATAATCCCTTTTTAATCAGATTTGATTCATAATTAAGCAACCTCTAAATCTGAAAATACAATCAATACATCAATGATTACCTGCTTGACTCGATGATCGATCAATTTACAACACCAAATCGTTTGAGCCAATACTTAATTAATTGCTTTAGGATTCAAGAAAGGATTAATTGCTTTATTATTTGCTAATGGCTGCTTAATCTCATCTAATGGCAGCTCCTAAACCCTTAATCCCGTTTTTAGATTTCAACCTATGTCAAAATCAGTCCCTGGACTTCTAAACCCTTCATTATTGGTCACAAACTGCATTATTGACCATATACAACATTAGTCCTTCATTAAAAGGCACTACATAGCCTTTAAGCGACATTAATCACACTTTTATTCGTCATTAAAATTTAGGCTTTTAAACCTAACTACTTTATCTACGTTAACCACACATAACTACATTCAAATATTAAGTAAAGACTTAACGACACCTCAAATTGACTTAACGGCATTAGTCAAACGTTAAATAAAAGTTCGGGATGTTACAAATACCTCCCCCTTAAGAGGATTCCGTCCCCGGAATCTCATCATTAAGGAACAACTCGGGATAATTCTCCTTCATTACTGCTTCAGTTTCCCAAGTCAAGCTTTCTCCATGATTATGCTTCCACTTTATCAAGACAAGATCTATCACTTTCCTGCGTAACTTCTTTTGCTTCCTTCCAAGTATTGCCACTGGTTCTTCAACCATTTTCTTCATTGGGTCAATGCTCACATCTTGAATTGGAATCACACTTGACTCCTCGGCTAAACACTTCCTTAGGTAGGATACATGAAAGGTGTTGTGAATTCCATCCAATTCTGGAGGTAATTCCAACTGATATGCTACATCTTTAATGCGCTTCACCACTTTAAAAGGTCCAATGAAACGTGGACTCAACTTTCCCTTCTTTCCAAATCGGATAACTCCTTTCCAAGGTGATACTTTCAGCATCACTAAATCACCAACATTAAACTCAATCGGTCTCCTTTTCTTATCTGCATATGTTTTCTGCCTTTCTCTTGCCACACGTAAGGCTTCTTTAGCTACATTAACCTTTTCAGAGGTAACTTCAATAATTTCGGGACCGGTCAACTGCTTTTCACCGGGCTCCATCCAACAACTTGGAGTCCTACATCTCCTTCCATATAACATTTCAAATGGTGGCATCCCAATACTTGCATGGTGACTATTATTATAAGCAAATTCAATCAATTTCAAGTGTTCATCCCATGCTCCACCGTATTCAAGTACACACGTTCTCAACATATCCTCCAAGGTTTGAATGGTTCTCTCACTTTGCCCATCGGTTTGGGGATGATAGGCGGTACTCAAATTTATTCTACTACCCAACTCCCGTTGAAGCCCCTTCCAAAAGTTTGACACAAACCTCGAGTCTCGATCCGAAACAATAGATAACGGGACTCCATGTTTCGCAACTACTTCATCAATGTACATCTTTGCCATCTTCGTTAAAGGCACATCTTGTCGGGTAGCTAGAAAATGAGCACTCTTCGTCAATCTATCTACAATCACCCATATCATATCATTCCCTTTCGGCGTTTTAGGTAGCTTCGTTACAAAGTCCATGGTAATATGATCCCATTTCCACTCGGGAATTTCTAATTGATGCAACAAACCATACGGCTTTTGATGGTCCGTCTTCACTCTTGCACACGTCAAACACTTTGCTACAAAATGAGCTACTTCACCTTTAATATCCGGCCACCAATAAATCGGCTTCAAATCTGCATACATTTTGGTGACACCGGGATGCATCGAATACCTACTTCTATGGACCTCTTCAAGGATCAACTCCCGGTTACCACCAAGCAGTGGCACCCAAATGCGACCCTTGTATGTTTTAAACCCACGGCTATTAGTCTCCATCACAAGTCGTTTCTTCTTCCCAATACTCTCGTTATCAATATTATCCTTCATTAATGCCATCCTTTGTGCTTCTTTAATTCGATCTAATAGACCCGACTTGGCCTGAACTTGCATGCTCATCAACTTACAAGAAGAGCTTTGCACTTTCCTACTTAGTGCATCCGCCACTACATTGGCTTTACCTGGATGGTATTTGATTTCACAATCATAGTCTTTAAGTAATTCCATCCACCTTCTTTGTCTCACATTCATCTCCTTTTGAGTAAACATATATTGTAAACTCTTATGGTCGGTGTAAAGTGTGCATTTAGTACCATATAAGTAATGTCTCCATAATTTCAATGCAAACACAACCGCCGCTAGCTCAAGATCATGGGTAGGGTAATTCTTCTCATGAGGCTTCAACTGACGTGAAGCATAGGCAATCACTTTGTCTCTCTGCATTAAGACACAACCCAAACCCGTAATAGAAGCATCGCTATATACCACTAAATCATCAGTACCTTCAGGCAAGGCAAGGATAGGAGCTTCACACAACTTCTTTTTCAACGTTTGGAATGCATTTTCCTGCTTTTCAGTCCACTCGTACTTCACACCCTTCTTTGTTAATTCCGTCATAGGCTTGGCTATTCGGGAAAAATCCTGAATAAACCTTCTATAATACCCAGCCAAACCAAGAAAACTCTTAATCTCGGTAGGAGTCTTTGGCTGCTCCCACTTTGAAACATCTTCAATCTTTGAAGGATCTACTTTAATACCTTCTGATGAAATAACATGACCAAGAAACTGCACTTCTCGGAGCCAAAACTCACATTTAGAAAACTTTGCGTACAACTTCTTCTCCCTCAACATCTCCAAAACTGCTTTCAAATGCTCACGGTGTTCATCCTCTGACTTAGAATAGATCAAAATATCGTCAATAAACACAATACAAAATGATCTAGAAAGGGGCGGCATACCCGATTCATTAAGTCCATAAACGCGGCTGGAGCATTGGTCAACCCAAATGGCATGACCAAGAACTCATAATGACCATATCTAGTCCGGAAAGCCGTCTTTGCTACATCTTCCTTCTTTACCTTTAACTGATGGTAACCGGACCGCAAATCAATCTTTGAAAAATACGAAGCACCATGTAGTTGATCAAAAAGATCATCAATTCTCGGGAGAGGATACTTATTCTTGACCGTTCGTTTGTTCAACTCACGGTAGTCAATACACATGCGCATTGATCCATCCTTCTTCTTAACAAAGAGAACCGGAGCTCCCCAAGGCGAGGAACTAGGTTGTATGAACCCCTTGTCAAGTAACTCCTGCAGTTGCGTCATTAATTCCTTCATTTCTGTAGGAGCTAATCGGTAAGGTGCTTTAGCAACGGGTGTAGCGCCGGGAATAAGATCTATCTGAAAAGTAACTTCACGATCGGGAGGAATACCGGGTAGATCATCGGGAAACACATCGGGGAAATTGGATACCACCTCAACACTAGCGATTGGAGACTTCTCTTTTCTTGCATCTATGACATAAGCCAAGAAATGGCTCTTGTTTTTCCTTATACATTTAATAGCTTTCATCATACTAATAATCTTTATTCCTCCTCCCTTCTTGTCTCCATACACCGTTATCACTTTACCCTCGGATATAGGCAATCGAATTATCTTTTGGGAACATAAGATACTAGCTTCATTTCTAGCCAACCAATCCATACCAATCACTACATCAAAACCACCTAAGGTAGTAGGCAATAGTTGAACTGGGAAAGAACAACCTTCAATCTCAATGTCACAATCGTCATATCCCACACGTATATTATTAACCGTACCATTAGCAATTTCTACCTCTAATGAACAATCTAAGGGAGTAGTGACCCTTTCTAGCTTAGGAGCAAATAATGTGGACACAAACGACCTATTTGCACCCGAATCAAATAAAACAGAGGCAGGCTTTGAATTAACAAGGAAAGTACCACTTACCACTTCATCGTTGTTCCTTGCGTCATCAACCGTCATTTGAAGAGCTCTCACCTTTGTTGCTGACGTGGCGGTCTTCTTTCCAGCATTCTTCATCTGTGGACAATCGGCAATGAGATGACCCGTTTCTTGGCACTTGTAGCAACGAGTCTTGTCCCTACAGTCAGTGGCAAGATGTCCCGACTTCCCACACTTATGGCACCTTCTTGTCTTGTCGGTACAATGCCCTTCATGAATTGTCTTGCAAAATGTACACCATGACCCATTCTTCTTTTTATCCTTGTCACCGCTCGTACTACCATTTCCACGGAACTTCTTATTATTATTGTTGTTGGAAGACCAATTTGACCTTCTTTTAAATCCCACTTTCTTGTCGTCGACTTTCTCAACTACTTTATTGTCCGAAGCAAAATCATCATCAAGCTTTTTAGACTCCTTGATTGCTTCAGTTAGAGTCTTGTGCTGCCTGCAGATACCTCGATAACTCGGAGGCAAACCATCAACATAGCAAGCAACCTGATCTGCATCAGTACGGAACAGATGGCCTACGAACTTCATCTTCTCCATAAAGGAACGAGCATAATCATTAATTTTGCCAACTTCAGCTGTCAAAGCACGGAACTCTTTTTCCATTTTACGCTGCTCATGTACCCCAATATATTCCTCAATGAATTTCTGCTTAAAGTCAGCCCACGTAATAGCAGTTACCATAGCTGGAGTCATCGAAATAGTAATGCTCTTCCACCAGTCCCGAGCACCTTCTTTCAACATCCTACTAGCACACAACACTTTCTTATCCTCGGGACAATCACAAGCTTCAAAAACCATCTCAGTATCATCAAGCCATTCCATGCAACCTACTGCATTAAGTGTTCCATAGAACTTCTGAGCTCCACACTTCTGGAAACTTTCAAACTTGAATCGAGGGGCGTGAACACCATTAGGAGGAACCACATTAACATTAGCATGGGGAATAACAACATCATCGACCGGTGGCTCAGTGTGGTGAGAAGGCACAGAGTGATTGTTACCAGTTCCTTCTGCGTTAGCTGCCAACGCCTGATTCAACTGTTCTTGCGTTTGGGCCAACTGGGCCTGAAGAGTTAGCACCAGATTATACATCTCCGTCTGATTGGGAATCTGATCCACCACTACATCGTTAACTCTCGGAGGATTGCCAGGTGATGGAGGCATCGGACCCAATGAGCCTGGTTGATTAACACGGCGGGGGTTCACACGATTCACATTAGCATTAGCAGCAGCATTAGCAGCATTAGGAGCACCTGCACCCGGATGGACAGGTGGAGTAACGCTAGCAGTAGCTCCGTCGCGTTGGATGTTGCGGTTGCGAGTGTTAACCATTTTCCTTCAATAAAATGGTGGAGTCGATAAGCGCAAAATAAAACAAAAAGCTCATCGAGATAAGGCTAAAACATATCATCGTAACGTAAACATCTCGTAAGCCCTCTCACACTCGCACTCATCCCAACCCATCCTACATCACATGTCATCTCTAGCTAAGGCATCCTACGAGTACCTAGCATGCACACCTTAAGTTTAAGTCCAAATCCTATGGTCAATAGGCCTTGGTTCACTTAAACTACTTCTCTGATACCAACTTGTAACACCCGTCGTTTAAAAATATGGGTTTTCAAAAACTTTTCACCTAACGGTGTTAAATTGCGGAAGTAAAGACTGTAAAAGTCAAAACCGATAGAAACATTTCGGTTTCTGCATTTATTTGGTGTTACATGCCATATCAAACAATAGTTCAAATGAAAACCCAATGGTTGCCCAACATAAAACAACCGTTCACACATCACTACATAAATTCGACATTAAATACAAAATGTAACAAATGTCTAAAGAAAGCATCGTCTAAGGGTAGCTAAGGCTCCTGCATTGCATCTACCCCAAGCTCACACGTCCTGCATCTAGTTTCCATCAAGCTAAACCTGAGGGAACAACCACATTAAGAAGCAAGTGTTAGCTATAAGAATAGCTAAGTAAGATAACACTTAATTTAAAAGCATTTGTCCAATTAAAACAATCTTCATTATTAGACAAGTTTTAATAGGCACAACACACATCACACGTTCACACATATACTGCATTTCAACTTCGTATCAATTAGGATAATCATCCTAAGGGTGCCTATCCTGCATTAGTTCCCACATTATCACACATATCTTCGTTATCTGCATTATTAATTCGCACATAGTCACACGTATCTTCGTTAACTGCATATAAGTGTGCCCTGCATCACACCCGACTGGATGATTAGTCAAAAGACTACTCATCTTACGTCGTTAAGGAATGGCAAGCCAATCCTTGAGTAATCCGTATGTGGAGGTTGGTCAAACCTCTCGTATTACTCGCCCTGCGTTATAAAGACCATGTTGCGAGGAGCCACCCAAGCAACAACTGCATCTACGCACTCGCCCGGCTAAGGCTAGTACGGGTTAAGCTTAACACTTTTCACTGCATCTGTTTTATGAGCTCAATTTCACACATATAGATTGGGTCCCTGCATTCCCAAACATTCACACACATATAGTCTAGGTAACACACATTCCTAGACATTCACACACTTTAACTTCATTACGTTTGGATCCTTAAACGTGCAAGTGACATAGCAACCTAGCAAGTCTAGTGAACTAGGCGTACAAGTCAAGCATGCATATCACACATCAACTGCATTTCTATATATCATACATATCAAGATACTTCATTAAACTACATCAACTGCATAACTACATATTAAATTAAGCAATTCTGCATTACACTACAATAGGGACTGCATCTCAGGTCTCATGGTCAACTGCATAACCCATAATACCTCCCAAGTAACCCATATGCCCACATGCAATAATAAGGTACCGAATGGAAGTGTTTACGATTTGAAACCAGCTTTTAGTTGATCCCCCAGCGTGTCAAAGTAGTGTATCTTACCTGGTTGTAGTACACGCGCACAAACAAGTAGCTAATAATGCTTATCAGTAACCTCCGACACCTATCGTTCAATAACATATAAAGTATAAGTCATTTGGAATCTTAAACGGACTCTCGAACGACCTTAAGACTGACTACGTAAAATTCCAGAATTACACCTTACGAAGATAATCTTCGTACGAACTTGGCTAACGAAGTTAATCTTCGTACGAACTTAAACTTCGTTCGTTCTACTTTACGAAAATAGCTTCTTGACTGCATCTCAGGTCTCATGGTCAACTGCATAACCCATAATACCTCCCAAGTAACCCATATGCCCACATGCAATAATAAGGTACCGAATGGAAGTGTTTACGATTTGAAACCAGCTTTTAGTTGATCCCCCAGCGTGTCAAAGTAGTGTATCTTACCTGGTTGTAGTACACGCGCACAAACAAGTAGCTAATAATGCTTATCAGTAACCTCCGACACCTATCGTTCAATAACATATAAAGTATAAGTCATTTAGGACCTTAAATGGACCCTCGAACGAACTTAAGACTGACTACGTAAAATTCCAGAATTACACCTTACGAAGATAATCTTCGTACGAACTTGGCTAACGAAGTTAATCTTCGTACGAACTTAAACTTCGTTCGTTCTACTTTACGAAAATAGCTTCTTACGAATTTAATTTGGTCTTACGAAGATAACTCAAAATTATTCTTACGAACTTAATCTTCGTACGAACTTTATCTTCGTTGGGGCAAACGAATTTAGACTGTATGAACGAACTTGGCATCAGCAAACGAATTTAAGCATATTTTCGTCCAGAACTCCAAAAACGACTAACTTCATCAATTTTCCAGATTTTGATCGATCTAGGCTTCCTTCCAAACATGTTTTTGACACAAATAAACATCTTTTGATTAACTTGATCGATTATAGACTCGATTAACATCACTTTCAATGTTAATTACCCCAAAACACCACATAAACCCTAACTACTTGCATAATCCCTTTTTAATCAGATTTGATTCATAATTAAGCAACCTCTAAATCTGAAAATACAATCAATACATCAATGATTACCTGCTTGACTCGATGATCGATCAATTTACAACACCAAATCGTTTGAGCCAATACTTAATTAATTGCTTTAGGATTCAAGAAAGGATTAATTGCTTTATTATTTGCTAATGGCTGCTTAATCTCATCTAATGGCAGCTCCTAAACCCTTAATCCCGTTTTTAGATTTCAACCTATGTCAAAATCAGTCCCTGGACTTCTAAACCCTTCATTATTGGTCACAAACTGCATTATTGACCATATACAACATTAGTCCTTCATTAAAAGGCACTACATAGCCTTTAAGCGATATTAATCACACTTTTATTCGTCATTAAAATTTAGGCTTTTAAACCTAACTACTTTATCTACGTTAACCACACATAACTACATTCAAATATTAAGTAAAGACTTAACGACACCTCAAATTGACTTAACGGCATTAGTCAAACGTTAAATAAAAGTTCGGGATGTTACACCTAGTCATCGTTGTATTGTGCTTGTAGCTTGTTGTTAAGCTGTATCAAAGTAAGATACACTACTTTTGTCACGCTGAGGGTTCAACAAGCAAGGTTTCATACTTATAACTTCCTTAACGGTAACTTATGATATATGTGGGTATCTCGGGTTACACGGGAGGTACTATGGGATATGTAGTTGACCATGAGACCTGAAATGCAGACCCTAATGTAGTGTAATGAAGTGTTGTTTAATGTAGTGTATTGATATGTAGTTTATGTAGAATTACGAAGTATCTTATTATGTGTGAAATGTAGAAATGGAGTTAATGTGTGACATATGCATACTACATGGCTTGTACACCTAGCTCACTAGACTTGGTAGGTTGCCATGTCACTTGCACGTTTAAGGGCCCAAACGAAATGAAGGTAATGTGTGATTATGTTTAGGTTATGTGTGTTGTCTAAACTATTATGTGTGAAATCGAGCTCGTAAATATAATGCAGGGAAAGTGTTAAGCTTAACCCGTACAAGTCTTAGCCGGACGAGTACGTTGACGTAGTTGTTGCTTGGGTGGCTCCTTGCAACATGGTCTTTATAATGCAGGGCGAGTAATATGAGGGGTTTGACCAACCTCCACATACGAATTACTCTTGGATTGGCTTGCCATTCCTTAACGACATACGATGATTAGCCTTTGGTTGATCATCCAGTCGGGTGTGATGCAGGGCACACTTATATGCAGTAACGAAGATATGTGTGACAATGTGTGAACTAATGCAGGATAGGCACATTTAGGATGATTATCCTAATTGATATGAAGTTGTTATGCAGATATGTGTGTTGTGTGTTGTGCCTAATGAGTTTGTCTATTAACGAAGAAATGTTTTAATTGGACAAATGCTTTTAAATTAAGTGAGATCTTACTTAGCTATTCTTATAGCTAACACTTGTTTCTTTAATGTGGTTGTTCCCTCAGGTTTAGCTTGAAGGACTTGTAGGTGCAGGACGTGAGAGCGTGGTAGAAAGCATGCAGATTCCTTAGCTACCCTAGTTGCTTATTATGGAGACTTTTGATTACATTTCATTTTGATGTCGAATATATGTAATAATGTGTGAACGGTTGTTTAATGTTGGGCAACCGTTGGGTTTTCATTTGAACTATTGTTTGATATGGCGTGTAACACCAACTAAATGCAGAAACCGAAATGTTTTTATCAGTTTTGACTTTTACAGTCTTTACTTCCGCAATTTTAACACCGTTAGGTGAAAGATTTTTGAAAACCCATATTTTTAAACGTCGGGTGTTACAATATATATATTTTTTTTTGCAGAAATGGTCCTATGAGCAATAAATGGACGAAACTACCCCCCATGTGACAAGCACATGGGGGCATTAACGACTGAATTCTAACGGCACGTTAGTTTTAGACCAAAATTGCAACAGGTGTGATATGACAGGGATGAGTTTCGCGACTTTTCACACTTTTGTATCAAACTTGCAAAATGTGTGATAACACAGGGACCAAAAATGCAATTCGTTCTTATTATTATTATCATTTTTTTATGATTGTTATTTTGAATGTGTAAAATTTTATGACATAGCGAGTAAAATTTGATAGTGAAGTGATTCTTGTTTTGGGTTTCAATTTTGAACATTTTTTTGATATTTTTTCTTTAGGGTTTAAGAATGGAGAAAGCAGTAGAGGGGTTGTTCTCCATTCAGCCGGTTACCAGACGATATTGTTGTTCAAATTTATAAAAGCAAATAAATCCTATAAATTTAAAAACCGTATAAAATATTAAAAACCCTATAAAATATTAAAAACCCAGTAATTAATAAAAGCAAATAAATCCTATAAATCAATCAAAAAAATTAGGGTTTTTGATCAAGAAAAGGAAGTATACATATAAATTAAATCGATATAGAAAAACCCAATTTACAAGTCAAAGAAATATTAGAACCCAGTAATTAAAGCCAAGAAAACCCTAAAAACCTATTAAAATTAGGATTTTAAATCAAAAAAATAAGTATAGATACAGAATCTTGAACATAACAAATAACTTTCAAGAAACATGTAAAACTAATGCAAGAAGTTAAATTTAAGGCTTAAGAATACATATAATCCAAACCCCATATAAACCCAGAAACAAAATTCAAACAAATTAAATTTTTCAGCCAATTTACAGCCAATGTCAGTCATAGTTTCCAAAATTAACCTTTCACTTCATTGCCAGAAAGTGAAGGGAGAATGCAAATTTTTTCTTATAATCAATTCCCAAAAATATAATTTGTTTGAATTTTGTTTCTGGGTTTGTATGGGGTTTGGATTATATGTATTCTTTGAGAATAAGAGAATACACATCAAGGTATGCCCACGGATTTTGAGATTTATTAATGCTTTGATGATAACATCTCGAAAAATTTAATTTGTTTGAATTTTGTTTCTGGGTTTATATGGGGTTTGGATTATATGTATTCTTTGAGAATAAGAGAATACACATCAAGGTATGCCCACGGATTTTGAGATTTATTAATGCTTTGATGATAACATCTCGAAAAATTTAATTTGTTTGAATTTTGTTTCTGGGTTTATATGGGGTTTGGATTATATGTATTCTTTGAGAATAAGAGAATACACATCAAGGTATGCCCACGGATTTTGAGATTTATTAATGCTTTGATGATAACATCTCGAAAAATTTAATTTGTTTGAATTTTGTTTCTGGGTTTATATGGGGTTTGGATTATATGTATTCTTTGAGAATAAGAGAATACACATCAAGGTATGCCCACGGATTTTGAGATTTATTAATGCTTTGATGATAACATCTCGAAAAATTTAATTTGTTTGAATTTTGTTTCTGGGTTTATATGGGGTTTGGATTATATGTATTCTTTGAGAATAAGAGAATACACATCAAGGTATGCCCACGGATTTTGAGATTTATTAATGCTTTGATGATAACATCTCGAAAAATTTAATTTGTTTGAATTTTGTTTCTGGGTTTATATGGGGTTTGGATTATATGTATTCTTTGAGAATAAGAGAATACACATCAAGGTATGCCCACGGATTTTGAGATTTATTAATGCTTTGATGATAACATCTCGAAAAATTTAATTTGTTTGAATTTTGTTTCTGGGTTTATATGGGGTTTGGATTATATGTATTCTTTGAGAATAAGAGAATACACATCAAGGTATGCCCACGGATTTTGAGATTTATTAATGCTTTGATGATAACATCTCGAAAAATTTAATTTGTTTGAATTTTGTTTCTGGGTTTATATGGGGTTTGGATTATATGTATTCTTTGAGAATAAGAGAATACACATCAAGGTATGCCCACGGATTTTGAGATTTATTAATGCTTTGATGATAACATCTCGAAAAATTTAATTTGTTTGAATTTTGTTTCTGGGTTTATATGGGGTTTGGATTATATGTATTCTTTGAGAATAAGAGAATACACATCAAGGTATGCCCACGGATTTTGAGATTTATTAATGCTTTGATGATAACATCTCGAAAAATTTAATTTGTTTGAATTTTGTTTCTGGGTTTATATGGGGTTTGGATTATATGTATTCTTTGAGAATAAGAGAATACACATCAAGGTATGCCCACGGATTTTGAGATTTATTAATGCTTTGATGATAACATCTCGAAAAATTTAATTTGTTTGAATTTTGTTTCTGGGTTTATATGGGGTTTGGATTATATGTATTCTTTGAGAATAAGAGAATACACATCAAGGTATGCCCACGGATTTTGAGATTTATTAATGCTTTGATGATAACATCTCGAAAAATTTAATTTGTTTGAATTTTGTTTCTGGGTTTATATGGGGTTTGGATTATATGTATTCTTTGAGAATAAGAGAATACACATCAAGGTATGCCCACGGATTTTGAGATTTATTAATGCTTTGATGATAACATCTCGAAAAATTTAATTTGTTTGAATTTTGTTTCTGGGTTTATATGGGGTTTGGATTATATGTATTCTTTGAGAATAAGAGAATACACATCAAGGTATGCCCACGGATTTTGAGATTTATTAATGCTTTGATGATAACATCTCGAAAAATTTAATTTGTTTGAATTTTGTTTCTGGGTTTATATGGGGTTTGGATTATTGTTTGCTGGAATATTATTTCTGGGTTTGTATGGGGTTTGGATTATATGTATTCTTTGAGAATAAGAGAATACACATCAAGGTATGCCCACGGATTTTGAGATTTATTAATGCTTTGATGATAACATCTCGAAAAATTTAATTTGTTTGAATTTTGTTTCTGGGTTTATATGGGGTTTGGATTATATGTATTCTTAAGCCTTAAATTTAACTTCTTGCATTAGTTTTACATGTTTCTTGAAAGTTATTTGTTATGTTCAAGATTCTGTATCTATACTTATTTTTTTGATTTAAAATCCTAATTTTAATAGGTTTTTAGGGTTTTCTTGGCTTTAATTACTGGGTTCTAATATTTCTTTGACTTGTAAATTGGGTTTTTCTATATCGATTTAATTTATATGTATACTTCCTTTTCTTGATCAAAAACCCTAATTTTTTTGATTGATTTATAGGATTTATTTGCTTTTATTAATTACTGGGTTTTTAATATTTTATAGGATTTATCGGTTTTTTTGATTGATTTATAGGATTTGAAAACCCTTTGCCGTTGTCAGCTTATTTCCAAACATTTAGGTTCGATCGTCTTTCAAGTCGACGCCATTTTATTCAATGTTCCTCTTCGGATTGCCCTTGAAAATGAGAATCGTTCAGAGGACATAAAAATCCTATTCGAATCATATAGATTGCCTATTTTGGAGAACTCATTCGATGGTACTCTTGATTATGATATTGTTCCTCTTTTAAGATCAGATTCTTTTCCGTCTGCCATTAAGTTCATCAAGAGGTTTAGGAAGCTAAAGTCTATATGCATCCGGTTTCCGTCTTACGTTCATATTAAGGTTGGTGTTTCTTTCGTCCAAATGAGGATGGAGATGACTGGTATTAGAGGTGACTGGTTGGGAATTCAGGCACGGAATTCGGAAGATGATTTGGAGGAATTTGAAGTAGAAGAGGAAGAGGAGGAGGAAGAGGAAGAAGAAGAAGAATCGGAAGTAGAGGGTTCTGATGATGAAGACAGTGTGAAAAATGAGAAAAAATATTTATTCCTAAAGGCTATGTGGCGCGAGAGTACTTATTCTTCTTGTTTGACGTATGCGCTTGATAGGTAGGTTTAAGAAGGTATTCGCTTGCACTGTTGTTCCGCTTTTGGAAACGGTTTTCATTATGGATTCCAGTGAAAGTGGGATTTCAACTTTAAGTGGTGGAGCAATTGACAAGATGAGGAAATTGCTACATTAGTGTGGAACTAGTTAGTATTGGCTTAATGGTCATGTCGACGTTTCTGATACGGCATGAGAGTAAGTTATGTCTATAAAAACTAACCTGCAAGATCTGTCTAATTCTATATGTTTTGCTCTTATTAATAGATTAATATATCAATCTTCGAATACTGAAATCTTTTAATTCTAGTCGGGTTTTGGTTACCTCACATGTACCAGGGTTTTGCTTGCATATATTGATTGTTATTGTGTTATGTTAAGTGATTTTTTATTGCTATTTCACTACTAAGTTTCATCTGTATTATGCATGATTACTAGCGGGATAATATACGTTAGTAATTAGTAATTAGATATAACATGTCAATGAACAATTTTTTCATGCTTTTCATATCACATCCTAGACAGCCTTTGGGGAAATTGATGTATGCAGATATAGAATTCATCTGTTTACTTGATTTGATCTCCTGTAAATGTATGCTTTGGATAATTAGAAACAAGTGTTCAAATATCAAAAGTAATAAACCAAAATTTGACTAACTATATAAAGAAAATAGTAATTTTTGGTTTTTATGCATAGCCAACATCCGGTTGTGCTGGTTTCACCTTGGGTAGAAAAGGTTGTGGGAAATCGTAGCAGATGAGCTAGAATCATCCCTGTCAATGTCACCCGATAACTTTATGTAATGCTGAGTTCCATCGTTTATAAAAGGGGGATTAGAAGGGATGGGTAGCAGTTCATCATCTTTTGCTAACATTCTAAGGGCCTTTGACATGGATGGTCTTAAAGATGGATCTTCTTGAATGCAAAGTAGTCGTATGTGTACCACTCTTATGGCATCCTTTTGGAAATTGATGTTAGGATAAACATGCATCATTAGATTCGGGTCAAATATTTCTGCCGCTGTCCCTTGCTTGAAATGCTTCCGTGTCTGTTCATTCACAACAAACAATGGGGAAAATAATGTTTTGCATTTGTTTGAGGATTTGCTTATTCCCACTATAAATTTTACAATTGACCGCAGGCACGATTTTAATAATCCAACTGATCGTATTGTCATTTTGTAACCAAGTATGAGTGTGTTACTTAGAAACACTGTATAAATTTGTTAGGTTGCGTTACTATACTTACAATAGACACTAAGCTGTTTTCCATTCCAGTGACTAGCTCCAGCAGTAAGACACCGAAACTATAGACATCTGCTTTTTCGGTTAATTGACCATGGGATTGGTACTCTGGAGCCATACCCTCATTAGTGAAAATGAAACAAACAGAACAAATTAGCGATAAAGGATGCTGTCAAAAGTTTACATGCTCATGTTTTGGCTCTTTTCCTTGCCCGACCTGGACTCATTCCAGTTTTCTGTCGTGTTATCATTTGAATTTCAAGCTACTGTCATTAAGTATCTTTTTGAGTTTCTTGGTACCAATAAAAGAACCTGAAATATTAAATAATTATCAGTTTGTTGCATGATGTATATATACATCATTAGTAATATACAATTAGCTCACTATGCTTTATGATGCACAACTTTCTGTTTAACCAATAAGCTGTGCACTTTAGCAGATCATTAAACAATTTAGAATGACTTGTACCTTTTCTCCTGGCAGGATAAATTGAGTCCAACTTATTTTGAGTCCAAAAAGGGTCCATATAACTTACACATGTGTAAGTTAACTTACACATGTGTAAGTCTCGCCGGAGATGGTCGCCGTCGCCGGAAAATCATGGTGGTGGTCGGAGATGATGGTGGTGGTGGTAGGAGGTGGTTGGAATTTGAGGACATGGAAGAAAATCAATGGACTCAAATTGGACTCAAAATAAGCTGGACTCATTTTATCTTTTCCCTATATATATATATCTTTGTTTACAGATAAATAAAGCTACAGTTAAAACGGTAACAGAACTAACAACGGAAACAACAATAGCTATTATCTCCTGCAAAACCCATACAAAAATCCATCAGAACAGATATATAGAAAGCTCAATCTAGTATCCTAACAGTATGTACTATCTTTGCCAAATCCTATATAGACTTTGTTGTTTACAGGAGCTGACGATTTTGTTATCCTAAAATATTGTAATGTCTGCCCAAGATGGTATGTTACATATGCCCAATACTCAAGAAGTATTGTTTACCTCATTGGCTAGAGCTGCTTGTGGTTGGTTGAGGATTGAGGAAATTGGTGTCAGAATACGTTATGAAACACCCCGGTGTTCAATACATGACTCTCAGACATGGGCAAGCATTTCAATATCGATGCAGATGCATTCTCCAAACATGCCTTACAAGAGCTTTGATTCAAAGTTCTCCAGCAGTCTGCAAGTACATATACATACTCATTTCTAGTATTAGCCACCAGCATCGTTTCCCTGTCAAAATACTCATTCTTTCTTGATGCATCTGTTGCAGCATTAGACACAGCACGCTTAGTTGTATTTCCAATCAATCTATTATTATTTGTTTTTTTTACCACAAATAAAAATGTCATTGGGCCTTATATTCTCCTAGTAGAAGATGTAGTTTTGGAGTCGCAGAATAGCTTATTCATCTTGTTTGAAGTATGCGCTTGATAGGTTAAAGAAGGTATTGGGTTGTACTGTTGAGTTTCCGCTGTTGGAAAAAGGTTTTCATTATGGATTCCAGTGAAAGTGGGATTGCAACTTTAAGTGGTGGAGAAATTGACAAGATGAGGAACTTGCTACATTTGTGTGGAACTAGTTAGCATCGGCTGATTGGTCATGTCAACTATTCTGATACGGCATGAGGGTAAGTTAAGTTTATAAAAACTAACCTGCAAAATCTGTCTAGTTCTGTATGTTTTGCTCTTATTACTAGATTAATATATTAATCTTCAAATTGTGAAAGGTAATTCACATATACGAGGGAATGCATGGAAGGTAATTCATGTCGATTTTTAGAGGTATTGACTTTTGAATGTTTAGTTTGTAGTAGCTGCTTACATATATATTGATATTGCGTTACATTAAGTGTTTTCATTAATTACTGTTGCACTAGTAAGTTTCATCTGTTCTATGCATGTCTACTAACGGGATATTACTTTGGTATATAGTAGTTAGATATACGTTTCAATGTGATTTGCAAATGGCATATAATTAAGAAATTTAGAAATTGAGCTGTTGCTGCTCCACTTATCCTCAAAATATCTGTGAGTCGTAGGGAGGGAGGCATACTGTTTGCTTGATATCAGTCTCCTGCACTTGCAATTATTAAGTTCCTATTTTCACTTATACTGATTTTCAGTTATCAGTTCTGGATATAGAAACAACATATTCTCTAAATTTGGGTGTTAGGTCTTACTCATATTTAGTTCGGGCTAAGCATTAGAACAATTTTTTATGCTTTTCACTAAAATTTACTTTAGGCACGATGATGTGAAAATGGGAACTTCATATCACATCCTAGACAGCCTTTGGGGAATTGATGTTTGCAGATATAGAGTTCATCTGTTTACTTGATTTGGTGCCCAGTAAATTTATGCTTTGGATAATTAGAAACAATTTGTTCAAATATGAAAAGTAAATAAACCAAAATTTGAGAAACTATATTTAGAAAATAGTAATTTCTTGTTTTTTATGCGTAGCCAACTTCCAGTTCTGCTGGTTTCACCTTGGGTAGAAAAGGTCGTGGGAAATCGAGGCAACTGAGCTAATATCATCGTCACTAACTTTTGTGTAATGTTGAGCTCCATCGTTTCCTAGTTTAGAAAGGGGGGGATTACAGGGGACGGGGAGCAGATCATCATCTTTTGCTAACGTTCTTAGTGCCGCTGACATGGATGGTCTTAAAGATGGAGATTCTTGCATGCAAAGTAGTCCTATGTGTACCACTCTTAATGCATCCTTTTTTAATTGATATTAGGATAAACATGCATCGTTAGATTCGGGTCAAATATTTCTGTCACTATCCCTTAGTTGCTTGAAATGCTTCCATGTCTGTTCATCCACAACAAACAATGGGAAAAATTATGTTTTAGATTATGCAGCATTTGTTTAAGGATTAGGTTAGTTCAACTTTAATTTTAACACTTGACTGCAAGCACGATGTCTAAGATATCATTAATCAACTGATCATATAACCAAATATGAGTGTGTAACATAGAAACTCTGTATAAGTGTAAATCAGTATAAATTTATGAGGTTGCGTTTTTTATACTTACAATAGACACTAAGCTGTCGGTATATTCTGTGGTTTTATTTCTGCTGTTTTCTATTCTAGTGACCATCTCCAGCACTAAGACGCCAAAACTAAAGACATGTGTCTTTTCTGATAATTGAACATGGGCTTAGTACTTTGGAGCCATATTCCCTCCGGTGAAAATGAAATAAGCAAACAAATTAGGAAACTATTTTAGTGGCTCATGACTCTTTTGGTATTAGCATGGTTTACAGAACAAATTAGAGATAAAGACTGCTATCAAATGCTTATAATGATTATAGAAATCTGCTGCTCTGAATCTGTAGTTGAAGAATAGGCTCTTCACAGCTATTTAACCCCCTAATGAGTATATCATGGTTTGCCTTAGCTATCTAAAGAGGTTTACAAGAAAAACCCCCAGTCACAAAAGGTTTCATCTGAAGAGGCTTGCCATGCAATGAATAAGCTATTTTGTAACTCATCTTTGAAGGGCCAATAATGTATTAAAGCTTCTAAAATGTTTGGATAGTGTTAAAGTGTTTCATGTCCATATGTACCATAGAAGTACATTTTTTTGCCCCGTTACCCATCCTGCTCATTTTGTAACATTTAGGTAATTTACAGTTGTTCCAGATGCATATATGCATTTTAGCAGATCACTAAACAATGTAGAATGACTTGTACTTTTTTTTTTTTTTTTACTCTTCTGTATATATTTGTGTTTACATATAAATAAAGCAATCATTGAAGCTACTGTTAAAACCGTCACAAAACTAACAACGGTTTGCGGTCTTTGTTTTTTGACTTCAAATCTCGACCCAAAGGTTTATGGTCTCGTATCTGTTCTACACTCTTAACACTCAAACATCTCAACGAAAAATTCTTCTTACCGGTTGATGTGATTAAGAGGAAAGTTGGCAACGGTAAATTCACCAAGTTCTGGTGACTGGTTAAATGGAGGGAAACTTGCTGATAAGTTCCCAGGCTTTTTGCATTAGAGATTGATAAGGCATGCTGGATTTCTGATAAATTCTTGAAGATGTAAAATCTTGGAAGTGGAGAAGGGAGGTTAGAGATGGTAGTGAGCAGGCCGAACTTACTGATTTGCTCCATCTAAAATCGACAAAATCACTCTTGCTGAAAATAGTGATGACTGGGTTTGGAACTACCGAGGTAGAAAGACCTTTACTGTTCACTAAGAAAAGCTACTGATAACACATTACTCCCTGCCGAGGATAAGAGTACAATCCAGAACCCGTATGTTCCTAAGAAGGTTAACATATTTGTATGGCGGCTTCTAAGAGACGATTACCCTCTAGGATTAATTTAGTTTCACGAGGGATAGTCAATATTCCTATTACTTGACCCGTGTGTTTGGCTGGCCTCGACTTCACCTCCCATTCTTTTTGCACCATGGAGACACGTGAAAAGATTGCTTTGTGGACTAAACTTCACATCCTTAGCAGCGAACCTAATCATATGTTAGATTGGCTGAATTCTTCTCAATTAACTCGGCAATCTAGAATCTCAAGCTATAATCTTTATAGGGTGGTGGATGGTTTGGAAAAATAGAAACAAGGCCATTTTTGTTGACGAATCTGATAGTTGCAATAACATTTTCCAAGCAGGACTCTTTTGTGGATCACTACTAGTTATGGGTTATCTTTAACAACCTAAATTAAACATTTTGATAAGTGATTTACTTACCAAAAGTCCTTGGAGCTCAAAAATCCGGTTTTGAAGCTAGAGGGTGTTGTTCTTGCATTCTTTGAAGATTGTGCACATCATCCTGAAAGATCTCCAAAGGTGGTTGGTTTCTTTAGACTGGGTCAGAAAATTAGCTGCAACTTGTTCCTGACCAGTTTTCAATTCATTTAAAATCTTGGAATGGAGAAGGGAGGTTAGAGATGGTAGTGAGCAGGCCGAACTTACTGATTTGCTCCATCTAAAATCGACAAAATCACTCTTGCTGAAAATAGTGATGACTGGGTTTGGAACTACCGAGGTAGAAAGACCTTTACTGTTCACTAAGAAAAGCTACTGATAACACATTACTCCCTGCCGAGGATAAGAGTACAATCCAGAACCCGTATGTTCCTAAGAAGGTTAACATATTTGTATGGCGGCTTCTAAGAGACGATTACCCTCTAGGATTAATTTAGTTTCACGAGGGATAGTCAATATTCCTATTACTTGACCCGTGTGTTTGGCTGGCCTCGACTTCACCTCCCATTCTTTTTGCACCATGGAGACACGTGAAAAGATTGCTTTGTGGACTAAACTTCACATCCTTAGCAGCGAACCTAATCATATGTTAGATTGGCTGAATTCTTCTCAATTAACTCGGCAATCTAGAATCTCAAGCTATAATCTTTATAGGGTGGTGGATGGTTTGGAAAAATAGAAACAAGGCCATTTTTGTTGACGAATCTGATAGTTGCAATAACATTTTCCAAGCAGGACTCTTTTGTGGATCACTACTAGTTATGGGTTATCTTTAACAACCTAAATTAAACATTTTGATAAGTGATTTACTTACCAAAAGTCCTTGGAGCTCAAAAATCCGGTTTTGAAGCTAGAGGGTGTTCTTGCTTTTTGAGAGAAAGGAAGGAAAGAAAGAGATAAAAGAGAGAGAAAGAATGTGAGAAATGAGAGGGAGGGGGAGGGGTTAGCACATCACACTAACACAAGGCACACATTGCCACAACCAATAGCTAGTTAAAACCTTACGGATATCATAACTAAATAAGTAAATGTAATAAAAATACCAAATACGCAAATAAACCCAAGTCGATTCAACATTTTATTTATCATATAACTTCACTAAAGAAAAAAATTACACATAATTAGTAAAGTCAAATACAAGTTAACGGGGTCAAAACTCACGTGTGTTACAGTTGTTTGACTTATGCTATTGAACTAGTAGTAATAAAATGATACAAATATTGATGCAAAAACAAATAAGATGTTACTGCAACGCTAATTATCATATTTAACATTATTAATGTATAAATAAAAATAAGTTGGTTAGTTGGTTATCTGCGAGAGATACAACTTCTGCAGCCTAAAGATATATACTCATAACACATTAAAAATTTACATAGTTATGTAAAGTGAAAACTAAGTTCAAAACTGTTATAAAACAAAAAGGGGAAAAATGTTAAAAAGAAAAACCTAACACCAAAAAAAAAAAAAAAAAAAAAGAAGCTACAGTACGCTATAGTATGTAACAGTACGCTACATTACTGCTACAGTACGTAACAGTGATGCTACAGTACCACTTCTCATGCATTGGGGGTTGTAAGTTATGCTTTAGCACTTGTACTTTTAGCTACAGGAAAATCCCGCTCACAAAGGCAACTTGCCTTTAGTATATATATATAGTTTTTTTACCCGCGCGTTGCCGCGAAATACGTTTTGGATACAACCAGTATATGTAAGTCCAAACTCAATAGATGGTACTACCTGAAGACACCTCAATGTCGATGGTGGAGTTACTTTGCAATATAAGCTCTGAACTGGAGACGACCAGTTACAGAGAATATATACCAAGTTCTAGATAGATTACTTATTAAGTGACAATAAGTAAAGAACAATGCAATAAAGTAAAATACTCAAAGTAAATTGGTGAGACAATATGTAATTTTCAAGTGTAATTTATTTATTAACTTTAAATAAATTACAAGGTTGTTGTGGAACCAAGATAATACAAAGTATGTAAATATCCTAACAACCTATGAACTACAATTGATCTACACTTGGAATTTCTCTAAACAATCGAAACACTTAAAGTTGTGAAATGTTCCTTTTTGTGATTGAGAGAATATTGCACAAGTTCACCAAGAATATTGCAGGTATGCAAAGTGTGAATTCTTTCGAAGTGTGTTCGAATAAGTAATATTCTTGGTGTGCAATGACTTGTATTTATAGGCAAAGTTAACATTGGGATGTTAACTTTGGCCGTACAAATGTGGTTTAGAGCATTTAAGGAATAGCATTTAATTCCTTAAAATGCAGTGTAAAGTTGCAGTATAAAGCAACTTTATTCAACCAGCTTTATGTACCTTTTTGTACTTAAATAATAAGATAAATCTTATTATCCGGGTAAAAGCACATAAAGCACAAAAGTCAATTCCTCGTAATCAGTGTAAAGCTTTGTAAGAGCTTTCCACTGACGGTCTCCAGTTTCACTGGGTCTCCAGGTGCAACTGGAGACTGGCCAGTTTACCAGTAAACTGGTCCTAACAAATTCCCCCTATTTGTCTAGAAATATTGGCAAGTCTTTTTCAGTCCTTGTATCTGTACAAGTGTGAACTGGAGAGACTTGTTCGATTAAATCTATCTAAGTTTTCCAAGGCATTTTTATAGATCAATAAATGCCTTGGGTTTTTCTTTTAAGTTTGTTAGATCTAATCTATTATCTACCTTGTGGTTACAAACTGGTAACTTCATTTATACAAGGAAATGAAATTTATACAAGTTACAGAATGTAAATAAAATTACAAGTAGATAACTGAAAAGAGAACTTAATGGGATGGCCCTTCGCCAGTTCTTCTTCTCTTGGTCACTGAAGAGATAGGCTGAGAGTCTTCAGGATCAATATTCAACTTTAGCTCCAGATTTTCTTTATGTTGAATCTTGCCCTTTAAGAAGTTCACCCATGCTTTCTCAAACCTATTCTTTTGTGCCTTGGCATCCAAAACATTCACCATTTCAACCCATTCAGTGAACCCATACTGCATTGCACCAGGATTGTCAGTTTTAACCAGTGGCCCTCTGGTATAACTAACTTTAACTTGAAAGTGCTTGGTGCCTGGCTTAATGGTTACATTAACATCATTGATAGTCCCACTATGTCTTCTGGTTGCCATGATCTGGGAGTAATAGCTTCTTGCTTCAGATTCATTTGTTATTTTAATACTCCCAGCTCCAGCAGCTAGTACAGCAGACTTGATGTCATCATTTGATACTTCACCAGCTGGTTCAATGAAGGTTCTAAGGTCAGCATCTCTTGTCAGTGGTCTTCTTGGTTGAGGGATCCTCCTTGGTGGATTCAATACCCTTTTCACAACCTTCTTAACATGTTCAATTCTTTTTAGAATCCCACTGGCCCTATTCTCTTTAGCCTTCTCCACTGATATATTCAAGCTTCTGGCATCAAATTCAGCTTCATCATCAGGATAGTGTCTGTCCAGTTCAACATCAAGCATTTCTTTCAACTGGTCAACTATCCTGGGATCATTCTTTCCTCTGGCATACTCCTCCTTAGTGATTCCCAAAAGATGAGCATCACTCATATCAAGCAATTTGATCTGTACAAGATGTGCTCTGGCTTCAGCTTGGTTTCTTTGTTTCATCTTCTTTCTTTCTTTAATTTCATTGCCAAGTCTAGCCAATCTTCTGCTATCACTATCTGAAACTGGAGGAAGTACATCAGCATTGCCAGTTTCTAACATTGGTACATCAGTGGCCGGCTGGGCAGATACATCAGATGCCAAACCTTTTCCTTTATCCACAACATTCCCCCTAACACTTATATCACCAGTTCTTTGCTCACCAGCTTCAGTACTGGCAGCTACAACCATTTCCCTACCAGATTGATTTCCAGATGGAGTGCTTTCAGTTGCAATTGGTGCAAGAACTGCACTTCTTTCCCCCTTGGCAGCATCTAGACCTGCCCTAATCACTTCCCATTCAGAATGGTGAGCTGGCAACCGGTCAAGAGGCTGCCATGATTGCATGTTCTTGCATTCTTTGAAGATTGTGCACATCATCCTGAAAGATCTCCAAAGGTGGTTGGTTTCTTTAGACTGGGTCAGAACATTAGCTGCAACTTGTTCCTGACCAGTTTTCAATTAATTTAAAATCTTGGAATCTTCATCCAAACCAGAAACCACCTTATCCTTGACTTCTTCATCCTTCTTCTTCAAACTTTCTACTTCAGTTGTCAGTTTATCCAAAGATTGAGCATGAAGTGATACCTGGGTGTTCAAGTTATCAATGCTGCCCCTCAACTGGTTGATCTCATTTGTGAGTGGGGCCAGATCAACCTGAGGAGTGGCCAGCTTGGTGATCTCAGACATCACCTTTTCAATCAATTGTGCTTCTCTTGCACCCAGCGTATCATCTATCTTCTGACCAACTGAAGTCATTAACTGCTCTCCAAGTTCAGTCACATTCAACCCAGGCTTGTCAACTAGTTCTTTTACCTGTTTTTCAATCTCCCTTAAATCCACTTCTGATGTTCTAACAGTGTTGCCCAGCAAGTTGGAGATTGAGGTTGTGACCTTGGACTGAGTGAGGTCAAAGGCTTCTTTTAAAGTACCTGCCAGATTGTTGCAGCCAGTGACCAACTCATTCAGCTTCTTCAACACCAAGTCTTCATTAGATGAAAACTTGTTAATCCCCAGATCAACCACTTTAATATTGGTCAAGTGATCCTTGTGGTATCTGGAGAAAGACTTGGTGTTTTTGTCAAGTGTCTTTTGAATCTCCTCCACCCTGGTGAGAAGGTTTTGGAGATCGGCTTGTACAGAGACAACTTGACTGTCCAGTGACGGAGGAGAAGGTGTCACTGGACCAGCAGCAGTTTCTACTGGAGCAACTGGAGGAGGCAAACTTAGAGAAGTCTCCCCAGTTTTCAGTCCAGCAGTTGAAGAAATAGTAGGAGTGGTGGTAGAAGAAAGGACTGGAAGTTCAATGTGTTGTTCATGCTGAGAATGCTCAGGTGTGAACAACGGCGGCGGTGGGGGTGGCATTTCTCGAAGGAGTGAGAATTGCCCAGATGGTGAAAGTGTCATACGTCTGTTTCCAGACATATAGTTATAAGTTGGGAATGAAATATCTGTAGGCTCATTTTGTTGGGATGGTGAAAGTGTCATACGTCTGTTTCCAGACATATAGTTATAAGTTGGGAATGAAATATCTGTAGGCTCATTTTGTTGGGATGGTGAAAGTGTCATACGTCTGTTTCCAGACATATAGTTATAAGTTGGGAATGAAATATCTGTAGGCTCATTTTGTTGGGATGGTGAAAGTGTCATACGTCTGTTTCCAGACATATAGTTATAAGTTGGGAATGAAATATCTGTAGGCTCATTTTGTTGGGATGGTGAAAGTGAAATTGATGCATCTGGAAGCGAGACTGGAGATGAAGGGTTTTGATCTTGTACAGCAGAATCAAAAATCTCCAAGTCTGAAGCAGTACCTTTAGAATCCGAAGACTCTATAAGGATTTCCTCGTCATTAACATTCATGTCCAGATCCATGAATGTAACTGAGGGCTGACCAGAAGGGTCAGTCTCCAGATGACCTTCCCCAGTTTCCTGGTTGGGTGCATCTGTTGGAGGATCAGATATCGAGGTATCTTCACCAGGGATAGATGTTATTGGAGTTGCCTCAGTTATGGTTGCTCTATCCTCAACCATAACATTAGACGAACTGGAGGGTCCCTCATTATTTTGAGGCCCACCCAGTTGTCTTTCTGACTCACCTAGAATTGGTGCATCAGTTTTGGCGAATGCCAGCTGCATTTGATCTGGAATCTCGACCTCTCCAGCTTCAGATACTAGAGAGTCTAAATTCCTCAACAAATCTGGCACAGTGTAAGGTGAATCTGTGCTTAAGTATGCTTCACTGCCCAGAATTTGTAAAAAGCAAAGAGAGAGAAACCTTGAGAAGGGGATACAAAGTCCCCTGGTGCCCTTCAGTTTTTGTACTAGGCTTCTAAACAGGATATCAGCAAAGTCTACTCTCAATCCATTCCACAAGCAGTATGCCATCTCTGCTTGTGCGGAGTTAATCTGGTCAAGTCCACCAGAACTCCCACCCATACTCTCCACCAGGTGGATGAAAAAATACCTCCATGAAGGTGTAAGGCCCTTCATGGTCATCGCACCTTTTGTCTTCAAAACCCCTTTGTCCAGGCACTCCTTATGTCCCATTTCAAGGAGGACCTGGCGAAAATTGATGTTTGGGGGTAAGACAACTGGAGATTCACCCTCTCTCCAGTAGTTGAGGTGTAAGGCATCCCTCAACACATCAGTGGACAAGGTACACTGGATTGTTCCACCTTTTAATGTAAAAGTGATGGAAGAACAATCGGAAGAAAGAGTGGCAGTGTACCAAAACTCACACAAGTAGTCGTGAAACATCTTGTGTGGGTTTAGAGAGAATGAGGGTCCTATTGGAGAATCCTTCAAAAATTTTTGAATTCTTCCAATAAGGGTATTGGACCCTTGAGATCCTTGTAAACTCGTCATCGGATTATTTGGATTGAGTTTGATGAGCGAAGTGTTACTAGGAGCACCAGATGCCGGTTTGACATCTGGTGAAGGAGCATATGGAACAGTTAAGAGATTTACATCTCTTGAACGGGATGATTTAGGAGCCATTTGAAAATGAAATTGAAATTTAGGAATTAGGGTTCTTGATTTATGAAGCAGAGAGAGAAATGAGGCAATTTTTTTAGATGATTGGGAAGTAAATGAAAGAATGTGAAGGAAAGTAAATGTGTTCGGAGTAAATAAGGGTATTTATAAGGAATTCAAGATCCCAATGTAATACCAAAAATTATATTTTATTAACAAAATCAATTTTGTAGATATTTTTACAAAATAAGTTTGAATTTTGAAATAAAAACATAATTAATTGTGTCAGCATTAAATGCTACGACGGCTTATCTTACCCACGCGCCCACTAACATTAATTTTCCCAAAACAAACAGTGTTCATTTACCAAAATGACTTTAAACACGTCAGATGACGATACCAAGTGGTTTAAAACACTCGAGTACCATCACGTGTCACAAATATTGACCAAGTATTTCTAACGTTATAAAAAATAAGACAAGACTGAATCTGGTCACTGGAGGATTAGTCCAGTGCCAGTTTCCAACTGGAGAGTTCTCCAGTTGCCATTTTCAAACAAAAACGAATTTTAGTCAGAAAATTATTTTTGAGTCTTTCCCCCTAAAATGATGATCCAGAAATCTATTAGTGCCAGGATAGTATCACAAAGGCGTTCGATAGCCTGGCGAGCAAAGATTACCTGGACCTCCTCAACTGGAGAACTTCATCAGTGTCACTGACGCGTTCAATAACAAAGAAATCTCCAGTTTTAAGGATTTAACATTCCCAGTTCGCTGATGAGATGTTTAAAGGTTTTCTCATCAAGAGGTTTTGTAAAAACACCAGCGAGCTGTTTGTCAGTGGGGATGAAATGAATTTCAATGTCTCCTTTCATAACATGATCACGAATAAAATGATACCTGATGTCAATATGCTTTGTCTTGGAGTGCATCACTGGGTTGTGAGATATAGCAATTGCAGTGGTGTTGTCACAAAAGATTGGGGTCCTTGTATACTTTTGACCATAATCTAGTAACTGGTTCTTGATCCAGAGAATCTGGGCACAACAACTGGCCGCAGAAATGTACTCTGCCTCAGCAGTGGACATCGAGACTGAAGTCTGCTTCTTGCTGGTCCAACTTACCAGTTTTCCTCCAAGGAAATGACAACCACCAGTTGTTGATTTTCTATCTATCTTACAACCTGCATGATCTGAATCTGAATAACCCATTAGATCTAATCCTGAGCCTTTGGGGTACCAAAGACCAAGATTAGGACACCCTTTCAGGTATCTAAAGATACGCTTAACAGCGTGCAAGTTGTTGATTTTCTATCTATCTTACAACCTGCATGATCTGAATCTGAATAACCCATTAGATCTAATCCTGAGCCTTTGGGGTACCAAAGACCAAGATTAGGACACCCTTTCAGGTATCTAAAGATACGCTTAACAGCGTGCAAGTGTGATTCTTTTGGGTTAGCCTGAAACCTGGCACATAGACATGTTGCAAACATTATATCTGGTCGACTGGCAGTTAAATACATCAGTGAACCAACCATACCACGATAGTCAGTTATGTTCACTGGTTTGCCAGTTGGGTCAGAGTCCAAATTTAATGGTGCTGCAATAGGTGTGTTTTTCGATGGGATTGAATCATATTTGTATTTTCTTAACAAATCTCTGACATATTTTCCTTGGTTTATGAAAATTCCATTTTCAGTTTGCTTAATCTGAAGACCTAAGAAAAATGTTAATTCTCCCATTAAACTCATCTCATACTCAGATGACATGATTTTAGAAAACTTTTTACACATTGCATCATCAGTTGAACCAAATATAATGTCATCAACATAAATTTGTACCAATAAGATATTACCTCTTTCTTTCAAGATAAATAAGGTATTATCTATTGCACCTCTTTGAAAGCCATTTTTAAGAAGATGTTTAGTTAAAGTATCATACCAGGCTCTTGGGGCTTGTCTTAGACCATACAAAGCTTTGTTCAGTCTATATACCCAGTGAGGATGCTTCTCGTTGATGAAGCCTGGAGTCTGCTTAACATAAACTTCTTCTTCCAATGTTCCATTTAGGAACGCACTTTTGACATCCATCTGGAAGACCTTGAACTGCAGATGGGCTGCATAAGCCAAAAATATTCTGATGGCTTCAAGTCTTGCAACTGGAGCAAAAGTTTCATCAAAGTCAACGCCTTCTGCTTGACAATAACCCTGGGCAACTAATCTGGCCTTGTTTTTTACAACATGGCCATCTTCATCCATCTTGTTTCGGTAGACCCATCTTGTACCAATAGGTTCTTTCTTTCAAGATAAATAAGGTATTATCTATTGCACCTCTTTGAAAGCCATTTTTAAGAAGATGTTTAGTTAAAGTATCATACCAGGCTCTTGGGGCTTGTCTTAGACCATACAAAGCTTTGTTCAGTCTATATACCCAGTGAGGATGCTTCTCGTTGATGAAGCCTGGAGTCTGCTTAACATAAACTTCTTCTTCCAATGTTCCATTTAGGAACACACTTTTGACATCCATCTGGAAGACCTTGAACTGCAGATGGGCTGCATAAGCCAAAAATATTCTGATGGCTTCAAGTCTTGCAACTGGAGCAAAAGTTTCATCAAAGTCAACGCCTTCTGCTTGACAATAACCCTGGGCAACTAATCTGGCCTTGTTTCTTACAACATGGCCATCTTCATCCATCTTGTTTCGGTAGACCCATCTTGTACCAATAGGTTCTTTCTTTAACCCTGGTGGACAAGGAACAAGCTCCCAAACATTGTTCCTTTCAAACTGGACGAGCTCTTCTTGCATAGCTTCCACCCAGCTTGGGTCTGCCATAGCCTCGTCAATCTTCTTTGGTTCAATTAGTGATAAGAAGGTGACATTTAAGCATTGCTCACTGGTGGCTCTTCTAGTCTGAACCCCACTATTTGGATCTCCACAATCTGTTCAATTGGATGTGCTCGAGTCCATCTAGTGTATTGACTAGGCTGGTGTAAAACAATATCAGTGCAAGTCACCTGACGATCTTCTTCAGTTGCAGTAGCTTCTGGAGGAGGATCGGTCCAAACTACTTCTACATCCTCATCAGAGTCAATGAGGTCACGATTTGCATCATGAAATTCTTCATTCAAGGGCATTTCTTGAAGAACTGGAGAAGTTGGAGTTTGAACTGGTGCTGATATTGGAGTGGCACGTACATCAGATCCAATCACCAATTCTTGTGGTAAGTTGAAATTGATGGAGGGATAGAATGATGTGTCACTGGTGGTGTTTTTCTTCTTAACTGGTTCCAATTTGTTGTAACTGGAAACATCTTTTGGTGAAACAACTGATTGATGAACTTGGTCAGTTTCGCCAAAATTTATTGGAATGACTGGAGAAATATCAAGGCTTGGTCTTTTGTTGATTGCTTCAGTTGATTCGTCGAATGTGACATGAATTGTCTCATGAACCTTTTGGAGTCTATAATTATAAACTCTAAAGGCCTTTCGAATATCTGAATAACCTAAAAATACCCCTTCATCAGCTTTTGCATCAAACTTTCAAGCTGACTGGAATCGTTTAAAATATAAACTGGACAACCAAATACATGAAAGTATCCAATATTTGGTTTACGATTCCTGAGTACTTCATAGGCAGTCTTCTTATGTCTCTTGATGTAGACTGACCGGTTCTGGGTGTGACAAGCAGTTGCAACTGCTTCAGCCCAAAAACTGGTGGGAAGACCTGATTCAGATAGCATACTTCTGGCTGCTTCTATCAGTGTGCGATTCTTTCTTTCCACAACTCCATTCTGCTCTGGAGAGTGTGCTGATGAGAAGTTTTGAGAGATGCTAGTGTCATTGCAAAATGTTTCAAGTACCTTATTTCGAAATTCAGTACCATTATCACTTCGCAACTGACAAACTTTTCGAGTATACTTGAGTTCAATTCTTTTGATGAGAGAGATGATTTCAGCAGGTGCATCACTTTTGGATCTGAGGAATACTACACAACAGTATCTGGTGAATTCATCAACCACAACTAGAGTGTACTTCTTTCCAGCTTTAGTTTGAACATTCACTGGACCAAAGAGATCCATATGTAGCATGTGAAGAGGTTCAGTGATGCTAAAGTTTTGCCTAGTTTTGAAACTGGCCCTTTTCTGCTTGCCCATCTCACACCCTGGACATGGCTTTTCTTTATTAAAAGAAATCTGTGGTATCCCATCAACCAGTTGTTTGCGAGACAACTTGTTAATATTTTTGAAATTAAGATGGGATAATCTTTTATGCCACAGCCAGTTGGTGTCCTCATCAGCTTTGGTATAGAAGCACTGCTCTTTTGGAGCTGGTTCCATATCCATGATGTTCACATTACCTTTTCTTGGTGCAACCATCACCACTTTCCAATATCGAACAAAACTCTGAAGCCATCATCACAAAGTTGGCTGACACTGATCAGGTTGTATTTCAAACCATTCACAAATGCAACTCTTTTGAATTCGACTTGTCCATTATTGAGCACACCATATCCTTCAGTCTTTCCATTTTGATCATTACCAAACATCACTGTCGGTCCATCTTGGACAGTGAACTCTTCAAGCAGGGGCTTACATCCAGTCATAGTCCGGCCAGCAGCGCTGTCCAGATACCAGATATTCTTCTTTCGATCGCCCTGCACACCCACAAAAATCATCAGTTATTTTTGTGAACCCATCTTTTCTTGATGGGTTCACTGGACTTCTCTACAGAAGTCACAGTTGATTGTTGTGGAGGTAAACTGAAGACTACATCTAGACCTTTTTCACCAGATCCAGGTGCAGGAGTAAAAACGATTAGTATTTGATACTTGCTCCCCTTATTTTTACCAGATTTAGTTCCAGATGGAACATTCTTTTGTTTAGGTTTTGAAAGGGGGGGTTAATATTTTGTTTAAAAACTGGAGGTGATGAACCTCCTTCCAGATTTTTAATCCGGGCAGTACAACTCTGAACCTGTCGAGACAAAAGTTGGAGTTGACTTTCCAGTTTAAACAAAATATTGTTTTCATCAGGCAACTGAACCTTGGACCTTGGTTCAGCTGGAGTTTTAGTCTTTTGGGTCTTGGGCACCTTAGACTTTTGAGGTAAAGGCTTGTTACCAGTGGCCTTTTTAACTGGAGCACTAGCCTGTTTGGCTCCAGGTTTAACCTCAATGGGGTTGGTCTCAATGGGTTCAGTTTTAACAGATTCAGGTTGATCATAAGAAGTTTCAACCCTGAGAGCTGGAGGCAATGCATGAAGATCTGGTATGAGAGCTGCCATCTCCAGATCTCCAGATTTCCATAAAAAAAAAAAAAAAAAAAAAAAAAAAAAAAAAAAAAAAAAAAAAAAAAAAAAAAAAAAAAAAAAAAAAAAAAAAAAAAAAAAAAAAAAAAAAAAAAAAAAAAAAAAAAAAAAAAAAAAAAAAAAAAAAAAAAAAAAAAAAAAAAAAAAAAAAAAAAAAAAAAAAAAAAAAAAAAAAAAAAAAAAAAAAAAAAAAAAAAAAAAAAAAAAAAAAAAAAAAAAAAAAAAAAAAAAAAAAAAAAAAAAAAAAAAAAAAAAAAAAAAAAAAAAAAAAAAAAAAAAAAAAAAAAAAAAAAAAAAAAAAAAAAAAAAAAAAAAAAAAAAAAAAAAAAAAAAAAAAAAAAAAAAAAAAAAAAAAAAAAAAAAAAAAAAAAAAAAAAAAAAAAAAAAAAAAAAAAAAAAAAAAAAAAAAAAAAAAAAAAAAAAAAAAAAAAAAAAAAAAAAAAAAAAAAAAAAAAAAAAAAAAAAAAAAAAAAAAAAAAAAAAAAAAAAAAAAAAAAAAAAAAAAAAAAAAAAAAAAAAAAAAAAAAAAAAAAAAAAAAAAAAAAAAAAAAAAAAAAAAAAAAAAAAAAAAAAAAAAAAAAAAAAAAAAAAAAAAAAAAAAAAAAAAAAAAAAAAAAAAAAAAAAAAAAAAAAAAAAAAAAAAAAAAAAAAAAAAAAAAAAAAAAAAAAAAAAAAAAAAAAAAAAAAAAAAAAAAAAAAAAAAAAAAAAAAAAAAAAAAAAAAAAAAAAAAAAAAAAAAAAAAAAAAAAAAAAAAAAAAAAAAAAAAAAAAAAAAAAAAAAAAAAAAAAAAAAAAAAAAAAAAAAAAAAAAAAAAAAAAAAAAAAAAAAAAAAAAAAAAAAAAAAAAAAAAAAAAAAAAAAAAAAAAAAAAAAAAAAAAAAAAAAAAAAAAAAAAAAAAAAAAAAAAAAAAAAAAAAAAAAAAAAAAAAAAAAAAAAAAAAAAAAAAAAAAAAAAAAAAAAAAAAAAAAAAAAAAAAAAAAAAAAAAAAAAAAAAAAAAAAAAAAAAAAAAAAAAAAAAAAAAAAAAAAAAAAAAAAAAAAAAAAAAAAAAAAAAAAAAAAAAAAAAAAAAAAAAAAAAAAAAAAAAAAAAAAAAAAAAAAAAAAAAAAAAAAAAAAAAAAAAAAAAAAAAAAAAAAAAAAAAAAAAAAAAAAAAAAAAAAAAAAAAAAAAAAAAAAAAAAAAAAAAAAAAAAAAAAAAAAAAAAAAAAAAAAAAAAAAAAAAAAAAAAAAAAAAAAAAAAAAAAAAAAAAAAAAAAAAAAAAAAAAAAAAAAAAAAAAAAAAAAAAAAAAAAAAAAAAAAAAAAAAAAAAAAAAAAAAAAAAAAAAAAAAAAAAAAAAAAAAAAAAAAAAAAAAAAAAAAAAAAAAAAAAAAAAAAAAAAAAAAAAAAAAAAAAAAAAAAAAAAAAAAAAAAAAAAAAAAAAAAAAAAAAAAAAAAAAAAAAAAAAAAAAAAAAAAAAAAAAAAAAAAAAAAAAAAAAAAAAAAAAAAAAAAAAAAAAAAAAAAAAAAAAAAAAAAAAAAAAAAAAAAAAAAAAAAAAAAAAAAAAAAAAAAAAAAAAAAAAAAAAAAAAAAAAAAAAAAAAAAAAAAAAAAAAAAAAAAAAAAAAAAAAAAAAAAAAAAAAAAAAAAAAAAAAAAAAAAAAAAAAAAAAAAAAAAAAAAAAAAAAAAAAAAAAAAAAAAAAAAAAAAAAAAAAAAAAAAAAAAAAAAAAAAAAAAAAAAAAAAAAAAAAAAAAAAAAAAAAAAAAAAAAAAAAAAAAAAAAAAAAAAAAAAAAAAAAAAAAAAAAAAAAAAAAAAAAAAAAAAAAAAAAAAAAAAAAAAAAAAAAAAAAAAAAAAAAAAAAAAAAAAAAAAAAAAAAAAAAAAAAAAAAAAAAAAAAAAAAAAAAAAAAAAAAAAAAAAAAAAAAAAAAAAAAAAAAAAAAAAAAAAAAAAAAAAAAAAAAAAAAAAAAAAAAAAAAAAAAAAAAAAAAACTTAAAGGCTTGTTACCAGTGGCCTTTTTAACTGGAGCACTAGCCTGTTTGGCTCCAGGTTTAACCTCAATGGGGTTGGTCTCAATGGGTTCAGTTTTAACAGCTTCAGGTTGATCATAAGAAGTTTCAACCCTGAGAGCTGGAGGCAATGCATGAAGATCTGGTATGAGAGCTGCCATCTCCAGATCTCCAGATTTCCATGCATTCTTCTGGGCATCAATAGTTCTAGAAAATGCATCATAGTTCTTTCCAGATGCTTTTACCCATGACTTGATAATCTTTTGTTCTTTTTCAAGATCAGAAAATAATTTTTGATTATCAAGTTCCAAAGCCTCAATTTTTAAAACTGACTCCTTGAGAGCCAACTGGACACTTTGTAAATCATTCAGTTGTGGTTTAACATTGTTCAGTTCAATTAAGATAGTGTCAAGATATCTTTCACTATCTGCTCTAACAGTTTCCACAAAAGCTAAATCACCACTTAATGATTCAGCCAGGTCCAGTTTCAGTTCAGGGTCAACTTGGTTGTCATAATCACATACCTTTTTCAAAATGATGTCCACCCATCTTCCAGTGATGACATCTTCTTTTGCCACATGCTGCTGTTGATCTTCCAAGGCCATGAAACACATGTCCCTTTCCTCTTCTTCATCAGCTGATGAGTCATCAGAGTACTCCCATTTTCCCTCAGTTTGTGCCATTAAGCACTGATCCTTTTCTTTTTCCATGGACAGGAGGGAAATCTGGGCCTTAAGCTTTTTATATTTAGCTTTGTAGCTATCATCAGGCCGATTGAAATTAGGGACAGGGGGCCAGTTTGGTTGTTCATCTGACTAGATTTGCATTCCTTCATAAAATGACCTTTCTTACCGCATTTATAGCAGGTAAGATTGGTTTTATCCAGAGAGCTGGAGCTGGAAGCATTGTTTGGGCCATTAAATCTTTTAGATTTATGCTTAAACCTGTTAAAGGTTTTAGCAATCATGGCTACCAGATCATCATCGTCAGTTTCATCACAACCATCACTGATTTCAGTGGTCAGGCCAGTGTTCAAGAAATTGTTTAACATCTCCTTCATTGAGTGTGCCTGGACACTCTCTGCAGACATTAAGGCAGCACAAGGTCGCTCAGTTACACTAGCAACCTTGGGACTCTGGCATGGTTCATGGCATCCTGCTCAGCCACCAGTCTTGCAGCATTATTATCTTCAGTGAATCTGAAGGCTCCATAGAGCGATGCAAGATTATGGCTGTGCAAGGTTTTACCTTGTCTTAAGACAAGAACCATGTTTTCCCATTTGGAAGGAAGAATATCACAAAACTTCTCAAGAAGAATATCCTTATCCTTCTCTACACCCAAGCCTCTCAGCTGATTAATGAGGCTAGAAAATCTAG
This sequence comes from Erigeron breviscapus, assembly GCA_034093135.1. Lineage (NCBI taxonomy): Eukaryota > Viridiplantae > Streptophyta > Magnoliopsida > Asterales > Asteraceae > Erigeron > Erigeron breviscapus. The sequence continues at coordinate 281,668,332 of CM067167.1, forward strand.
TGTATGTACCAGTTAGACTTTCATTGGGTAGAGCAAAGAAGGATTCATACTTCTTGTTCAAGGCAACTTTCCTAGTGACAATAGTGTCATCACCTCCTTCAAACTGAATAACTAATTCATCCCATATTGACTTGGCACTGGGGAACAACACAAGTGTTGGAATTAGATCTTCAGGGACAGCTCCAAGGATCATGTTCTTGAGTCTGGTGTCCAGATCTACAAGTCTACGATCCTCATCAGACCAATGGTCTTCGAGCTTTTCTCTTGAACCTCTTCTTCCAGTTGGATCTAGAAGAGGACTTACCCCAAGAGACATGGGTATATATGGTCCATCCTTAAGGATTTTCAACATATACCTCTCTATCCTACCAAAATGCAAAAGCATTCTGGCCTTCCATGTACCAAAGGTCTCACTGTTTCCATCAAATTTTGGAACAGGAGTGTTAGAATAATGTACATGGACGTGATTTGGGGCAGTAGGAGGAGGAGGGTTAGTATTAACATTTTAAAAAGGTGATGTATTAGTATTCAAAGGGTTTTCACCTTGACCAGAACCATCTCCACCTTCAGTAGTGTTCATCTAAGCAGATCTAGGCAAGTTTATTAGCCTTCTGCTCTGATACCACTTGTAAGTCCCAACTCAATAGATGGTACTACCTGAAGACACCTCAATGTCGATGGTGGAGTTACTTTGCAATATAAGCTCTGAACTGGAGACGACCAGTTACAGAGAGTATATACCAAGTTCTAGATAGATTACTTATTAAGTGACAATAAGTAAAGAACAATGCAATAAAGTAAAATACTCAAAGTAAATTGGTGAGACAATATGTAATTTTCAAGTGTAATTTATTTATTAACTTTAAATAAATTACAAGGTTGTTGTGGAACCAAGATAATACAAAGTATGTAAATATCCTAACAACCTATGAACTACAATTGATCTACACTTGAATTTCTCTAAACAATCGAAACACTTAAAGTTGTGAAATGTTCCTTTTTGTGATTGAGAGAATATTGCACAAGTTCACCAAGAATATTGCAGGTATGCAAAGTGTGAATTCTTTCGAAGTGTGTTCGAAGAAGTAATATTCTTGGTGTGCAATGACTTGTATTTATAGGCAAAGTTAACATTGGGATGTTAACTTTGGCCGTACAAATGTGGTTGAGAGCATTTAAGGAATATCATTTAATTCCTTAAAATGCAGTGTAAAGTTGCAGTATAAAGCAACTTTATTCAACCAGCTTTATGTACCTTTTTGTACTTAAATAATAAGATAAATCTTATTATCCGGGTAAAAGCACATAAAGCACAAAAGTCATGTTAAAAGTTAATTTAAGAGTTTAGGGTATGAAGTGAAAATTGATAAAGGTGGAAGAAAATGTTGTAATTTAAGCTTCAAGACTTGTATTATTAATATGCATAAAGAAGTTGTACTTTTTAGCATAGAAGACTTGTAAATTCCATATTACTTTTTAGAATATACTCCCTCCGTCCTACTAAATTTGTCCACTTTTAAATTTTCAAAGTCAAACTTTACGAACTTTGACCATAAATATTTTTATTTGTGTTATATAATAGTTGATGAAACTTATACCAATGAAACACACATCTAAAACACAATCAATTCATATAACTTTTCCATCAAATTTTGGAACAGGAGTGTTAGAATAATGTACATGGACGTGATTTGGGGCAGTAGGAGGAGGAGGGTTAGTATTAACATTTTAAAAAGGTGATGTATTAGTATTCAAAGGGTTTTCACCTTGACCAGAACCATCTCCACCTTCAGTAGTGTTCATCTAAGCAGATCTAGGCAAGTTTATTAGCCTTCTGCTCTGATACCACTTGTAAGTCCCAACTCAATAGATGGTACTACCTGAAGACACCTCAATGTCGATGGTGGAGTTACTTTGCAATATAAGCTCTGAACTGGAGACGACCAGTTACAGAGAGTATATACCAAGTTCTAGATAGATTACTTATTAAGTGACAATAAGTAAAGAACAATGCAATAAAGTAAAATACTCAAAGTAAATTGGTGAGACAATATGTAATTTTCAAGTGTAATTTATTTATTAACTTTAAATAAATTACAAGGTTGTTGTGGAACCAAGATAATACAAAGTATGTAAATATCCTAACAACCTATGAACTACAATTGATCTACACTTGAATTTCTCTAAACAATCGAAACACTTAAAGTTGTGAAATGTTCCTTTTTGTGATTGAGAGAATATTGCACAAGTTCACCAAGAATATTGCAGGTATGCAAAGTGTGAATTCTTTCGAAGTGTGTTCGAAGAAGTAATATTCTTGGTGTGCAATGACTTGTATTTATAGGCAAAGTTAACATTGGGATGTTAACTTTGGCCGTACAAATGTGGTTGAGAGCATTTAAGGAATATCATTTAATTCCTTAAAATGCAGTGTAAAGTTGCAGTATAAAGCAACTTTATTCAACCAGCTTTATGTACCTTTTTGTACTTAAATAATAAGATAAATCTTATTATCCGGGTAAAAGCACATAAAGCACAAAAGTCATGTTAAAAGTTAATTTAAGAGTTTAGGGTATGAAGTGAAAATTGATAAAGGTGGAAGAAAATGTTGTAATTTAAGCTTCAAGACTTGTATTTATAGGCAAAGTTAACATTGGGATGTTAACTTTGGCCGTACAAATGTGGTTGAGAGCATTTAAGGAATATCATTTAATTCCTTAAAATGCAGTGTAAAGTTGCAGTATAAAGCAACTTTATTCAACCAGCTTTATGTACCTTTTTGTACTTAAATAATAAGATAAATCTTATTATCCGGGTAAAAGCACATAAAGCACAAAAGTCATGTTAAAAGTTAATTTAAGAGTTTAGGGTATGAAGTGAAAATTGATAAAGGTGGAAGAAAATGTTGTAATTTAAGCTTCAAGACTTGTATTATTAATATGCATAAAGAAGTTGTACTTTTTAGCATAGAAGACTTGTAAATTCCATATTACTTTTTAGAATATACTCCCTCCGTCCTACTAAATTTGTCCACTTTTAAATTTTCAAAGTCAAACTTTACGAACTTTGACCATAAATATTTTTATTTGTGTTATATAATAGTTGATGAAACTTATACCAATGAAACACACATCTAAAACACAATCAATTCATATAACTTTCATCAAATATTATATAATTCAAACAAAAATATTTATGGTCAAAGTTCGTAAAGTTTGACTTTGAAAATTTAAAAGTGGACAAGTTTAGTGGGACGGAGGGAGTATATAATTTACTACACTGTAATAATTTTATGACCAAATGTAAAATCATTATATTTTTTTCTACAGCGAAGTGAATGTTGTTTTGGGATTTGATTTTGAATCTTCTTTTTTTGTTTAATTATTTTTTTTAGGGTTTAAGAATGGAGAAAGCAGTAGAGTACGGTTGTTCTGCATTTAGTCGGTTACCAGCCGATATCGTTATTCAAATTTATAACAAAGTAATGGATTTGAAAACCCTTTGCCGTTGTCAGCTTATTTCCAAACATTTAGGTTCGACTGTCTTTCAAGCCGACACCATTTCATACAATGTTCCTCTTCGATTTGACTATGAAGATTGGGATCGTTTAGAAGACATGAACATCCTAATGGAATCATTTATATGCAATAAAAAGGCGAACTCAGCAGGTGCTCTTGATTCTAATCATTCCTTTCTGTCTGCCATCAAGAGGTTTACAAAGCTAAAGTCTATATGCATTCAGTTTCCGTCTTACGGTAATGTTGTGGCTGATGTTTCTTGTTTCAAGTGGAAGTTTAAGTTTGGTACTAGAGCTGAATTGCCAACTAGAGCTGACACGTTGGCAATTCAGCTCAAGAATCCTTCTTGTTTAAAGGATGTAGCTGATAGGTTAGAGAAGGTTTTGGGTTGCGCTGTTGAGTTTCCGCTGTTGGAAAAGATTTTCATTATGGATTCCAATGAAAGGGGGGTTGTAACTCGTATTTGTGGACAAGGTGATAAGTTGAGGAAATTTCTACATTCATATAGAACTCGTAAGCATCGGCTGACTCATTTTTTAGAGGGTCGAACTAAGCAGTATTACGTATACCCATTCTGTAACACCCCAAGCCGAGGCTCGGAATATCACGGAAATCATATAGCGCAAGGTGGAATTACAATAGAACAAACTAAATGCAAATAAGGATTCAGTGAATCCACAACAATACGAAACAGGTACCAAAATACATAAGGAGCAAATAACCATCAAAGATACAAAATAACATCCAGATGATGGCAAATCGATCCTAAGCATAATGCAAAAGAGAAGGTCAATGAATCCTTGATTCATAAAGTCCAAGCCCGGGTTGACAGCAAGCAAGCCACTAAACTCCACGTCCGGGGAGAACCTGGTTACCTGAAAAGTGTACTAAGCATAGTCAACACAAGGTTGGTGAGTTCGTAGTAATGGTCCATAAAGAACCAGCATCATTAATCACAATATACGAGTAGAGGCTCGGCATGACTTACAGCGAGCCTCTAAGTAGCACCATAATATCCAACAACAAGATTACACCAGACAAGTAAATGCGTAATAAGAAATGCATAAATGATATGAATATCAATGCAATGCCATATGCGTAAGTAAGCCAAAATGCCTATCTTATGCGTGATCTCCGGTCACCTATGCAACGATACTCGCTTGTCATCACCATGAACAAAGCGGCATCTCAAAAACATCGAGATATATATGTCTATATACTCGGGTCAAGATCTACATCCAAAATGGGTGCATACATCTATACACCAGGATGCCGGCAATCCCCTGCCGAGGGCTCATCAGCAATGTATGCAATGCTTACAATCAATTGTAAATGCATCAATCATAAACCAACAATCAATATTCGACAAACATAAGCCAACAATCAATATTCGACAAACATAAGCCAACAATCAATATTCGACAACATAAGCCAACAATCCATATTCGACAAACATAAGCCAACAATCAATATTCGACAACATAAGCCAACAATCCATATTCGACAAACATAAGCCAACAATCCATATTCGACAAACATAAGCCACTAACCACAATTTTAACCAACTATACGTACATACACTTAAGAGGATTCTACTTCCTTCGGGTCCCAGATGCTTATATATAGGGTCACCCGCAGCCTTCCCACCACATCTAAAACCCAATGAATGCATAACCGACTTTCATGTATGTACGTCTATCCTAATATTAACGAAATACTTACTAATATAAACTAAGTCATTCAAACGTGATAATCGTCTCAACAATTCAATATTTAAACCAAATTAACCAGTAAATCAACAACGTAAGTAAACACGCAAGTTTACACTTTTCAGCCCGAATCTCAAGCGAGTAGGGAGATACGAAACTCACCTTGTCCGGCAAAGAAGCTAGTATAAGATTACAAACGAGTAATAGGATCCACACGTCCACAACCTATAATTATACGTCATAATACCGTAATGTCAACTCTACAATCATAAACAAGTTGGTTTAGCACAATTTAGTCAAGTCACAAACCCTCAACACCTTTACAACTTTAACGAGTAGGAACAAGACGCATTCGACTCGACCTTTTTAGAAATGAGAAGAGATTCATACAAAAAGAGTGTTACTACTAGAAACTAGACTCTCTTACGATTCCAACGATAGGTCATAAGACTTGTTTGGAGTTATGGATCAAAAGTTATTAACGTTTAAAAAATCAACGCGCATATTTTCACAGAACCTATCCACTGCGCCGCAGTGAGCCAGAACCATGCTCACTGCGCCGCAGTGAGCCAGAACCATGCTCACTGCGCCGCAGTGGCTAAGTCGAACCCAGACCAGAGCCTAGGCACTGCGCCGCAGTGGGCTAAGGCCATGCCACTGCGCCGCAGTGGCCTCTTTCTGCAGTCAGTACCTGCAGTTTATGCAGGAAACACGAACCAAAACCCCCAATTTCAACCTAAACCATACCAAAACGATTTGTAAAGGCTTGTAACCCATTTTGAAGTATAACCAAACATCATTAACCATAAATGCACTTAACCCAACCCACAAATTCGACCAAAACATCATAATCGCCCACAAATCATTCAAACCCTAATTTAAACCCTAAATTCAATTTTTACCAATTTCAAGACTTGGAATCACAACAAATCGACTAGAAACATATAAACAAGTATAAATAGGGCAAAAGAGATGAATTTAACTTACCAAAACTTCTCCTAGAGCTCAAACCCAAATTTAGGTCAAAATGGATGAAAACCTTGCACTATGAACCTCAATCTTTTGATATGAAGAAGATGAGGAGGAGATGATGATGATTCTTATATTAAACAAATTCCACAACACTAATTAATTCAAGAGTTCAAGAGAGAAAGAGGGAAATGATATGTTCTTGCTAGAGAGAAAGAGGGAAATGATATGTTCTTGCTAGAGAGAAAAGAGAGGAGAAGGAGATATGTGGTGAAATGAAGAGATAAGGGAGGAGAAATGGTCATGGGTGGCTGGTGGGTCGTGGACTACCCACGGCCGACCCGATCCTCTTCACAAGCCAAAATACAATCGATTACACAATTAAACGCCAAACAAACATATTAACGACCCGACTAACATACCACATAGTCATATAATCACAAATGGGCCCAATTATTTCATTCAACAAGTTTGTTAGTCAAATTACACAAAAAGTCAACGGGTCAAAATTCACGGATGTTACACATACTACCTTATATTAAGTTGTATATGTGTAATTCTAGCTAGTTTTCTTATCACATTTAGGGAATGTAGCAACTGCTTATATTGCTTATATTGCTGATATTATATATTTTAATTTCTAACAAAGTGATACCAAGTTTCATCTGAATTAAGCATGTTTACTGATAGGATAATCTACTTTAGTGATTAGTAGTAAACATAAATTTTCGATGAGATTTGCAAATGGCCTATGAATTAAGATGCTATGAGACAGAGGGAGGGAGGGATACTTGGGTCATTTTTACTGGTCTTGAATTATTAGTTAGATTTGGGTGTTTTCGGTCCTAGTCAAAGTTAACTCAAAGATGGACCTTCTTGAATGCAAAGTAGTTCTATGTGTATACTACTATTATGGCATACGGTTTACAGAGCAACTTGGCTATTTTCTTAGTACATAGAAATCTTCTCCGACAAATAATGTTCCTGCAACGTGACTTTTATCATCTTGAAAAGATCTGGCAAGCCCAAAATCAGCTATTTTAGCTCGAAACCTCAGATCCAACAAGATATTAGCATCTTTAACATCCGATGAATAATCCGGGTTTTTGAATTCTCATGAAGGTAAACCAGCAGGCCTTCTGTTGTACAAATATTAATATCAAAAATCTTCTCCCAGTTTAAGCTCTTTCACTTTGTTTCATCTGCAAAAGTAAATAAAATTCTATATATACATATACCATATATTCAGCTCTACAAGAAACTCATACAATTGGCTAATCGCACAAAAATACAACCAATATTGATACCATTTTTAATCTGAAGTAACCATCTAAAATTTAAGTTAAGTTGATCTAATATGACCAACTTGCACAATTTACATTTTATGATAATCTGGAATGGAACTTGACATATTATAGAAGAAGAGCCTCTTCATAGCAATCTAAAGGGGTTTTTACAAGAAAAACTCATCCATCACAAAAGGTTCTCTCAAGGGGTTTTATCAGAAGGGACAATTATCTAAAAACTTCTAAAATGTTTGGAGGGTAATAAAGGATTTCATGCCCATTTGTAGCCGTGCCCATCCAAATCGGTTTGGACCGACCCGGTTCGACCAAAACCGAAATGACCAAATCAGTTCGGTTCCTAAGCCAAACCGGTGGTTCGAGACCGGTTCGGGGTTTCTAGGGTCAAATCGGTTTCAATACCGGTTCCACCAAACCGGTTTCGCCAAACCGGTTTGAGAAATCGGTTTCAAACCGATTCGGTCCGAGATACCGTTTTCACTTAATTTCAAGTGTTTTTTGTGAAATAACTTGGAGTTTTTTGTGTTAATTCACTAGATATTATTATTTGGAAGGTATCTTGGGTCCTAGTCTCGAGTCATTAGCATTCACGTGGCCGAAAAACGATTTATGTAGTTAAAAAATGACTTTTTAGCATTTATAGTGATTTTTAGTGAGTTTTCACTTAGTTTTAAGTGTTTTTTGTGAAATAACTTGGAGTTTTTTGTGTTAATTCACTAGATATTATCATTTGGAAGGTATCTTGGGTCCTAGTCTCGAGTCATTAGCAATCACGTGGCCGAAAAACGATTTACGTAGTTAAAAAAGTGACTTTTTAGCATTTTTAGTGATTTTTAGTGAGTTTTCACTTAGTTTTAAGTGTTTTTTGTGAAATAACTTGGAGTTTTTTGTGTTAATTCACTAGATATTATCATTTGGAAGGTATCTTGGGTCCTAGTCTCAAGTCATTAGCAATCACGTGGCCGAAAAACGATTTACGTAGTTAAAACTAACAGGTTCGGTTTTCGAATCGGTTTGGACCCGAACCGGTCCCAAACCGACCCTATCGATCGAAATGGGTCGGGTTTCCAAGCCTCCAAATCGGTTCCAAACTGGTTCGGGTTTGACCGAAAACCGATTTGGGTAACACCCCTCCAAACCGGTTTGGACAGGGTCGGGCCCAAAACCGAAAATGCCCACGGCTACCCATTTGTACCATAAAGGTGTGCTTTTTGACCCGTTACCCACCATGCTCATATAGCAACGTTTAGGTTGTGCTAAAAAGTACTACCTTATTTTACATAAAACTCATGTGAATCGAAATAAATTATGGTTCTCAAAGTAAATTGTATATATATCTATACTCATTTATAAACCATATTGTCTACCCCTCTTTAGGAATTTTAATACTTCAACTTTTAAGTTAAGACATGATCTTCAGTGCCGTCTCTGAGGATTTATGGACCTCGGCCGAGGAAAAAAAAAGGACCCGAAGGATAGGTACAACAATTATAACTATATAAACTAAAATATAAAAACGACGATAAATGTTATATCAATTAACTTAGCAAAAGTTATTGTTCAAAAAATTAAGAAAACAACGCATAATCATACTACTAAAATAACATTTGTAATAACTCAACGTGCTCTTCAACCGGCTGTCTATGGATAAACTTATCCAAAGCACCGGCTTGAGACTTTATCATTTGTTCATCTAGTTTTTTCTTTTTACGTTTTTGATATCCGGATAGTGGTTTACGAGGCATATTTTCTATAAATTAAATCCTAATAACATCAACAATTTAAAAATACAAATAAAACAAGATAAAATTTACGGGGCGCGTAACACCACCGGAGCAAAAAGGGTACCCCCACCAGCACTATTAGCGGCGACGTCGCCGCTAATAGTGCGGGACCCAACTGACCAGTTGATGACTTCAAAGGTGTTTCAGTCAATGGGTCCCGCACTATTAGCGGCGACGTCGCCGCTAATAGTGCGGGGCCCAACTGACAATTGTGAATTCAAAGGTGTTGTCAGTTATTGGGTCCCACACTATTAGCGGCGACGTCGCCGCTAATAGTGTACCAAATTTCTTTTAAAACGCGGCTGCCCCCCCTCCCCCAGAACCCTCTTCTTCCCCAACGAAAAAACGCACAAAATCGCCTCAATCTCCTCAAAAAAATCTCCGGCAATCCACCATTGTTAGTCCATATTCCGGCCCTCAATCTCCTCACCCTCTGAATATCAACAATCAATCCGGCCACCCACGCTTTTGCCCCCGACGAAATTCCGACCAGGATAATTTTCCGGCGAGTTTTCAGGCGAAAATCCGCCCGGACCAATTTTCAGACGAAGTATTAGCGGCGACTAGCATTAGCGGCGACATTTCCGGCGACCCACTTTTCCGGCGACCCACTTTTCCGACGTTTTCTTTGTATGTTTACTAAGACTCATTTATTTTTATATTGTTGTTATTATTTTTAATATATGTTATTATTAGTTATAAAAATGTTATAGAATTATATTTAGAAATTTTACGTTTGTTAGTTTGATTTAATGAAATTTTTAGGATTTGATTGTTATGAATTATTTGTATTTTATGATTATTCTTAATATTATTGTTAATATTATGTTAGAAAACCATTTTGTTAATATGATTGTTAGAAATTAGTGATAGAAATGTTATGATATTTTGTTATGTTTTTATTGATTTATTACTTGTATATAACTTATGTAGGTTAAAATGGCTGCTGTTCATGGCGGAGATGGTGGCAATGACCCTCCAAATTGGGGGTGGAATCCCCAATGGGGCTGCAAGCGTAGCGGGGGTAAGTATATATAGATGTATGTAATATATATATATTTATGTATATATATTTATTCTATATTTTTGCTTTGTAGGGAATAGCTCAGGGAGAGCTGCCGCTGCTAACAAGGAACTAGAGCGGGAGTTTCAGAAGACTGGACGACTTATAGCTCTTAGACTAGACCCCACCAATAGCAGGTGGCAGACTATCGGTGACACCTCCAAATGGTACAAGAGCTATTTGGGGACATATGTCGCTACCGTCCCGCATACTTACGACTCGTGGGATCAGGTGCCCGCACACATCAGGGATGGACTTATTCCCTGGCTCCAGGTTTAAAACATTTTATTTTATAATTTAAATACGTCATTACAAAATTAGGGTAGATGCTGACTATTACTACAAAATTGCAGAGACGGTTCTACTTGGACCCGTATCTAAATTACGACAACGGTCACCCCTTACGGGTCGCTGTTGAAAACATGATTCGTCAAGATGCCCAAAAGAACTACAGGGATAAAAAAGCAAAATTCAAGGGGAAATGGTTTAGCGACAGAGGTGGGTTAGATAGACTCGCGGAATTCGAAGGTGTTCCGCCGCATGGAATGCCTCAAGATGTCTGGAGGGATCTACTGCATTTCTGGACCAGGGAACACCGGATGCTTGTTGCCCAAAGAAACGCGACTAACAGGCATGGACAAGATAATCTTGTCAGTACTCACGGTCGCCAGTCATATGCTCAGCGTGAATATGAATACGCTGTAAGTTATTATTTTTACGGTTTATTAATAAATATGTATATATATATATAGAGAGAGAGATACACATACATATATATAACTTTTATTAATGTATATACAGCGTAGTAATCAGGGGCAACGGGAGCCCCCGCCTGAGTTCTTTATGCGGGCCCACACATTACACGATGGGACGGTGCAGGCAAGAGTTCCTCCCATTTATGTAAGTTCTTGTAAGACTTAAGTTTGTATTTTTTGTAAATTTTTATTAATTAAAACTAACTTTTTTATTTGTTTATGATTTAATGTGGTACAGGACCGGCTTGTTGAATCCCACCAGGCACTTTCCCAACAGCCCAACACCCCGCCGAGTCAGACATTTTTGGAAGCTTTGGGGATCCGGTCGGGACATACCCGCGGGGTTGGGCGTTTGGTTAGAGGAACACGAGGACTGAATGTCGACCTCCCGCCTATTGTTGACCCTCCTTTGGAGGCCCCAGCTCAGGAGCCGTGGTTTAACGTGGATCAATTCTTCAACCCTCCGAGCCCTTGGGACATCGCCGGGTCTAGTTCCGCCTCATTACCCACACATCGCTTGGATAGTGATAGTGATAGTGATTAGTTTGTAATTTTTATGAACCTCTTTATTTTGAAGTTTTCTATGTATTATGTACATTATGTCTTTATTTTGATTATGTATTATTTTAATTAAAGTTTATATCGGTTAAATAAGATAATAAATAATAAACCGGAAGGTGACGTCAAGGTGGGGCTTCAAGCAATAAAAATAAAAAATTTGTTTTTTTAAGATAATAAATTTTAAAAGAGAAAAATGAAAAATATGCGAAAATTATGATTGGTAGTGATAATTTTATCTAACTAGAAATGAGAAATAAATAACGCGGTGTAGATTTGACGATGATATACGAGAAAAAAAAAATTAAGTTGGATAAGGCTTTAAAATTACATTATTACCAAAATAAGTTTAATTTCTCAATATTATTATGGCCAAATGAATCAAGTTTTTTAATGCCATAACATAATATGAGTTTATTAGTTTAAAGTAAACAATTTAATCAAGTAATTCTATCAATTTTTTTTTTATTAAATGATATTTATCTAATGAAAGAGCATTAAAATGATTAACCAACAAACCACCTTGATAGTGGTTATCACCATGGTCTTCTTCTATATTTAGGCCTCCCCGTTCAATTCATGAGAACAAATCACACACCATTATGTCTTTATTTTGATTATGTATTATTTTAATTAAAGTTTATATCGGTTAAATAAGATAATAAATAATGATAAAATTTATATTATTGGAAAACAAATATTTATGTATAAAAACAAAAAATATAACAAAATATTTATTATTGTAATGAATTTAATCATCTATAACAATAGGAGGCCCAGGTGGTATTCTTGGGCAGTTTGCATACATCCATTCTTGAAACGCTTGTTCTCGATGTGCGTACAATGATGCCACTGCACGTGCAGGCGGGGTTGCGTAGTATGACCATTCTGGATTCTTGTAAGCCATTGGGTACTCACCTGTTAATTCCACTGCAACAAAATGACTCTCCTCATTTACGAGAGCAATAGTTATCGGTTGAGCCAACATTAATTGATCCAATCCATGATGCATCGGGAATACTGTTCGGGCGTCACGTAAACTGATGCAGTTGATTATTATACCTAGCTTATTGGCCAGGAGGATATGGAAAAACACTTTACTCATCCAATGGTCCTTGGGACGCCATTTTTATAATAAGAGGTTTGCAACGCCTCTAATATGCGTTTGCCCTCGGGCCCATACATTCGCATGTACCCTTCGCGGTCAGATTCAAACTCCTCTAGCATTTGCGTACGAACCCACTCCGAACCGTAATCCTCATCTAGCCCCAAAGCTACCGCGGTAGCTCGAAATCCACAACTACCATCCCCTGTGACATTCTGTGCGCCGACAACGTAAGGTCGAATGTACGTTGGCAGCTCTTCTAGTACCCATGCGATGTTTCGGGACAGTCTGGCGTTAAGCGGTTCCGCAATATACCCAACCCAACTGGTGTCTGACTTTGCCTCTGAATCTGGCTCTGACTTTGACTTGGCATATGGCTGCTCAGATTGGACCGCATATGATTGGGATGGTTCCCCCCAGCCATATAAATTTTGGACCCCATAGGATTGGGACGGGTCCCCGAATGTATATATATTCTCAAGACCTGGATATGGGAAGAGGTTTCCGAAAAAGTCTAGATTATCCTTTACCCATTCGGATTGGGTCGTCTCCCCGAATAAGTTCTGTGTCTCGGGGATACGACATGATTGGGACGGCTCGTACATACTGTGTCGCGCACCCTGCGGGTCATCATACCGTGATTTGGTGGGCGCGTACTCACTTTGTCTGGCGGGCTGCACAGGTGGCGGGCTATTCAGATCTGGCACCTCTTCAGTCCTTGGGCGACTGGACTTAGATTTCCGAAGCCCAGGTGGCTTTTTGTTAAGATCGGGCACCTAGACCAATAAAATAAAACAATTACTTAAAATCAATTAGTTTTATAAATTTTATTAAATCACTAATTAAGCTTATGATGTGTTTGGTCTACCTTTGGCGGCTTTTGTTTCGACCCGACCGGTCTTCCACGTGTGCTCTTCTGAACAATGGGATCTTTCACCTGTGACTTACCCGGCTTAAACATATCCTTTATCTTAGACAACCAATGTTTCCGTTGGGCCTTGGGTTGCTCCACCAAGAAAGTTGTAAGATCACCTACGACTTCATGGACATCTTCTACATCGTCTTCCTCTTTTAGACATGTCGATGGTGTTAAGTCAAGCTTTCTCCAAAACGGGTCTATTACATGCGGCTGAATACGAGTCTCTGCATTTTTATATATCAATAAGTATACGACATTATGTTGGTATGATTAAAAAAATATATATTAAAACATACTAACCACGGTGCATGTACTCGGCAATCTTGCAGGCACATGGTAGCCCACAACTATACCGAACCTTGCACCCGCATTTTTTCACATTTTTTTTCAATTGTTTCTCTAAGCGAATGATTTCATCAACCATGATGTCCAAAGCTTTATGTGAAACCGTTCCCAGCAGGGCCTTCATACAGTTGTAGTTATGTTTACCCAGGCGGGTTCCCTTGCTATACCCCAGTTGGCCCCTTATTTCAGTTTCTTGACCGATAATGACAGAATCAACACATTGCAGGATTCTAGTAAATGTACATTTCCCCTTCAGCTCTTCCTTCAGATGGTGGTGCTCGGCCTTGACTCTGTTTGTGGTGTGGTTCTGATAGTTGAGATGTTCATCCACCCAACATGACACAAAATGCTCTCGGTACGGGGACAACCAATTATCGTTGAGGTATTTGTAGACACCTGGATAAGCTCCCAATTTTTTCTTTAACTCCTTCTCGTATGCTTTAAACTCGTCAAGAGTCCGAGATTCATAGACTCTTTTCCACCACACGTTAAGCATAAAGATGTTAACATCTTTCTTCACCCGCAATGCCGGTTCACAGTGTTTGGTTATGTTTTGCCATATGTGGTACCTACACAACAGGTGTTTCGCTTGCGGCATAACAACCTTCAATGCTCTCATCAGGGCCAGCTCCCTGTCAGTTAAAACCACACGAACAGTTAAGCCTTCAACAAGGGTGGACTTCAGACATTGTAACACCCATTTATAATTCGCCTCCTGCTCGTTTACGATAAAAGCATATGCTAAACTGAAGGTCCGGCCCGTTGAAGTGACGCCGACAATCTCAACAAGCGGCATGTTGTACACGTTGGTTTTGTACGTGGAGTCTATTTCAATAACCCAGGGAAATGCGCGCCATAGGGTCATTGATGTTGGATGCATGAAAAAGAGATTCTCCAACCGTCCATTTTTACTATTTGTAGTAAACTGGTAAAAGTAATTTTTCTCTTGCATCAGTGAGAACATAACCTGCGACAGGTGAACAAGATATAGTAAATATGTCACTTCCAACAACGGAGTACGTAATCACTAATATGATGTTTGTACCTGCATTGGAGTATGTCCTGCATGGCCCGCCCTCCGTCTCGATTTCAGAAAGTTGGTAATGTCTCCTCTTCGAGTCAGGTTTCCTGGAAATTCATTTTTCAGGTTAACCAGGATCTGGCGTGGGAACATACCGCGATCAGATAGGTTTCCCACATATTGCTTTTCTTCTTCCGTCATCCGTCTCGCGTATGCATTCCCCTGCAGATCGGTAGCTGGATCATGATTGTGTTTCCAGTCCTTGACAGTTACCCTCCAACCACCATCATACCCGGGGCGGCCTTCCAAATTAAAGGGACACCCTATCTTGTTGGACCGTTTGGGTGGCCCAGTTAACCTTTTATCGCGTGGTCCACCGTGGTGACATATTAGTGTCACCTTATTGACCACCTTTAACGAGTTTTTGTTCGACCTCCGTGTGACTAGAACATAACCCAACTCCAGTGCTGTTCTTTTAGCCCACTCCGTCAATTCTTCGACGGAATCAAACACCTCCTCGGTTTCTAAGTCTCCAGGTTCGCAGTCAAATTGACCTTCTGCATCAGGTGACTCAAACTCATCATCGGGCACTTCAATACGTACGTTTTCTGGGTCTGCCCAAATAGCCTCAAAACTATCCATCTTAAACAAAAATGCGAAAGAAAATTGTGATTCTGTTTGTTATCGAAATGAAGAAAGAAAATAGAACATGTACTTTGAATGCCAAACGAAATACGGATTATATAAGCTAATTTATATAATTGTAAAATTGTGATTCATTGCTTGGGTCGAGTGAGTAAAGATTTGAAATCGAAATGAAGAAAGAAAATAGAACATGTACTTTGAATGCCAAACGAAATACGGATTTATATGATCGGCAGTCATGGGTCCAAGGATGACGAGGTGCCACGTGGCACGTATTAGCGGCGACGTCGCCGCTAATACGTGATACGTGGCACCTCGTGTTCAGTAATGCTGTCAAGACTGAACACGAGGTGCCACGTGGCACGTATTAGCGGCGACGTCGCCGCTAATACGTGATACGTGGCACCTCGTGTTCAGTAATGCTGTCAAGACTGAACACGAGGTGCCACGTGGCACGTATTAGCGGCGACGTCGCCGCTAATACGTGCCACGTGGCACGTATTAGCGGCGACGTCGCCGCTAATACGTGATACGTGGCACCTCGTGTTCAGTAATGCTGTCAAGATTGTCGAGGTGCCACGTGGCACGTATTAGCGGCGACGTCGCCGCTAATAGGTGTTACGTGGTACCTCGGGAACGTGCTTCGTCAGTCATGGTTCCAAAGTTTGTCGGGTCCCACCATTAGCGGCGACGTCGCCGCTAATACCCTGGTGGGGTTGCCCTTTTACTGGTGGGGTTACCCTGTGCCAAAATTTAATACAAAAGGCTAAAAAATATAAAACTTTTATGCATTACAGATCATGAAATTAAATAATAAAATAGTCCATTCATATAATAGTATATATATTCATAGTTTGACCAAAGATATAATGGCATTGCTTGTTACCTTTCGTTGAATTGTGACTATGACAACTGAAGCCAGATTCGCAGGCTTTACAGCGCAAGACACAGCAGCCGAGGTTAAGTTTTTCTTCTAAGAGTCGTAATACTATTTTCTTTATGGATAAAAGATATGTAAGTGGACTTTTTTTTTTTGGGTTAAGCACTATAGTTTAATTTTGAATAATTGTTAAGATTTGTAATGGACTTAGTTAAAAACATATAAATTTTCTATATATATATAAAAAAAATTAAAAAATCGGGCCCCCTAAAAAATCGGACTCGGCCGGTCGTCCACCTCGTCCTATGTCTAGGCCGGCCCTGATGATCATAGCCGTTTATGTTTAACATGATAGATCAAGGCCATCCATTCTCATTTGTACTAAGGAAAATATGGTCATTTGACACACTGATTGTATAGTCAAGAATATGACAAATGGTTTCTTCACATTTGTGGTCCCTGTGGTTCTTTCATATTTCTCTCTCTCTCTCTCTTCATTTTTCTCTATCTCACCGGATCTCAAGAATTCATCGGTGTTAATCACACATCTCAAAACATGGGTAAAAGTAGGAACTTTCATTTCCGCCGCTATGCGTGAGAAATTTTTCTAGTGTATATATATATAAGTCGTGCATAGGTTTTCGTGCAGGACATTATTTGGCAAAAATAGTCTTCGTAGTTTAATATTCTTGCAACAATGGTCTCATCGTTAAAAGTTATCAATAAAAATCTAACAAGTACTCACGGCCATTAAGTTTTATTTGGGTGTTTAACGGGAGTTACAAAAACTGCCGCAAAGCAAGTTCTTTTTTCTAACAAGGAATTAGGTCCTTTTCTTTAACGGTCGTCAACGATTGTTAAATGCTTTTTAAATGTATAACGAGAGTTACAAAATTTGCTGCAAATCAGGTCCATTTCTCTAACGGACGTTGGATTATGTACTTTTTGTGTCAAATTAGTATTGTTTATTGGTCGCCCAATTAGACAAAAGGCGTTAGTTGTTATTTTGAATGTTAACGTGTGTCGATGAATGCCTACAAGACTTACATGGAATTCGCAAACTTTCATAGTTAAAACTATTTTTACGACGTGCATTCTTGAATGCTAATGCTTGTTTTTTTTTTGTTTATAACTCAAATTACTTCATTTTAAAAACTTAAGAGTTAGCTATAATAGAAATTATGAACCGATAGACTTATGTTACATTTTTGTAACTATCATCTAACATTACTTATAATTTAACGAAGTCTGCTAACAATATATCCGACCCGCAGTGAAATATAGGTAAAGTTATGTTTTGTATGCATCTTTTTTTCATTTTATATTAGTTGATTTACTTTCTTTCATATTCTTTCATTACCTCATTATTTTTACCTTATTTGTAAAATAGTTTTTGAAAAATCCAAATTAAACTTGAGTTGATTGGCTAATATAAAATAATTTGTGTAAGGTTGTGGTTGTTGATGTTGAAGATTGATAACATCAGGTTTTTGATTGTTGTAAGGACTAAAATGCCCTCACGTGAACGGTCAAAAGTAACAGGATTAGTACCAGAGACACTCAGTGGCCAGGGGTATTTTCCTTAATCCGCTATGCGGGCCCCGGGTGAGTTTTACTGAGGTCTCAGGTTCGAGCCTCAGGTTCCTCACCGACGGTATTTTCTCTTAAAGGTGGTGTCTCGCATCATGCTCGCGAAGGTATCTTCGGAGTGCGAGTTCGACTGTTGAAATTAACCTGTCAAAAAAAAAAAAAAATACCAGAGATCACTGGCGATGAATGTGAAAAACTGAAAATTATAGAGACGGTTAATAACGAAAAAAATACAGAGGGCGAAATGCTAATATAGACAACTGTATAGGGCTCATTTGTAACATTTTTTGAGTATTAAAAACTTATAAACATTGGGCCAAAAACATTTTTAAAAATCCGGCCCATACCTTGTTTTAGCAGGGCCTACTTGATCTACATTTTATGTTCATCTTTTATTTCATAGGGGTAAAATCAAAAATGAAAGTTCCAGTTGAGACTTGAGACTTGAGTGTATTTGGATTTCTTCTCTCTGCTGGTATTTTTCTAAACCCTTGCTATTCTTATTTTAATCTAAATATAATACTCCGTATGTTACTTCTAGGATTATGATGATTAATCTAGTTAAGATACCGATAAACATTTGTAGGATTGTTAATTTAAATGTGTAAAATAATTTATGCCGAAGTGACTAAAACCCTTTTTACATATTACTCTTTTTCATTTTTAATAATATGTTAGTGAAGTGATTGCTGTTTGGGGGTTTAATTTTCAAGTTTCAACAATTTTTTATTTTTTATTTTTTAGGGTTTAAGAATGAAGAAAGCAGTAAAGGACGGTTGTGCTCCATTCAGCCGGTTACCAGACGATATTGTTGTTCAAATTTATAAAAGCGTATGTGATTTGAAAACCCTTTGCTATTGTCAGCTGATTTCCAAACGTTTAGGTTTGCTCGTCTTTGAAGCCGACACCATTTTATTCAATGTTCCTCTTCGATTTGACTATGAAAACGAGAATCGTTTAGATGACATAAAGATCCTATTCGAATCATTTAGGTTTCCCATTAAAGAGGCGGCCTCCGTACGTGCTCTTGATTCTGATCATGGTCCTCTTTTAGGATCGGATTCCTTTCCGTCTGCCATTAACTTCATCAAGAGGTTTACGAAGCTGAAGGCTATATGCATTCAGTTTCCGTCTTACGTTCATGTTGTGGCTGGTGTTCGTGTGTTCAAGAGAAGGACTGTGGTTGGTAAGTATTTCATAATTGCGGCACTGAATTATATTTTAGCGGGAGAAGACATCGTTAAAGACGAAGAAGAAAATGACAAAGACTCAGACGAATATATCAAGGCTTATTCTTGTTTTATGGATGTGATTGATAGGTTTAAGAAAGTATTGGGTTGCGCTGTTGAGTTGCCGCTTTGGAAAAAGGTTTTCGTTTTGGATTCCAGCAAAGGGTTGATTGTAAATCTTAGTGGTGGAAAAATGAATGAGTTGAGTGTTGGAAACCTTAATGTCAAAAACGTGTACATATAAAAGTCAGTATGTAAATATGGGTCAGACATACTTTATAGTGTTTAATGGGTCATTAGTAAAAGGCTATTCGGTTTGGGCCTTAGGCCATCTGTATATAAAATAAAGCCTTGTGTCTTTTAGATGAAACGTTGCCACAATTATCCTTCAGTTATACTGGTTCACTATGAAACCGCATGAAACCGCCATTCACACCTGTTGGAAGCAACGATTCGATGTGTATATATACTAGGGTATGTGTCGAACATAATCATCAGTTGTATCACAAATTCTCTGTTAATATTAGTATTGTTATTATCATTATTCTCCCTCTATTTCTCTATATCTTTATCTACAAAACCTGTGATGAAATTAACCAAGAAACCGGTCACGGTTGGGATGAGAAATCGTTTCAATCAGACCCTACATTGGTATCAGAGCGATAGGCTTGATCCCTGGAAGAAGCCAACACAAAGAAGATTGAAATTAGGGTTCAAGAAGCCCCAAATCAATAAAAGATTTGTTGTTGATTCACTGCCATGGAGAAGAAACCAAGTCAGAAGGATTAGTCCTGAATGCAAACAATTTTTGAGAAAAAAACTCTTGGAAATTGAAGATTACAACAAAGGAAAAGCCAAACAATCTGGTATGATTAGCGACACCAACGGACCCATCACTCAGACCGAAAAAGGTAAGAAGAAGAAAGGGCGTATTCGGTGTTTTCGGTGTCGACATAGGGGACATCCCTATTGGCTTTGCCCACAGAAGATTGGATCAGACTCTGACAAACCAAAACCACTACCAAACCCCATGTTTGACCCGCAAGATAACAAAGAAAAAGGGGAAACGAGTGGTGGCAGTAATGAAGAATTAATGAAAGTTAATGGAGACGTTATGGTAGAGGGAACGGATGCACAAAACTGGAATGATATCTGGTATGTAAACCACACTATTAAAGATCCTCTTAGTCCTTCCAAACATTTATTTGTTAGAATGAAACCCGCTTTCGATACACCAACGTATGAAATAGGAGACAAATTCTTGTTTGTAAATGGAAGAGGCGAAGCGATTGTGGATACATGGTCTAGTGATTCCTAATGTTTGTTACACACCAGAACTTGGAATCAATGTATTAAGTCACCAACAATTGTTAGCACAAGGTTATGAATTATTATTCAACCAAGGAAAGTGCAGAATTCGTTATATGTTTGATGAGTGTGAAGGATTTGAAGATGTGACTGAAGAAGATGTAAAGAACATGCAACATAAGTTTCTGGTGAGATATTATGATTCTCTTGTACCCAAGACGAAGGCTGGCATTGAATATGAACGAATATGTGATAAGTTGGAACTCAAACCAGAGATAGAAGTAAACGGCCAAGTCTACAATCTACAAGTAGACTCACTTGAAGGGTTAGTAACTTTCTTTGATCTTGTTAAGAATAATTTCGTTTTGAATGGAAATAGGAAGTTGTTTGATAAGCAATTCAATGAAATTGTGAAGTGGTTCTACTCGAATTACTTGAAAAGATTGAAATTAGAATGCATACCACCAATTGTAGGAAATAAGCAAATAAGTTTGTTAAAATTGTTTAAGATTGTTGAATCTTTTGGAGGGTATTACTCCCTACCGTTTGGAAAGTTATGGGGAAAAGCTTGTGTGGAATTTGGAATACCTAAGGAGTATGAAAACGAGTTGAAGGATTGTTATATTAAGTTTCTAGATCTTATAGTTTGTTATTATGAAACTGCCAAAAGGGTTGGCAAGAATAGTGGTGTGTTAGAAGCCAAAGAGGCTTGTGATTCTGTTGGAATCAGGAAGAAAGGTTCTGTTGGAACCATTGGAGATCGCCGTGGCGACCAAAGTATAGAAGGCACATTGGGTGCTAGTGGAAAAGATGGTAGGAACTTATATGACAAACCAAATGGGAAGAGCATAGTTGAAGAAGAACTCGAGACAAGCAAACCTATAACATGTTATCGCTGTCAAAACCTTGGACATTATGCTTATGAATGTCCAAGTAAACGCAAGAATAAGAATGGACTGGATTTGAAGAACGATCAAGAAAGTGAAGGCTGTTTGAAGAATGAAAACGAAATGGGTCAAGGCTGCAAACTTGGAATCGAAACAGAGAAGAAAGGAGTGTTTGAGGACTGCAGAGCTGCTGTAAATACTTTACTGATTGAAGATGGAACAATGTTCCAGCATGCTGAAGACAAACAAGCAAGCAGCAAGGGATCTGCAGAAATGTTATACACTGATCTGAAGGCTGTCAAGATAGAAGAAGAAACCGATGATGATGACTTCGTTATCATTATCAATTGAAGCCTCAAGTTCAAAGAAGGAAGACGTTTTTGACATTAGGGGGGAAAATGTTGGAAAACTTAATGTCAAAAACGTGTACATATAAAAGTCAGTATGTAAATATGGGTCAGACATACTTTATAGTGTTTAATGGGTCATTAGTAAAAGGCTATTCGGTTTGGGCCTTAGGCCAACAAACCCTCTGTATATAAAATAAAGCCTTGTGTCTTTTAGATGAAACCTTGCCACAGTTATACTGGTTCACTATGAAACCGCCATTCACACCTGTTGGAAGCAACGATTCGATGTGTATATATACTAGGGTATGTGTCGAACATAATCATCAGTTGTATCACAAATTCTCTGTTAATATTAGTATTGTTATTATCATTATTCTCCCTCTATTTCTCTATATCTTTATCTACAAAACCTGTGATGAAATTAACCAAGAAACCGGTCACGGTTGGGATGAGAAATCGTTTCAATCAGACCCTACATTGAGGAACTTTCTAAATTCATATGGAACTAGGAAGTATCTACGGATTGGTCGTGTTGAGTTTTCTGATAGGGTGAGTTATGCCTAGGGCTGTAAACGAACCGAACGAACACGAACGGGACCTTGTTCATGTTCGTTCGTTTAACTTAACGAACGGTTCACGAACAGATTAACGAACATAATGACTTGTTCATGTTCGTTCGTTTGTGTTCATGAACGAATGTTCACGAACACAAACGAACGAAGTATTTATAAATTAAGTACTTTTATTTATACTTTTTCTTAAATAACTAGGTATTAATAATATATATTATATAAAAGAAATATTTATATTTAAACTATTTTTTACAGTATAGTTGATTATGTATATATATATATTATATTTAAAATATTTTTTATATATAGTTGATTATGTATATATATATATGTAAACGAACATAACGAACTATTGTTCACGAACGACGGTTCATGAACATAAATGAACGAACGTTCACGAACAGATTATCGAACGTTCACGAACGTAAATGAACGAACGAGAGCTTTGTTCATGTTCGTTCATTTAACTAAACGAACGAACACGAACGAATTTCCCGCCGAACGGTTCATGAACTGTACGTGAACTGTTCGGTTCATTTACAGCCCTAGTTATGCCTATAAAAAACTAGATTAATTTATCAATCTTCGAATCGTGAAATCTTTCAATTTTAGTCGGTTTTTTGGTTACCTCACATATACTAGGGAATGTATGGAAGGCAATTCATGTCGATTCCTAGAGGTATTGAGCTTTGAATGTTTAATTTGTAGTAGCTGCTTACATTTTGATTTGATATATCATTACATCAAGTGTTCTTTTAAATTACTATTGCACTACGTTTCATCTTTATTCATGTTTATTG
Source organism: Erigeron breviscapus (assembly GCA_034093135.1). NCBI lineage: Eukaryota > Viridiplantae > Streptophyta > Magnoliopsida > Asterales > Asteraceae > Erigeron > Erigeron breviscapus. Next base: position 281,691,643 of record CM067167.1, read on the forward strand.
ACACGCTTCAATACTTATACATGATTTGAAAATGGCATATGAATTAAGATATTGCTCTATTGTTGCTCCACTTATTCTCTAAAAAAGTATTGCTTGATATAGAAACTGATCTTTAATTATCAGTTCCTATTTTCCCTTTTACTGATCTTTAATAATCAGTTCTGGATATAGAAACTGCGTATCACATTTTCCAAATTTGGGTCTTTAGGTCTTAGTCAAAGTTAATTCGGGCTAAATATTCGAACAATTTTTTGTTCTTTTCTCTAAATTTACTTAGGCACAATGATAGGAAAATGGGAACTTCATGATGTCCTGTTAGGATTTTGATATAAACAAATTAGAACTCTGGACTTCCTATATAGCCTTTGTGGAAATTGATATATGCAAATGGCACGGCGATATTGTTGTTCAAATTTATAACAAAGTAGGTGATTTGAAAACCCTTTGCTATTGTCAGCTTATTTCCAAACGTTTAGGTTTACTCGTCTTTCAAGCCGACACCATTTTATTCAATGCTCCTTTCCGATTTGACTATGAAAACGAGAATCGTTTAGATGACATGAAGATCCTATTCGAATCATTTAGGTTTCCCATTAAAGAGGCGGCCTCCGTACGTGCTCTTGATTCTGATCCTGGTTGACTTTTAGGATCAGATTCCTTTCCGTCTGCCGATTCAGACGAATATATCAAGGCATATTCTTGTTTTATGAATGTGATTGATAGGTTAAAGAAGATATTGGGTTGCGCTGTTGAGTTGCCTCTGTTGGAAAAGGTTTTCGTTTTGGATTCCAACAATGGGGGGATTGTAACTCTTAGTGGTGGAGAAATTGATGAGTTGAGGAACTCCAAAATTTAAGTATCTGCGGATTGGTCGTGTTGAGTTTTCTGATACCGAATCAGGGTAAATTATGTTTTGCTTTTACAACCAGATAAGTTAATCAATCTTCGAATTGTGAAATCTTTTAATTCTAGTCGGTTTTTGGTTACCTCACATATGTAAGGAAGGTAATTCATGTCGATTTCTAGAGGTATTGAACTTTGAATGTTTAATTTGTAGTAGCTGCTTACATTTTGATTTGATATATCGTTACATCAAGTGTTTTTAATTGCTATTGCACTACTATGTTTAAGGATAATCTACTTTAGTAGTTACTAGTTAGTAGTTTAATATAACGTTTCCATACTTAAATGTGATTTGCAAATGGCATATGAATTAAGATATTGCTCTCTTGCTGCTCCACTTATCCTCAAAAAACATACTGTTTGTTTGATATCAGTCTCCTGCCCTTACAATTATTAAGTTCCTATTTTTCCTTTTACTGATCTTTAATTATCAGTCTCCTGCCCTTACAATCTTTAATTATCAGTTCATCATCTTTTGCTAACATTCTAAGTGCCTTTGACATGGATGATCTTAAAGATGGATCTTCTTGAATGCAAAGTAGTCCTCTGCAGAGCAGTTCGTTTAAGGATTATTGTTAGGATAAACATGCATCATTAAATTCGGGTAAGATATTTCTGCTACTGTTCCTTGTTTGCTGGCTGATGACCTGATGTTAACAGCAGTAGTTAGGTTCGTGATGCATGTACCATATCCATAAAAGTCGTCTTACAACTTTTTTCCTATTAATATATATCGTAAAAATATACATATATGGATCTGATCACAAGCGAAACACATATCGATCTATCATTCACAACAAACCAAACCATGCCGCCATCCACAACCACCTCTGATCATCATCACCCACCACAACCCAACCTCCAAACAATCTTAGAATCCGCCCGTCTCTTCCTCTGTGGCGAGTTCGAAACCATCGACAACAACCTCCCATCCCTCATTGCCGTCCTCAAATCAGTCGGACCTGGCAAATGCTGGCACAAGCATGGCAGTTTTTTAGACTACCTTTTAGATATCTATCTCATTCTTAAACTATGGCATGCCCCAGACGCTGTATGTCTCTGTGGCCTCTTCCATTCCGCTTATCCCAATTCCTACGTAAATCTTGCTATATTTGACCCTTCCACCGGTCGCGACACTGTACGTGGCCACGTAGGTGTCGCGGCCGAAAAGTTGATACATTTGTTTTGTATCGTCAGCCGTCAACAGCTCATTTATAATAAGCTGTTTGGTCTGTATTCTGACGAGACTCGACCTGTGAAACATGTTCAGGATTCTGAAGTCTCGTTAAGAAATGCAAGAAGTAATAAAAGGACGTTGTTGGATGCTGGAAATCATGAGGAATGGAGGGAGAAGTTATGTTTGGTTTGTCCTGAGAGTGGAAAAAACATATTAAAATAGGTGAAAATGTGGTCTTGTCTAGGAGAGTTGTGGCAACGTTTTTGCTTAGTTGTTTAGTTTTAAGGATGTTTTGTTTGAGAATAAAGACGTGCGGTTGAAATTTTCAGAAAATGATGTGGGAAATGCTTTGTGGCCTGGTGATGGAAAGCCGAGATTATGGATGAATTCACTATCTAGAATGGGAGCGATTTATACTGTGATTGTGAGAGAAGAGTTGTTCTGAATTGAACAAGGACGTCAATCGGGTCAATTAGGTAGTACCAAGAATGACAATCTGGATGACGAAATTATCGAGCTAGTGATACCGCCGATCTTTGACAACTGTACAAAGGTTTTGAGTGCCAAAGATCAGATTGAAGCAAAGGGATTTGTATTGGGAAGGTGTTTGTAATGTATCAATTATCAAAGATAGGATTAGATGGATGTGAAGAGGTGTTGAAAAGGAGTGTGGAGAAAAATCCATATGTTGTGGAGCCGCATGTGGTTTTGAGGCAAATCTATCCGAGACTTTGAGTTATGGGTGGTTTGAAGAGGCGGATAAAGAAGGCGAACAAAGGCTAAGGCTTTTGTTGGAACGGGGAAGTCCATGGGATAAGAGGATGTCATGGGAAGGATGGATATCTTGTTATTGAGTTTTGGTTATGAAAGCGAAAGAGAAATCATGTCCGGGTAATGGTTTTGGGATCCTTAATTTGGGGCTCATTTGATAGGGTTGACAGTTTCTTGCAATTGTATGAAGGTTTGTTTACCTAAATATATATGTACGAAATGCAATATGTTTAGTAGAATAATGCTTGCATTTCTATGTAAAAGGGATCACTCAAGTAACAATTCAAATGGTAGTTATTACTTATCAGCACTCTTGTTCTGCTTTAGCCCATTACTGAATATGCATAATTCTGTTACATTATGGGACGGATATGTCAAGATTTATATACCAAAGGATTTGGTTTTGTATGCATATGTCCTCTGAGCCTTTTCATTGTTCTGATTACCCGGAAGAGGGAGTCTTTGACTCATTGTTACGCCAGCCCAATCAGGGCATCACCATGACCACCGAACCCATTTGATGGTCACTCCCAAGACAATATAATGTTTCTAGAGTATCAACCAGTTTTGATATTGACTTGCTTTTATAACATTTCCTGTGATGCTAATCAATTTCTTTTAGTCTTCCCTTCCATTGTTAATTAAAATTTCAATTGTTCACTATTGTAGATAACTGTTCTTGACTTTGTGCACCTGCTGTATCTTAAAGCATGTTGTTATGGTCTTTGTTATACAAAGTTGTTGTGATTAGAAGATTTTGGCACCTGTTACCTTTTACCATTCATATGGATAGAATTTTTGGTACTTGCCAAAGTGGTTGATATGCTGCTCTTATAAAACCGCAAACTCCACATGCTGCCCCTTGCTTAGGGGGTGTTTGGTTCATGGAATTCATAGCAATTCACTATCATTTTAATACTTGACTGCAGGCACGAGATCATATTTTGTCGTTTTGCAAACAAATGTGAGTGTGTAACTTAGGCCTTTGCTTATAGGCGTCCTCCCCGAGCGTCCCAACCACCAAGGACGATCGACGTTATTGGCATAAAGCGTCCAAACCACCGCGTCCTCCAATTCAGTCCTCCGCAAGAAGATCAAAGACGCACGAGAGGTGGGACCGTTTGTGTTTCTTTTCTTATTATTTTTCTTTCTTGATTAAATTTACATATATATAGTTGAACACACACACACACACACACACATATATATATATAATATATATATTTTATATATATATATATATATATATATATATAGGGGTGGGATAAATTGAGTCCAGCTTAATTTGAGTCCAAAAAGGGTCCATGTAACTTACACATGTGTAAGTTAACTTACACATGTGTAAGTTGTAATATATATATATATATATACTATATATATATATTCTATATATATATATATATATTATATATATATATATAGACTTTCCTTATTTTGAGAACCATTTTTTTTTGTAAGAACCATGAGAACTCTCAAATTATGTATTAGATCACATGTTTTTTTTGTTCATTCACATGTGAAATGATATAAAAAAGTATGTTGTAGAAGAAACTTTTTTTAAAAACCTTCAAAACAGCCTTTTGTGAACTTGTGAATGAATATGTTCACGTTTTCGTTCACATGTAAACAAATGGGTATATAGAAGGTTTTGAAAAAAACTTTCTTCGGTAAAAGGCCGTCACCCCTGGTTATTATATAATGACAAATAAGAATAGACAACATGGCTGAATGCCAGTTGACTTAAACATTTACATAGTAAATGCCCTCACGGGCCCCCCCGCAAATAATAAAAGGGGACCCGTGATGCAGGAAATGAATCAAATGAGTGACTGGACAGGCCCAGAACACCCAAGAACAATCGAAACTAGCAATATAAACAATAAGAATGAAAAACAAAGCTAGTAGTCAATATATATGAACCAAACATCTACATGAATGGATCAGTGTCACCTTCAATGACAACTTCATCGCTATCAGACTCATCCTCAAAATCATCATCAGCAGGAACAATAGGCTCAACTGAGGGAGTACTGACCTCATCAGTGTTAATCTGACAAAGTGCATCATACTGGTTCCTAGTCTCAACACCAGGTGCAGGAGGGGTAAGAATAGAATCATGATCTGTAGTAGCCTGTGTACCTGAATGAGTGTCTGGACCTGTAGTAGTAACTGTATGAATCTGGAGTGGTCTCTGAGAGACTGAAGCTGGAGCAGTAGGAAATCTAACTGGAGCTGATGAATCTGTAGTGGCTGTGGTAGATGTATCTGCTGCTGGAGCCTTTCCCTTTGAATCTTGTGTCTTCTTAGGAACGTACATGACCTTAGGCTTAGGCATAGAAAAGGAAGGGGCTTTTGTGGACCTCCTCTTACGTCTCTTGGGCTTCTGAAACCCATCATCTGCCTGATTCACTGGCGGATGAACCTGTTGGGCCCTTGATGGGCCAACTTTAGTCCCTGATGGACCAACCTTTGTCCCTGATGGACCAACCTGTGAAGCTGTAGCTGCTGTAGCCATACGAGCATCCATCTCTGCCTGTGTTCTAGGTCTCACACTACAGTCATCAAATTTATGTCCATATATCTTGGAGTGTGAGCACTTAGGAGGTAACCAATGATATTCAAGTCTGAACCGTCTAACAGAATCTAAAATCTTAGCCTCAGCAAATAAGGGAAAATCTTTCTCAGAAGAGAACTCAACCAAAACTCTAGCAAATACTGCCCTACCTTTCTTATTTTCACACATCTCAGAAGTATATCTATCAACAGCAATGGGAACACCAATGGAACTAACCAAATGGCTAAGTATGTCATAATTCCACATTATAGCTGGCAAGTCATAAATATTAACCCAAATGGCAACCTTATTGAGAACTGGTTTGTCAAACCAGATTTCAGGCTCCCATTTCCTAAGCATAATGGGAATATCATTGAATAACCATGGCCCATTCTCAAATACATGCATCTGTCCCTGTTCAGACTTAAATTTAAACAAGAAAGAAATCCTGGTCATTCAATATCACATCCTCCAGACCAAACGTTTTCCACAAACGATTAGCATGAAATTGCACAAAAGGGAAAGCAAGACGTTTACCAATGAAATGACCAACTAGAGTGTTCTTCCAACAGCCATTTTGAAGCATCAGAAGTTCCCGTGGGATTACAGCTCTAGATATACCAGAATCAGTAGTAACAGGAGGTATGAATCTCAATTTACCTTTCTTGCTGATGTTTGCAGCATCCTGAAAAATAGAAGCATATGTGCGAGGCTGCTGAATCTTGGGACTGTCAGGGTGTCCACCAAGATCATTCGGTGAAACATCATTCTTAGGGGCATCATCTGGAGCAGTAGGAATATCATGTGCATGATCTGTAGCTGGCTTAAAATAAGTAGCACCTGGAGGGAACTTAGGAGGACCCGGCATAGGAGGCACATGAGTAGCTCCACCTTTTGCATGCAAATCATGCAAAGATGGTTCTGCAATCGACTTCAAGCCATCACCAGTCGAATCATTCAAGTCCCTACCATCATCAACACTTAAAACGACATTTTTATCTCACGAGTCAGCCACTTTTTCAATGGTTGCCGCTTCAAAAGAAATGTCGCAAGGTTTTTCGGTATCAATCTCAACATCAAAGTGTTTGTCAAATTCATGCACAAGTGGGACCCGCGGTTGTACATCTGACCCCGTGGCTTCATGTATATCAAGAGGGCTCACACGACGGGTTGCAGCCGAGGCATTAGTGGCCGATGGTGGGTAAACGGTGGGCGAATCAAAATTAGGGTTTTTAGCCAAATGTGCAACTAAAATCCTATTCAATTCGACCACTTGATCTTTAGAGAGTAGTATGTCACCATCATTAAGCATTTCCATTCCATCCTTAAGGATGTTGAATATATCATCAGTTTGTTCACTATCTTTAATTGATGGTGACTCATCGGTGGTTAATGGTGGCTGCACGGCGGCAGTTGGTTTTGCAATTAGGGTTTCGGCAACCCCAACCCTAGAGCCGGTCACTTGAGCATCAATAGTGCGATCTGGAGAGCCCCCCCCCCCCCAATCAAACCCCCCCATCCTTAATTGTTCAGGCGGCGGCTCAATGGTGGTTGAAGGTGGCGGTACGGTGGCAGGAGACAAATAAGGGTTTTTATCAATCAAATCAGTAGCCACATCCTTTGTACCTATCAATTGAACATCGGGATTTAAATCTGGAACATCCCCACCTCCGATCGAACCACCGCCATCCTTAAATTTAACAGCAGCGGCCGATTTAGAGATTGGCGGCATGGTGGCTAGCGGCGGTTTTAGGGCAGAAAGCGGCGGCCACATGGCAACCGTATCTTCTTGATCGGAATTCAAAACAGAAACAAAATCACTAGCCTTGGCAGATGATCGCAAGTTGTAAAACGATTGAACATTCCTCTTATTTGCTTCGAAATCTTGGATATAATATTGATCATTCAAAGCCTCATCATCAGTTTTCTTTTCTTTTTTGCCTTTCTTTTTGCGTGAAGTAGACATTATAAGTTACATAGAATTGTAGGAAAAAGATAAAGGAACAAGATGGAACAAAAAAGGGGAGCAAATTCCGGCTAAAAAAAGCCGGAAGTGGCCAAAATTGACCGACGGCCAAAGAAGGAGAAGATTGCCCCTAAAAAAATGGGTTCTCAAATTTTGATATATATCTTTGCGTGAACATAAACACTCGTATTTGGTTACTATAGTGAAACGGCTCTCCGGACGCACTTTATCAACCAACGTGATAATCTGCAGTCTACAAGCCGTCCAAACCGGGTGTGTATTTGCAGTTCGTGCGTGAGATCGAGTATTACCCACAAGATCACTATATGCGTGTTCTTATAGTTTGTCTCTCTAGGATTTGCTCGTTTCTCTCTCTACACTCTTGTTAGAATCACGCATACACACACCCTCTATTTATAGGCAAGGGACAAAAACTCTCAAATCCTATTGGATTTGAGTGTTCTCATGTCAAGCCCATAAGCCCATTAGGGTTTTGGCCTTGTTTGAGAGTTCTTGTGTACAAGCATGCTTTTGCTTGTTTCCACAGAAACTCTCAAACTGTTTGAGTGTTCTCTCCACAAGCAACTATTTGCTTGTTCCCGAGAACTCTCAAACCACTTGAGTGTTCTTTCCACAAGCAACTATTTTCTCGTTCCCAAGAACCCTCAAATGACCATTTGAGTGTTCTTTCCACAAGCAACTATTTTGCTCGTTCCCAAGAACCCTCAAATAACACTTAGGAATATTTGAGTTAATGTTTCTACTGCTGTCAAGACACAGAAACAACATTAACTCATCTAATGTTTCTACTGCTGTAACTACGCAGAAACAATCATTAGCTCAGACAATGTTTCTACTGCTGTAAAACGCAGAAACAATATTATCTTAATAACTCATTACATGTAATGTTTACATTCATGTCAAGAACCTGCAAAACATAAATAATAAACAAACATATAAACATAAAAGGATCCCAACATGATCAACAATATATGCCAAGGTAATATTATCGACAAACGGTAATTACAAGATAAATTACAAGACTTGAAATATATAAAATACATGACACATCTAGAATGCTCTTGTCACCAAGGGATATGCACCAACAGTCTCCCCCTTGACATTATCATCTAGATGTGGTCTTCAAGTCTTCGTTTGTCGTCCTAAGTGCTGGCCAAAAAACCCTATCATCAGGAACTTCAGGTGTTGCATCCACTGGACTCCTGCTCTTCTTCTCAGTCACTTCAGCAGTTTCCTCCTTCTCCTAGGTTGACATCTCCTCTTATGTCATCAGCAGCGTCTTCTTGGTTATCAATAACCATATCGTCGACGTGCTCTGCACCCAAAACCCCAACATCAACATCCATGTTGACTTCTTGGTTTTGTGCAGGGATATTCGCAGCAACGATCTCAGGGTTTGCTTGAGCACCCTCTTCCTGGATCAACAATACTTGAGGAGCCTCTGCTGTAGCTGGAGGTGGTTGTTGTGGTTGCTGTTGTTGTTGCTGTTGTTGTATCACTGGTGCAACTGGAGGTTGTGGAGGGACTGGCTGTGGAGCAACAACAACATCTCCTTCAACATCAGAATCCTCATGCGCAAATCCATTATGTTCTGGAGCAACATAATCAGGATTAACAAGCGCACCAAAGAGGTTTCTATCCCTCGGTCGAGCCTGTGGAGCCAGATTTCCACGGTATCTATAACTGTCGTTGAAGATACGATTAGGCATCGTCGTCACCGATTCAGTAGGACCCTCCGGAACAAGATTGGGTAGTTGAGCGTTGATGATCAGCATCATAAACCTTGGATACATCAAAAACCTCTCATCATCCCTTGCCCTTATTTGTCTGCACATCTCATTAAAGATATAACGAGAAAAGCTATAAGGCTTGTTCAGCACCAAAGAAATCACTTGTGATTGGGTTTCGACATTCAAAGAGTCATAACCCGATTTCTTATTGCTCAAAGCAACAAGAATCACATGTGAAAAGAATTTCCACCTGCCCAGCAAACAATTTTTCTGAAAAGTGTTCCGATTTGCAGGACCGACATACCCCATTCTTCTGAATGCTCCTAATCTAAGTGCTTGGGGATATGTGGTTGGACCATTCACTCCTCCCTCTTGGTCTTCAGTTCCCAAGTCTAGAATACCAATCAAGTCTGAGGCAGTGAACTGGAAGGTCTGATTGTTCACCCTCGCTTCAATGCTTGGGACAACACCGGGTAGCAATCGTGCAGATTCCCAGAATTGACTTAAGAAAGTCAAATATATTACTGGGTCAGCAGTTAGAACATGTCTGATCCTTGATTGCTGCAGAAACTCAAGAATCTGGACAAATCTCCCAGCATTGCTTTGATTTACGTCCAAGTTAATCAAGTAGTTATGATTCCTGTGGAAGTGTCTCTCAGCTATCAGCAAAAAGATACAAACAACAACAAGTAAACGATTAGCAACAACAAATAAAATCGAACTTTAAAGTCCTTAACATTTTCTAAACCCTTGAAACTCTAAGTTTCACCGGCTCTGAAAAGGTTATTAACTTTAACAATCGATCAATATGTTGAATCGACAAAATTTCCACCTGCCCAGCAAACAATTTTTCTGAAAAGTGTTCCGATTTGCAGGACCGACATACCCCATTCTTCTGAATGCTCCTAATCTAAGTGCTTGGGGATATGTGGTTGGACCATTCACTCCTCCCTCTTGGTCTTCAGTTCCCAAGTCTAGAATACCAATCAAGTCTGAGGCACTGAACTGGAAGGTCTGATTGTTCACCCTCGCTTCAATGCTTGGGACAACACCGGGTAGCAATCGTGCAGATTCCCAGAATTGACTTAAGAAAGTCAAATATATTACTGGGTCAGCAGTTAGAACATGTCTGATCCTTGATTGCTGCAGAAACTCAAGAATCTGGACAAATCTCCCAGCATTGCTTTGATTTACGTCCAAGTTAATCAAGTAGTTATGATTCCTGTGGAAGTGTCTCTCAGCTATCAGCAAAAAGATACAAACAACAACAAGTAAACGATTAGCAACAACAAATAAAATCGAACTTTAAAGTCCTTAACATTTTCTAAACCCTTGAAACTCTAAGTTTCACCGGCTCTGAAAAGGTTATTAACTTTAACAATCGATCAATATGTTGAATCGACAAAATTCTGATGTTTTTTCAAAGATAAAGAAACCATTTGTTTCATATTCCACTAAAACATCGCCAATTTTATCGAATCAACAAGTCGAAATTAAAACTCTTAATGTTTTCAACGATATTGAAACCATTTGTCTCATAATCTACTAAAACATTTTTTAGTTTTAATGAAACGACACTTTGAACTTTATTAAATTTAATCAAAACCATTTGTTTCATATTCCACTAAAACATCGCCAATTTTATCGAATCAACAAGTCGAAATTAAAACTCTTAATGTTTTCAACGATATTGAAACCATTTGTCTCATAATCTACTAAAACATTTTTTAGTTTTAATGAAACGACACTTTGAACTTTATTAAATTTAATCAAAACCATTTGTTTCATATTCCACTAAAACATCGCCAATTTTATCGAATCAACAAGTCGAAATTAAAACTCTTAATGTTTTCAACGATATTGAAACCATTTGTCTCATAATCTACTAAAACATTTTTTAGTTTTAATGAAACGACACTTTGAACTTTATTAAATTTAATCAAAACCATTTGTTTCATATTCCACTAAAACATCGCCAATTTTATCGAATCAACAAGTCGAAATTAAAACTCTTAATGTTTTCAACGATATTGAAACCATTTGTCTCATAATCTACTAAAACATTTTTTAGTTTTAATGAAACGACACTTTGAACTTTATTAAATTTAATCAAAACCATTTGTTTTTCATAAATTTTAAAGTCCAATTTATAAGGTAATTGTCCTTTCTAATTTGACTTATTAAAAAATTTTCCCGTTTTGAAAATTTTCTAAGTCCTAGAATCGACGAATTCCTTATACACACACATACGGTGACTATACACACATATGGTGTCAAGATTGACTAGTCAATGCGTGTTATGTTTTATATTTTACTTATACAAATTTTTTCAAATTAAAAAAAATTTAAAGTCATAAAACACGCATATGTCACAAACACACATATTGAGCCCATTTGGCAAAACACGCATATTAAGTCCACTTGGCAAACACGCATATTACTCTTAACCTATTTTTGATTCATGTGAGCCTCGACTTTCTAAAAAGTCAATTTTCTTGAACTTGATTAACACTTTGAAAATTCACAAAGAATTTTCTTGAACCCGATATGATTAACAACAAGAATTCTTTAGAGAACACGATAAAACAGATACGAACCTCTTTTTCGTATCATAATTATTCGTAATTTTCTCGATAAAGGAATTCTTGATAAATGTCACTACTTACACACAATTACAATGTATAATCATCAAATTAAGACCCATTATGTCATTAATTAATTAACGATTTACAAAGTACCATTGTTAAGTTTTTGACAAAGACAGACATTGGACACAATCAATGCTGTTAACTAAGTTCAAATACAACAAAAAATTAAAAGATACAAGATTGAATAACATGATAAACAATCTCTCCATCTTTATTTTTTTGTCTCCGTTTGAATTTAGATGAGTTGTTGACGTGCAAGTGTATTCTGCTTCCATTTTAAGCTCGAGCTTTCTCCATTCCGGACTGGATAGACTCAATTTTCATACACTTTGGAGATCCTTTATCTTAGCGGTTGACATACATCCAGCTAAGACAAATAATTCTGCGAGCACATCATCGAACTCATGAGAAATATACAACACATGTATTTTCCTCAAAAGTAAATAATCGAATTCCGAAAATACTTAAACAGATATTACTGATAACAAACAATAGATTCTCCCAATTAAGATTAGAATCTAAGCACTTATCAAGTTATATCATACAATGAGCATGTTCAATTCAATTATTTATGGTAAATTGCAAATCAAAATATCTGTCAAATACATCAATTTAATAACTCTGTTTGACCTATTTTGACCGAAACCTTAAGTACTAAACTTAATCTTTCGTGCAATTTATATGCAAGACCTAATTCAAGGTGTACCAAACACACTCAAAATAGAGTCTTGACTTACACTGCATCCTTGTCATGACATACGTTTCTGCAGTGTTCACCAAGAACACAATTAAGTCCCCTTGGAATTCAGATTCCCTATGTAGCATTATCTCACATGCACTAGAACCCCTTTTATTCTGAGCAAGAACCTTACGGAGCATAAAGTTACAAAATCGATCACAGTAATTTTAGAATCAAAATCACTCTAACAAATCTTGTAATAGTTATGCTTAATACTGTCCTTGCAATATACCTTACGGAGCATAAAGTTACAAAATCAATCACAGTAATTTTAGAATCAAAATCACTCTAATCAATCTTATAATAGTCATGCTTAGTCCGGCATATTCAAACTGATTTTAGAAGGAACAATTACTGCCAAAAGATCGGGTGTAGCAAATGAGTAAACTTAAATGCCACAAGTTGTCTTCATCTCTCTTGCAGTAACGACTCCCCCTTAAATCATTCTGGTTTTAGAAGAACTAATTACTACGGAAGAAATCGGATGTAGCAAATGAGTAAACTTAAATGCCACATGTTTTCTTCATTTCTCTTTGTAGTAACGACTACCCCTTAAACCCTTATTATATTTTTTGTTGCATTTTCTGAGTATATGATGGTTCTTGAGAGATGGTAACTAAGGGTTTCATATTCCAGTCAATTGGACTAAAACTTTGAAACATATTCAATCAAAGGCCTTAGTGTAACCATCAAAAGTAAATCATCTTTGCATATTCATCATAGGATAACAACCATTAATCTTAATAACAATGCTATCACATATGATTTATTAACAAGCATAATATAAGGTAACACTTTATATATACTTGTTTTTCCCAAATACGTTCCTTTATAAACACATTATAAATAACATACATGGGACATGCACTATGAGTTACAATGAAGAGACTATAATGAAAGTTCGATAACCCATTATGTTATCTAATGAAATGTGCCTAGGACTCAGTCACCAATTACCAAACGTCTATGATAAATCTTGACTGTGCCTTCGCACTTACAAAAGGAAATTAGTTTTCCTCGTTAAGAACCCAGACCCTTTTTGTCCGGATTCTTCCCGAATCATCCCGATATGCAAATTCTCCCCATCCTCCTTTGCCCAAAATTTCATTAAGTTAATTTGAGTTATTTTCATGCCGTTTCTTATGAGACATTGCAGTAGATGATTCTCCAACATGATAACTCTGAAAAGTTGATCTGAAATCACTTCCACTTCTTCCAGCAAAGCAATCATAATATGTATTGTGATATTCCGTAGGCTTAACAGAAGATCTCACTTCATATGAGTGTGAAGGATTCCTTCTGTCAGAATTTTCTGATCTCTTTCCAGTCGAAGTGTACTTTGAAGAATTTCCATGATTAGATACATGCTTAACATGATGTTCTTCAATTGATTTCTTCCTTGAATCTTTTGATCTTTGAGTCAACAAGGCATGTATGGGAAGTCTTTGAGATGAACCAAGAAGGTCTCCAATTGATTCCTTGAATTGTTCTTTTGTCATATCTTTTCCCTTTGTCTTCTGAGAACAATTTCTCAGGGCTCTCGCATTATGCCTCGATATGTTATCTGAAGAATGACCAATACTGCTTGAGCATATCCTAGTATCTATGAGTTCTGGCCTTGCATGTGCCACAACTCTATTCACTCCTTTACTTGGACATTTGCTAGCAACATGACCTTTTTCATGACAAATGAAGCAGGAAATTTTCTTGTCATTTTTCTTCTTCTTGAATCTTTTGAGACATTCTTCCGTAATAGGAATCCCATACTCAGTCATATCTTCTATGCAAGAAAATCTTTCCAAAACTTCTTTCATTGTTTTCACAGGCTTTAATGGAGTAGACTTTGAGTGTCTCAAATGTAATATTTCATTTTCTTCCGAAATTACTCCTCTGCTTGTTGATGGTTCATCAACATTGAGGTGTTCAGGAATCAAATTAGGCATATTTTTGTGATCCTTGTCCCACTCATGACAAGTATCATGCATTTGACTGACACTCAAAGAATTTTGACCTAGATGTTTAATATGAAACACCTTGTCAACACAAAGATTAGTGATGTTCACTTTACCAAGACCACTTGCAGTTCCCTGTGCAGATCCGGCAAATTTCACCTGAACATCATCAATCTTAGCAAAGTCTGACAAAAGGTTACTATCTCCAGTGACATGATTAGAACATCCGCTATCAATGTTCCACATGACATCAGTCCTTTCTACTGAAGCCGGAAATGATGTGATAGCTAAATTCGTCATGAAGTTCACCAGATCCGATAGTGTCTTCTGATCTTCGACTTTGTTTGAATTGCTCACTACTAATGATTTCTCAGAATTATCTAGCGAGTCAGAGTCAACATTTCCTAGACTATCTAGATCTGAATCTGATGACACATCAGAACTGATCTCAACAAGATAGGCATTATCGGTTTCCTCGACCATAGACCCCCAGTCATAAGAACCATCCTGTTGTTGAACTACCAAAGCTCTTGACCCCTTTTGGCTGTTAGAGTTTGGACTTTCAACCTTGGAACTTTGATAACTGTTTGGTTGAGAGGAGTTGTTGACATTTGAACTCGATCCTTGAGAAAATCTTCGTTGTGAAGCACTAGGAGGAGTTGCTGATCCACATTGATTAAAGTTTTGACGAGTCACGATAGACCTGTCATCCTTTTTAGGTCTCTGGCATTCCCTAGCAAAGTGTCCAAATCCTTCACAATTGTAGCACTTTATCTTTGACTTATCAAATCCAAGCTTGGAACCCACGACCTTTCGCCCTGTTCTTGATAAGAACCGTTTAGCTCGAAGAGTCAGCATAGCCATTTGCCATTGCAGATCCATCTCTTCCAAGTCCAAAGGATCAATCTGCTCATAGTCTTCATCGATAAGACTTGGGTCTTGAACCTTTCCTTGGATAAACTGTTCATAAGATGTCACAAATGACGCAAGAACTGATAAGTGACTTTCCGCACAATTGACACTTATAGGCATGGTGGAACTAGCACTGGAAGTAGGATATCCACGGTTGCCTAGACTGTCACTCTGGCTTGAAACAAGACATATGTTCCCCTCAGAGTTAAACGAGATTTTCTGTAAATCAGTATCCTCACTAAGGTACGCACTTGTGCTTCCACTTGGAGAATCTTGACCCACATTAATCGTAGGTCTACCGTAATAAAGCTCGAGAATCTGAGCATTATTATATCCTGCTTCCCTCCTCTTTAGTTTCATTTCTTGTCCCCTAAACTTAGCAACTATCTGAGTCAAGGACATATCTGAGAAATCTGCTTTTTCCTGCAAAGTAGTAATATAATTACTCCACTTTTCCGGCAAGGAGCTCAAAAATTTCTCGACTTTTTCCTCCTCAGAGTAGGTAACATCAAATGCTTGCAATTCTGCTAACAAGTGATAATACCGTGTAATTAGTTGGTCTAAGTTTTCACTTCTTAACCCATTAAATATGTTATACTGATGTTTTAAAAGATCTCTTCGATTCTTTTTAAGTGTTTCATCCCCTTCACTGTAACAACCCTCAATTTCCGACTAGGACAATCTACTTAGATTTATCTAGGTATCTATCCCTAGAGGTTTATTAAGAGAATTGACCTTCTAGACGTTTAAGGCATGGTGATAATTGCCCTCTAGTTCAATGAAATACCGTAGATGACAAACTATCTTAGAAATGCCATAACTAATAACTATAATCATTCAAGACAATCTCAAGCTATATATTAGTTCTAATTGAACTTGATGAAATGTCAATGAACCAAAAATGTTATTTCAGGAAGTTAAGTTATATAAATAACTATGCAAGACTCACAAGTTGAGATAACAACCAAAAATTCTTATAAATATCCAACCATTTAAACATCAAGCTAATTAAAGTATATTTGTACATAAATATGTAATGACCATCTTGAAAATTAATTTATAAACTTTAAGTACATAATATCAAGCTTGAATAATAATAAGTACATATATATGTAACTAAAATAAATACAAGTGGTTAATAATAAGTAAATAACAAATTTGAAATACAAAATGTACATGCATACATACACATACGATTATATATATATACACATATATATGTGGGAACACATTTTGTACCTTAAAAGCCTACATACTAGTACCTTAAGTACTTATGCATGAATTTGTACTTACATACATCACATACATGTACATAATACAACTAACAAGAAAATAAAGTAAAATTTCTTCCCAATTTGAAAGCAAATTTACGGTTTCCATGCTCTCCCAAAACCATCCACCCAATCAAAATTAAGCTAGTGACTTTATTTCTTACACTTCCAAGAACAACATACCCACACATACACTCCATCTCCCTTACACCATAATCACTCTTACACTTCCCAAAACACACACAACTCTCTTTCTCTCCAAAAACACTTTTCTTCTTATTTTTCTTTTGAATTTTCGGATCTAAAAAGGACAAGAAAACAAGAACAAAATCATATTTAATCTATAATAATAATAAGGGTTTATAAAGGGTTAAGAAAGGATTAATTCAAGATAGGTTTAAAGGTTGTTTCAAGCTTGGATTAAGGGTTTTTAGGAGCATAAAGGCCACGAAATTTTCTGCCCAAAAACATCATCAAAACCGAGTTCATCAAGGGTATAAATCTCAATCTATTTACTAGCTTATTCTTGTTTTTGTTTATATTCAAAGATCTTTATCAAAAGTTCATATTTTCTTCTTATTTTCTTTGAAAAACACACTTAATGAGGGCAAGTTGATAGAATCTTCTTCCTCATGCTCATGCATGTCGAGATAATAGCTTGTAAAGTGACTTTTTGTATGAAAGATGAATACATTTTTTACATATTTTGATGAATATATTTCTGGGATTTTTCATAAAAAGAAAGCTTTTATGTTGTTAGATGATAAATCTATAAAGATTTGTGTTGAAAATGATGAGATGGATGCATGCATGTTAGATCTAAAAAAGTTGAATCTTGTTGTTGGATTATGAGATGGATATGGACTTGTTTTAAGTGAAAATATGTTAGTCTTGAGCATAATATTCTGGATTTTATTAATATATGTCAAGAAGTATGGATTTTTATACAAACAAACTAAAGCTATGTTCAAAATCACAAATCGAAAGCTTGAAACACAAATATGAACACTTCACTTTAACCCAACAATTTAATCTATGGAAATTTGATATAAAAATCTGTAGAAAATACTAATGAAATGTTAAATGAAGAATTAGGATGAAGAAAATGTATTGGAGTTACCAAAATAGGTGGTTGGGTAATCTAAAATAAAGCAAACATGCTTTTATGTTACCAAGAAAGTTAACTGATTCTGTATCTGAACTTGGAGCGTGTAAAATTGGTTTAAAATGGACGAACTGGGTGAAACTCTTAAAATATAAAATGAAGCTTTATGAATCCACTTTCACCTCCCACTGAAATCAGATTAAAAGACGAAGTAGAACTCAAGTTATGATTTTTCTACCAAAAGTGGTCAAAACTGGATTTCTGTCTTAACATTGAGTCAACTTTGATGATTTTTAATTCTCTAACTAATGGGCTTCAGAAGCTTAAACTTGGTGGAAGTTGATTTCAAGGTCTCCTAAACTTAAAATAAAATTGTCGAATTTTTCTTAGATGTTCATAATAGAAATCTTCTATAAACATTTTGGGTCGCACAACAGCAACCATTCTGACCATTTTTGGTTTGGTAATTTTTAGAGGTAGTAAACAATGTCTAAAAATTTAGTAAAAATTCACATAAATATAGGACACATATATGTCTCTGTATAAAAATCACCAATGTCCAAATAATTCAATTTAACCAAGAATGACTAGTCAACATTTCATGAAAATAAGTGTTAAAACTATAAAAATGCCGAGTAAAAGCTCTTCACAACAAAATAAGTTAAAAATCACTAGATTGCAACTCTAATCAACGCCAACAATCTTGGAACAAAATATATCCTAGACCTACTGAGAATAGGTGAAATAAAAGTTATAAAACTTAACTTGGTTATTAAATGGCAAAGACAAGCCTACAAATCAATATTTCGGTTCATATAAGCACTAACCGAAAGCTCTAAATTGCACATATCACACCACCACCACTATCACGACTTGAAATACCAAAATATAATGAACATTCTGTAAATAATGAAATAAGGATGAAAATCCATTTTAAAGCACTTGAAATGCTTGAGAAACGAGGCTATAATCACTATATCGGTAAACGATTTTTAGGCATAAAGACCTCTAAATGAGCTAGACACAAGAAAGGTTGAATTGATATGAATTTGAGTAATAGAAGTTACCTAAGAAGGGCATATACTTTAAAGCCAAGAAATTAAATGGTGATCCCAAAGTTATTCTACATACAACCGATTAAATGGTAAATAAAAATAATAAAATAAATGAATAAATTCAAGTTATTACTTACTTATGAACACCAAAAATATAGAGATAATAAACACCATGATGATCAAGTGATCCAAAAGATACAATCAAAACCATAACAAATGTAAACCAAGAATTTAACGTATAAACAAAGGTGACATTTCTAAGTGATAGCTTAAGATAGGGACTTACGTATATTAGTCCTCTCGTAGGGATAGTCTTGGCTTTGAAATGTGATTGAGGACCATGAGGAATACATGATCAAGGAAGCTATAGATGGGAAGTACCCATTTTGGATAAGTAGATATAATGCTCGGCATATCAAGGTGAGTCATAGCCCCCTTTTAAACTCTTTTATATGTTTTACTTTCGGGGTGAAAAGCATGAACAATTGAAATTGTTTTCTTTATATGAAATGATACTTTGAAAGAATGATTATGATATGGGAATTATATTGTATGTTCAATGTGTTATATGAAATATGATGAGCTTGAGTTCTGTCAAACCTTGGTCCCCGGTCACACTACTATTAACTCCGAAAGGGGAGGCCTGTAGTTAGAGGGTTGCGCAACTAGGATTTACGTCCCCCTCACTCACTAAGATGGCGGCGGGATGCATGGCTGCCTACGTGGCCGCCTTCATCGCCGGCCGGCCTAGGGGTGCTCTAATCTACTTATATTATTTGGTCGTCTCCATGGCACGACCCATTCATTATTATTGCACGTGATTGACAGCATGTGCCTATCATTATTATTATTGGACACAATTGGGTTATTAATATCGGACGGCAGATCGGTCTTAGTAGTGGCTCAAGTTAAACTCATCTAAAATATCAATGTGAATGTTACTAATGACAGATTTGGGACATACTTTGGTTATTAAGGAATGAACATATGGTTTGGGTATTGGACCTTATATGGAATCTTGAAAGTTTTTGAAATTGGCGATAATGAAATCTTGATGACCGAATGGTTTTGGTGGGATGTATGATAAATCGATTTATATATTTTTTTCTCACACGTTGAAATTGACAAATGAGAACTTTATAAATTACCATGGATTTTCAACGTCTTGAAATGACATTATGGCATTTGGAAAACTTGATAGTTTGAGATGGGAATTTTGTCGGTCATGTGGTTTGGGTTTATTGATATGTAATAATGTGTTTTCTAAGTTTTGAAATGGATATGTAACGAGATTTACATGAAAACCTATGCACTCACCAACTACGTTTTCGTAGTTGACACTTTTTCTTCATGCTTTTCAGGATTTAGAATAAGCTTTGAGGAATTATATGCATCATGATTATTTGCATTGCACTTTGGAGTCAAAGATCAAACCTTGTGATGGGCAATGGAATCCGCCTTGACCATTGTAGCATACCGTTTCATGTATTTGTTATTTGTCTCCTGGACTTAATATTCAAGTACGGTGGACGCATTGTACTTGGGGATTGGTTCATATGCTTGTGCATTTGTAAATTCTTTTATCAAATAAAGCTATGGTGAATGTTTATCTATTATCCTTGTTTTGAATACTCGACTTTCTGTACATCTCATTGTTCCGCCTTAGTTGGGGTATTACAGAAAATGGTATCAGAGCCTAAGGTTATAGAGAACATTGGGGTTCCCCGGGAATCCCAAAACTATAGCCACTTTTCAAAACAAATTTTTATAGTCGAGTCGAGCATAAGGTTAAGCGGATTAGTTTGAGCTTTACATGGTAGGACCATAATTAAACGTAGATTCATGAATCTACGTTTAATTATGAGAGGACCATGTAAAACTCAAACGGCCACTTGGACTTATGTTCAAAAGGATTCCTTTTCAAAAAAAAAAAAAAAAAAAGATCTTTAATAAATCCATTTTTATGTGAATACTTGTTGCATTTAGACATTCACCTAAGCATATATATAACTATCTGAGACTTGCTTTACTTGTGGATTATGCTAGTTTAGTAGGATTTCCCTCATGCACATTAGAAGTGGAATGAACCTAAGATTGAAAGATATTCGTTGATACATGCTACTCTATGTTATAACATGTGAATTTTGGCATGATTTGATTGCAATGTGAAACTTTACAATGTGCAATGTGAAAGTTATAATGTGCAATGTGAAAGTTGTAATGTGCAATGTGAAAGCTCGTAATGTGCAATGTGAAAGTTTGGAATGTGCAATGTGGAAATTATGAGAGAAATGCATGCGTAAAAGCTTTATGACTTATGATGAACTTTAAGTAGCATATGCACTTTAAAATAATTACTATGAGGCATGAAATCATTTTGGGATATGACTTGTTTAAATTATTGGGTAATGAGGTTGATTATTTATGATTGATTTGAAAGAGAATATGAGCATGACAAGTTGATAGGAAATTTTATGGACAATAGAGATACGAAAGCTTTTACTCCCTAAGATTGAGCTATCTGAAAACTAGCGCGTGAATATAGTGATGATTATGTAGTTATGCCTTGCTATTGAGATAATTATTGCGTCCTAAGGTTGAGCTATTTGAGGTCTAGTGCATGAATGATGTAATGATTATATAGTTGTGCCTTACTATTGAAATAGTTATTATGCTCTAAGATTTAACTATTAAGAACTAGTATTTGCATGATATGATGATAATGTGGTTAGTCCTTACTATAAAGATAGATATTGTACGTTGAGATATGACCGCTTGAGAACTAGTGATTGTCCCTGAGAAATGCAAAATGAATTAGAAATTTCCTAAGTATGAAAGTTGTCATTAAGTACCCCTCCAATCCAATATTCGTTCACTCGTGCTCTTTTGAAATTATCCCACATCCTATTGCTTATGACACCACTATTCATTACGGACATACGACAACGCGATATCATCGGTGGAGCATCTTCTCACGAACGTCGGACGATATACTCTAAGAATTGTAGTCCCAAGATATGACGCGACTCTATCCCCTTAGATACTACGTGTAACCTTTGTATTCGATCTGAGATGGTGCGAAACATATGGAAACGTCGGATGAAGTTGGAGACTTGTGAAGGGTGAGTGGTATTAAAGCCAAATTACGATTCGACGACGCCGGTAGAACACATTCCGATATACATTCTAGACGACACATTCTGGGGATTGTAGCTCCGAAATTTGGTGCAATATCTCTATTCTAACACGCGCACACGAACAGTTATCCATACTATCTAAGTCGGTGTGACATATATTGACGTCATTGAAAGTTGGAGTCCATCGGGAAACGAAAGACAGAGAAGTGATTTCTTTAACTCGCGCAAGGAGTCTGATTCGAGCCTTAAGGATTCTTTTGTTTTTGTATTTCCTATTTCATTCATTCGAAACCAAAATTCTATATCCTTGATATTCTTGATTATTCAAAGTAATGATCATCACCGTTTCTCTTCAAAGGTTAGTCACCTAACAACACACAACTTGGGCATTATATCCTTCTGTCATACAAGTCCACATTCTAATGTCCGTGAATTGCATAAAGGATTCGAATCGACCTTTCCACGAAAAGTATTGGTCAATGATCATCAGTTTGGGTGGTGAATTACCCTTACCGGTCTCATGATCCATTAGTATTATTTGGTTAAGATAATTTGCTGCCATTGTGTATGTGGTTCAACTTATAAACACGCAAAACACAAGAATTCGCAAAATCTGGGAACACTCAAATGAAACACGCAAAAGTGTATGAAACACGCAGAATCACAAGAACTCTTAAACCTCAGAAACACGCAAATAGAACACGCAAACCAATTGAATGCGCAAATGCCTAGGTAGTAACGAAAACACGCAAAAGTACATGTACTTTTAAGAACACGCAAAACAAAAACACACCTTTTTCCAATCTTTCTTAGATCTTGAACCCAATTTTGTTACTAGATCAATGAAACTTTGGAAAAAAAGATGTTAGGATTGAGATGTGTTTGATTTTGGTGTCAAGTTTGAACCTTTATTTCAAACGAACCCCAAAACACCTCTCCACCTAAGAACACGCAAACGGCTAGACACCCAAAAACTGAAATCAATCTCGAACCAAGGTGTTAAAACCTATGGCTCTGATACCAGTTGTAAGTCCCCCGGGTCTTACTGAACCGAGATTGACTTAAGGATATGTCGAGGTGCGGAAATTCCTCGAGATAACCCACGGTTTTTATATCTAGCTTTTATGATATATATATATATATATATTATATATATATATATATATATATATCTTTGCGTGAACATAAACACTCGTATTTGGTTACGATAGTGAAACGGCTCTCCGGACGCACTTTATCAACCAACGTGATAATCTGCAGTCTACAAGCCGTCCAAACCGGGTGTGTGTTTGCGGTTCGTGCGTGAGATCGAGTACTACCCACAAGACAACTATATGCGTGTTCTTATAGTTTCTCTCTCTAGGATTTGCTCGTTTCTCTCTCTACACTCTTGTTAGAACACGCATGCACACACCCTCTATTTATAGGCAAGTGACAAAAACTCTCAAATCCTATTGGATTTGAGTGTTCTCATGTCAAGCCCATAAGCCCATTAGGGTTTTGGCCTTGTTTGAGAGTTCTTGTGTACAAGCATGCTTTTGCTTGTTTCCACAGAAACTCTCAAATGTTTGAGTGTTCTCTCCACAAGCAACTATTTGCTTGTTCCCGAGAACTCTCAAACCACTTGAGTGTTCTTTCCACAAGCAACTATTTGCTCGTTCCCAAGAACCCTCAAATGACCATTTGAGTGTTCTTTCCACAAGCAACTATTTTGCTCGTTCCCAAGAACCCTCAAATAACACTTAGGAATATTTGAGTTAATGTTTCTACTGCTGTCAAGACACAGAAATAAACAACATTAACTCAGCTAATGTTTCTACTGCTGTAAATACGCAGAAACAATCATTAGCTCAGACAATGTTTCTACTGCTGTAAATACGCAGAAACACATTGTCTGTATTACCTATTGGAAGTGTACATTAAGTTAATGTCTCTACTGCTTGTAAATACGCAGAAACAATCATTAACTTAATCCTCCATTGGAAGTATATTAAAATAATATTTCTACTGCTGTAAAACGCAGAAACAATATTATCTTAATAACTCATTACATGTAATGTTTACATTCATGTCAAGAACCTGCAAAACATAATAATAAACAAACATATAAACATAAAAGGATCCCAACATGATCAACAATATATGCCAAGGTAATATTATCGACAAACGGTAATTACAAGATAAATTACAAGACTTGAAATATATAAAATACATGACACATCTAGAATGCTTTTGTCACCAAGGGATATGCACCAACAGTGTAGGATCTTTGTTTTCACATGTAAATTAGTAAATGACCATCTGTACACAACAATGAAGGTTAAGGGCGGAGCCCGTCAATCCATGGCGGAGCCATAGCGGCTAAGGGCGGAGCCCGTTAGGTAGATCACCCATCACCGATCACCCCCTATGACCTATCACCCTCTATGACCTATCACACTATGACCTATCACCCTCAATGACCTATCACCCCTACCAGCTACCCTTTATGAATTTCCTTAAGGGCGAAGCCCGTTCCGAATCACAATTTTCGTTCAACCTACACACATGTGTAGGTTATGTGTAAGTACCAAAAAGAAAACGAAAATTAAAAAGTCGTCAAAAGTATATCGAATTGCATCTCTAATGAAAGAGAACGAAATTTTAAGACTATCCATACTTTTTTTCATCTAACGATTTACGGTTTGTGAGATAAAACATTTTGAATGATTTGGATGAATTTTTATATTTTATTGAAGAGAGAGAAAATGGGACAAAATGTGTGGTCCAGAATTGTTCTCGCGTTTTTTTTTTTGTGAGTTCTCAAAATAACTCACCCCTTATGATGGTTAGTTATGTGTTTGTAGTAGTTATGTGTTTGTAGTTGCTTATATTTTTATACAATACATGGCAATATATGTCTCATGTCCATCTTGTGGTAAAAGTCTATGATCTTCAAGTGATACGTTCAACTTGAATCGGCACAAAATTTGAAATGGGGTATAATGACGATGTGCTTAACCTGTCCCACACACTTTGAGACATGGGCATTAAGAACCTTTTACCTTTCGTATTTGATTATGTACATACATTAATATTGTAGGTTTTCAATTAAGTTAATATTGTGAAATGCTTTTTCATTTTATGCTAATGTAAAACTTTATTCTTATTTACAAATCATTATATTGATTTACTATCTCCACCTAAATTGTGATGTATTAAGTATTAACTACACAAATTACAAAATATTTTTTTCACATATTTTTTGGTTTTGAAAGTTTAATTCATTGTCCCGAGTTGAACCTGATTTAATTAGCTGGTTAGTGAATAAAGGAGAGTGGTAGTTTTGGTAGATTAAGTTTTTTTTTAGAGAAAATAGAAGGGTGTCAAAAATGCTTTACAATGTAGTATAGAAATATACATATGGTTAAATATCGTTTCCGGTGTATTTTACATGAGACTCAAAATTTTTATGCCTAAGTGACTAAAACCCTTTTATGTTTTGTATAATTCCAGTGTAGTTTTTATTATTTATAATATGCCTAAGTGATTGTTGTTTCTGGGTTTGATTCTGAACATTTTTTTAGGGTTTAACAATGGAGAAAAATACAGAGTATGGTTGTTCTCCATTTAGCCGGTTACCAGATGATATTGTTGTTGAAATTTATAACAAAATAATGGATTTGAAAACCCTTTGCTGTTGTCAACTTATTTCCAGACGTTTAAGTTTGCTCGTCTTTCAAGTTGACACCATTTCATTCGATGTTCCTCTTCGATTTGACTATGAAAACGAGCGTCGTTTTGATGACATGAAGCTCCTACTGAAATCATTTAGATTGCCCATTAAAGAGACCGCCTACGCTGGTGCTCTTGATTCGGAACCTGCTCCTCTTTTAAGATCAGATTCCTTTCCGTCTGCCATTAAGTTCATCGAAAGATTTACGAAGCTTAAGTATATATGCATTCAGTTTCCGTCTTATGTTCGTGTTTTGTTTAGTGTTTCTTTGTTCAAGTTGTCAAAGTTTGGTACAAAGGGCCCCTATTTTTTAATTCGTTTTTCGAATTATTTTTTACTATTAGAAGAGGGTTCAGATGAAGGACGAGACAACACCAATGAAGACGAAGATATCAAGGCTTATTGTTGTTTGATGGATGCCGTTGATAGGTTAAAGAAGTTATTGGGTTGCACCGTGGAGTTTCCGCTGTTGGAAAAGCTTTTCATTACGGATTCCAGTGAAAGGGTAACTCTTAGTGGTGGAGAACCTGATGAGTTGAGGAACTTCCTACATTCATATGGAAAGCATAGACTGAAAAAAACTAACCTGTTAAATCTGTATCGTTCATTAATTTCAGTGTATAATTTGCAGTAGATGCTTACATTTGGATTTAGTATTTCTTTAAGTTGCGCTACTAAGTTAATCTTGTATTAAGCATGTCTACTGATGGAGGCATACTTAGGTCATTTTTCCTGATCTTTAATTATCAGTTCCGTATATAGAAACTGCGTATCAAATTCTGTTTCGATCCTAGTCGAAGTTAAGTCGGGCCAAATATTAGAAGAATTTATTACGTATTTTTACTAAATTTTCTCCTTTAGGCACACGTCCAGGAATCCCAAAATTGGGATAATATGAAAATGGCTAGTGTAGGAAACTGATATAAACAAATTGGAACTCTGGACTTCCTAGTTATGTCTTTGAGGAAATAATTGGCTGGCTTTTCATAATAGCATTAGCAGCTATTGACAGATTTGAAAGTTTTTATCATAAAAATACGCTTTTTTGACCCATTACCTAGCCTGCTGATTTTGCAAAATCATCGGGGCCCTGTATTCTCCTTGTAGAAGCTGTAGTTTTTGAGTCGTAAAAAGCAACCATCAAGAAAAATTCGCCCACCGTTGTTGGGATAGCAACTGGGAAGAACAGTACGAGCTTCAGCATAGCATAAGATGCAGTCTTCTGTACTAAGATCACTGTAACAGTGGGCTACCCCGTAGTTAATATCGGGTCCACTGCCCACATGGGCTGTTCCATAACTTGACCTTCGCATTTCAGCACCAAGCAAATCCGTGTTTTTGTTGAGTGTGTAGGCTTCTGCAGTGAGTTTAGCCAAAACCCTAACCCGGGCCATACTAGATAGTGTTGGAAGTTAGCTAATCAGAATATATGCTATAACTCGTGGAGCAGACGTTGCACAACAGAATAACCATGGGAAAGGAATCAACTCTGGTGGGTATAATACCAATCATGGTCGAGGTCGTGGTAGAGAATAACAATTCAGAAAGGCAGCAAACGGGCAAACACTTCAATCAAAATTCACGTGGCAGAGGAGGCGGACAAGGATACCATACAAATCTTGATTGCTATAATTGTGCTAAACTGGTAAACATGGTCATTATGCCCGAGACCGTAGATCAGCAAAAAAAACAGAAGAAAAACAAAATCTGGTGACAGAACTACAGTCTCTAGAAAGTGTTGTTATGTTGAATTGTTGATGGCACATGAAGAATCGATCTCAGAAATTGATACTCTGTGGTACCTCGACTCCGGTGTGAGTAACCACATGAGCGGATAGAGGAATTTGTTTACTGAAATGACAGAAGTTATTCAAGGTCGGAGACACAGACGTGGAAAAATGCGTTCTTTCACTATGGGAAAGACAGCAAAATTTAAGATGCCCCTTCCTGAAATTACCGTAAGTGTAAATGTCATGTCATAACACTGCATCCTAATCCGTTGGCTCTATCTCTTGGCACGCTCAGCTTCCCTGCTAAGCTTTCCAAGAGCTCTGCTGTTCTTGCTAATCTTCTTTCCATGCTTCTTCTTGATCAACTTGATGAAGTACTCCATGATCCTTTGGTCAAAATCCTCACCTAAAAGCCATAAACCAAACTCATTGATAAGCATAGTCAATAGTTTTATCTCATAACATTTCTAAGCTAAAAACAAATTCCTCACCTCCAAGATGGGTGTCTCCATTTGTGGAAAGAACCTAAAAACGCCATTATCCATTGTCAAGATACTGACATCAAATGTTCCACCACCAAGGTCGAAAACCAGAATACTCTTCTCATCACCTTTCTTGTCCAGACCGTACGCTATAGCAGCAGCGGTGGGCTCATTAATGATCCTCACGACATTCAAACCAGCATCATTGGTTGCCTGTCTTTGGGCATCATTGAAATATGCTGCATGAAGAAACAAAAGTTGTATATATAAGAGTACATTCCGACTATAGTCATATTACTAAATGGTCATAAGCAACAAGAAGAAGAGAACTGTAAAAATGAAAAGAAGAGTCATTTCCTGATGAGGTTCTTGATTTCAATTTCCCACATCCACGAAAGAAAGCTTTGCAACTACGCTAAGTATTGATATTGCAACTGCGCTAAAAAGGGCACATCAGCTTTCGATGTATATGGTTGAGGACGAACACCCGTGGAGCTTGTGCTCAGCTTTAAGTGACAATATCCTTCCGTTTCAACACATTCCTCTTTATAAATCAGGTGACATTCTTGGCTTGTTTGACGAAAACTGGGTTTAAGGATAATATTGACATTATTTTTGACTGTCCATTATCTTGTGGAGATGTATTGGAGAAAGTACACGCCTGGATTACTTACACCTTCATCATATTCATCATAATCAACCACAACCTCCTGTAAATGTCCCATTTCACATCGAAGAATAAGTAGTTTAGTTCTTTAGTTACGTATCACTGTTTTGTTTTTTCAGTATATGTTTGATAGAACCCCGGAATAGAACAAATAAAATATAGGCCTTAGTTTTCTGATATTTAAAAGAAACACATGATAAGGTCTATCGAGAAGGCAAATCTCCTCCAGAACAAACATACAAGTTTGCTAATTAGAAAATATGAAAGACATGACTGCTCAAAATGAAATTAAGCATGCTATTTAAATGCTACCAGCTGCCCATGCCAACAGTCACCCCTGACCTTCCGATTGGGTCTGGCCCGAACCAGATTGAGAAAAATCCAGCTGTGGATAGACAATAGATGGCCATTGGATAGTTTGAGCTTATTTATGTTTTCTTGCACTTCTTTGTTAGCTCATTTTGTTTTTCTAACAAAATAAAATATATATTTAATGGTGGTATCATGAGGATGGGCTGGGTTGGGCTAGTTGTATTTGTCAAGTGGT
Source organism: Erigeron breviscapus (assembly GCA_034093135.1). NCBI lineage: Eukaryota > Viridiplantae > Streptophyta > Magnoliopsida > Asterales > Asteraceae > Erigeron > Erigeron breviscapus. The sequence goes on from CM067167.1 coordinate 281,720,725, forward strand.
TCATATGCTAAACCAGTTTAGTGGTAGCTGAATTGGATACGCTGGTTTGGTTGTATTTTGACTTTAGTCAGTTAACTTGATTTACAATACACTGATACAAACAAATTTATTGGGCCGGGAAGGCTGCATTGTAAGAACTCACCCGGGCCATTGGGCATACAAACTACTACTTGCACAATTCGATCCGTTGCATTAAGATACCAGCTAATTGTAATCCGTAGCAGAGCGACACAGAATTCAATTGCTTACCAAAAACTAGCCATATACACCTCTATAAAAACACACATGTATGTATCATTGCTGCTATTAGCTTTATAAATGAATAAACTGCCTAAAACAATTCCAAATTTAATATGCCTAAGATATCAGTGAGCATGTTAGTGGGCTTTGCAGCTTAGTATAAACTGTTGGCTGTCGACCTAATCCAAAATGACCTTACCTGTTTTGACTAGTAATTAAATCCTAAACATTACCGACCCAATTATCCAACCTGCATGACCCACCCGAATTGTTATTTCTTGAATACTTGTAGAATTCAACCTACAAGTTCAGAGATTTTGTTGGGTAAAAAGTATTGACTTTTTCCTACAAAATTCTTTTAGAGCAACTTATGAATGACCCAAAAATATCTGCAACAGCTTCTTCTGCAACTTTAGCATGTTGTTTAACCCCAATCCTCTTTAGCACCTACATTGACAAGAGTGGCTGATGACTTTTTTGTCAGGCTCTTAAAACAATAGCTTCACTTCATCTGCAAATAGTTGAATATAAACCAAGACCTCGATTACTCGAGCACCTTGAATTAAAAGAAACTTATATTGACCTAAGGGACTTAAAAATACTTTTCTAACATGTCAACTACTGCAATAGATGATTTAACTTTAAAAAAAAAATCGATGGGCTAATATCAGCATTGTGTACATTGACATTAACAACTTTTATAAGGTAACCCAATGAAATTTAGCTAAACAATAGACACTAACAAGTCAAGACTTATATCATTCTTTTCGCTATCATTAGTCAATACACTGATAATAAACTGTTCGCGCAGAAGAAAGAATCGTCACTCCAATTCATACCAATCAATACTCAGTTTAGCACAAATTCATGAACAGGGAGTATGATTTTGATACTATGTATATACAAATATTCAAGAAACATCAGATAAAACCAAATTTTAAACACAGTACTAGAATAGATATCGAATGCAAAAAGGAATCATAATATTCGAGAATTTATATGTACCATTAATTTTTCAAATTATGTTCAACCATATAACATCAGATATTTACTGAGTTAGTACCATCTTAGGTAAAGTCTGCAGTACGGATCATTTTCCCTATTAACAAAACTAACTAACAAATCAGAACCAAATTACTGGTTCTTCAAACATGATCAATTAAGTGCAAAACAGAGTTGCTCATTGACCCGGAAAGCCCAAACCTTAATCACCATACCTTGTTTCAACCCATTTGCCTTGACAACATTGTTCCAACCTGTTTTCAGCACATACACTTCCTGATTCATATTCCACCGCGCAAAATTCACCATCAATTCACGCCTTTCCGGATCAAACACATGCACACTTACACTTTTCTTGTTTCCGAGGTTACTTCTCTCATCACTTGTCAAGAACCCAGAATTCTAGACATTCGTTCGTGGTATCAACAGCCGCCCTAAGCCCTTGTTGACATCTGATGACGTTAGCTCTTTTTCGATCACCAATCTGGCCTCGGACCCACCCAAACTTCTTATAAAAGTATGTAAGCCGCCATCATCATTCATATTATTATTATACTTTCTCGAATCTGCAATTTCCATATAATTATTATCATGACCATAAATCCTATTATTGTTCATCATTGTTGTGTCCTTGGTTTCCGAATAATATACATTGTTTCTTGAATCTGTAACTTTCATACTATCATGATCACCAACAATAAAATGTGGTTTGAGAAACCGTAGTCGTTTTTCCACCACATTTGAAAGTAACCTTCTTGAACGTCGAAGAAACAACGGGTTTCTTGAATGCTGAAGAAACAACTGGTAATGTCTTGAATGTCGAATGAGCGGGTTTCTTGGACTTTTCTTGAATCTTTTTTACTAGTTTGGAAAGCATGATTGTGACACAAAGTACTGTAAATAACGGTAATATAAATCCAGCTAATCACCGTGGGTAATTCTTACGCTGTATTTTGGGGAATTTTTTTTTATCTTTTTTCTTTCTTTAAAAAAGTTTGATGCAGCGGGAAAAAAAGGATAGATAATTGGTCATGTTGATTCTAAGAATACCCAGAAACAATTCCTCTAACTATCGTTGATTCACAAATGAATACCGATAATCAGGGTAATTCACACACACTAACACACACTTGTGATAGGGAGGAAGAACAAAATTCATATATTGATCAAAAACTGATTACTAACAAGACTTACCTCCCAATATATAGGCACACTAGTATTAAATAATACTGACCTTTCACGTTCCTAATTATTCAATAACCCCCAAAATTATTTATAAAAAAAACCCATCCAATTCTTCAAATTTGACCGTCATTATTCTCCCCTTCTTTAAGAAAAACTCGTCCTCGAGTTTTGACTCAAAACCACCGGGATCAAACGGAATCGTATCATTAACGCCATCAATCTCAGACTTTTCATCCCGAGAAAGCTTTTCTTGAACACCAAGAACAAGATTCAAGAACTGCAGAAACTTCAGAAAATCATAACTCCTTGAGAAAAACTCGAATCGGAAATCCCAACGGTCAGACAGTGCTTCAATTAGTCTTGAACAACATATCCAAAAATCAGAGCGATCCAACGGTGAATGAACTCGTGCCGCCTGTTTTCCTACAGCTGCGCAGATCTGGACGAACCTAAACAGATTTTTGGGTATATTTTGAATTGGTATGTAATCTTCTTCATCGATCTTCTCACCATATGGACAGTCATCAGACCCAAACCAAAGATACCAATCCTCATCCTTGTATTCATCATACACGGGTGGATAATCATAGATTATATCATCATAAGAAGACATCTTAATCAGGATATTTGGCTCTGATACCAACTGATGCAGCGAGAAAAAATGGATAGATAATTGGTCCTGTTGATTCTAAGAATACCCAGAAACAATTCTTCTAACTATCGTTGATTCACAAATGAATACCGATAATCAGGGTAATTCACACACACTAACACACACTTGTGATAGGGAGGAAGAACAAAATTCATATATTGATCAAAAACTGATTACTAACAAGACTTACCTCCCAATATATAGGCACACTAGTATTAAATAATACTGACCTTTCACGTTCCTAATTATTCAATAACCCCCAAAATTATTTATAAAAAAAAACCCATCCAATTCTTCAAATTTGACCGTCATTATTCTCCCCTTCTTTAAGAAAAACTCGTCCTCGAGTTTTGACTCAAAACCACCGGGATCAAACGGAATCGTATCATTAACGCCATCAATCTCAGACTTTTCATCCCGAGAAAGCTTTTCTTGAACACCAAGAACAAGATTCAAGAACTGCAGAAACTTCAGAAAATCATAACTCCTTGAGAAAAACTCGAATCGGAAATCCCAACGGTCAGACCGTGCTTCAATTAGTCTTGAAAAACATATCCAAAAATCAGAGCGATCCAACGGTGAATGAACTCGTGCCGCCTGTTTTCCTACAGCTGCGCAGATCTGGACGAACCTAAACAGATTTTTGGGTATATTTTGAATTGGTATGTAATCTTCTTCATCGATCTTCTCACCATATGGACAGTCATCAGACCCAAACCAAAGATACCAATCCTCATCCTTGTATTCATCATACACGGGTGGATAATCATAGATTATATCATCATAAGAAGACATCTTGATCAGGATATTTGGCTCTGATACCAACTGATGCAGCGAGAAAAAATGGATAGATAATTGGTCCTGTTGATTCTAAGAATACCCAGAAACAATTCTTCTAACTATCGTTGATTCACAAATGAATACCGATAATCAGGGTAATTCACACACACTAACACACACTTGTGATAGGGAGGAAGAACAAAATTCATATATTGATCAAAAACTGATTACTAACAAGACTTACCTCCCAATATATAGGCACACTAGTATTAAATAATACTGACCTTTCACGTTCCTAATTATTCAATAACCCCCAAAATTATTTACAAAAAAAAACCCATCCAATTCTTCAAATTTGATCGTCATTATTCTCTCATTAACTATTTCTTGGCTCAACCGAATTTAATTTACTCAGGTAATCTCCTTTATGTTAGTTAAAGAAATAAAGATAACTAAATAAGAATTTTTTTAAGTATCAAAAATATTAAAAGACATGACTAATTGGCTGAAAGCCTGAAATCATTCTCGGTTTTACATTAGATAATGAGTTCAATTCTTTGGAGTGACGCGTCCTGCGGTTATACTGATTGACTGTTAAAAAAACATAAAAAAATAGAAAAATAAGGCACATTATACAAAATCGCTAATCTTTATATATACTAAAAGGCAACTGACATAACCTCAATTAACCAATCAAAGCTCTCAATTTCACAAAATTAATTAAATCAACACATGTCTAAATTAATTTACACTTTTTGGTTTTTCATCACCAATTTACACTTTAACCCAATTTAAAAATTATTAATTTACACTTTTTGGTTTTTCATCACCAATTTACACTTTAACCCAATTTAAAAATTATTAATTTACACTTTTTGGTTTTTCATCACCAATTTACACTTTAACCCAATTTAAAAATTATTAATTTACACTTTTTGGTTTTTCATCACCAATTTACACTTTTTGGTTTTTCATCACCAATTTACACTTTAACCCAATTTAAAAATTATTAATTTACACTTTTTGGTTTTTCATCACCAATTTACACTTTGTAACACCCCAATATTTTAAGGTAATAGAAAATTAACCCTTATCATAGTTTTGACATTAAATTAAATTCCTAGTATTTTGTTTTGAGATAAGGGGTTAATTTAGTTGGAACTTTAGTGGCTAGCGGGTATAATACCCACTTAAATTAAAAAGAAAACGTGGCAGGGGATTAGAATATCCAGCCACTTCATTTGATGAATCATACTTCCATCAATTTCTTCTCTCTCAATTCTTATTTCTCAAATTCATTCTATAATCTTCCATCTACATAAAATTAGTATATGAAATCCACCCTCCTAAAATCAATTAACTAATTCAAATAATAAAGAAGCAAATTGAGAGATTTTGGTGGTTAGTGGTGACCGAAATTCACAAGAGGGAAAGGAGGAAAATTGGAGATTTTATGTTGTTTTATTGTACCTTGAGGTAAGAATTCTCCCTAATTGTTGAATTGTAAAATTAGGGTTCTTGATTATTGAAATTAGGGTTCTTGACTAATGAAATTGGGAATTTTGTATTTGGGGATTTTTAATGAACCCTAATGGAATTAAAAAGGGAAATTTGGGGGAATATGAAATGAGTTTTATGATGAACCCCATAGTGATGAAACATATATTTTGGGTGTTTGACTAGAATTGTGTTATAAAAATTATTATGAAATTTGTGTTGAATTGTTTTAAGTAGCCAAACACCATAATATTAGAGTTCATGGTGAATTCAATTAGATGATTGTGAAAACTAGTAGGTGGGTAAATTCCTACTAGCATAATGTGATTTTGAATATGTAAGCTAGTAGGTGGGTAAATTCCTACTAGCATAATTGATGTTTGATTATGAAAGCTAGTAGGTGGGTAAATTCCTACTAGCATAATGTGATTTTGATTATGTGAAGCTAGTAGGTGGGTAAATTCCTACTAGCATAATTGATGTTTGATTATGAAAGCTAGTAGGTGGGTAAATTCCTACTAGCATAATATGTTTGTTGATTATGTGAGCTAGTAGGTGGGGAAATTATGACCCATATGTTTGTTGAATATGAAGACTAGTAGGTGGGTAAATTCCTACTAGTCAAAATGTTGATTTAATGAATGAAAGCTAGTAGGTGGGTAAATTCCTACTAGCATAATTGATGTTTGATTATGAAAGCTAGTAGGTGGGTAAATTCCTACTAGCATAATGTGATTTTGATTATGTGAAGCTAGTAGGTGGGTAAATTCCTACTAGCATAATTATGTATGATAAAGACTAGTAGGTGGGTAAAGTCCTACTAGCATGATCCATGGCCATGTAGAAAATGATTTGTGTTGATTTTATGTTTATGATTGTTATGAATGAAATGGCTATCAAAAGATAGGCTATAAATGATGTTTGATGTTTTGACAACTTGATTATGATCATATGTATATGCATTCAATAAGTATTGCTTACGTTTTAGTTGTTTAACCTTTTTATAGGAGTTGGTAGTAGCCAAGAGAGGAATTTGATCAAGTGAAAGTGTTTGAAGTGAAGTAGTGATTGAAGGTAATTTGGCCATCCATTGAAGAATGACACTTTAGGTAGAAGCTTAGTTTAACCCTCTCAAACTTTTGGCTCTTGATACATGTGTATTTTGATGAAAATGTTGTTTATGATGTATTTTAAGTCTTGACTTTTATGGTGGGTTGAAGTATAAGTCATTTTGGAGTCAAATTACCCATTTCGTCACTTTGGGTAAATGCGGGCGAGTGACCCGTTTGGTTGTTTTAATGTACATTTCAATGGTTAAGGTTTCGGATTTATCCATTATGTTGTAATATATGATTTTACTCATTTTGGTGTTTTGGTTTAAAGAATTTGAAGCATGGAATGTAAAATATGGATTTTTGGTTAAAATGGAAAAGTGCAGGTCGGACCATAAAATTACGGCCCTGACCATAATTTTACGGCCCATTGATTTAGATGGGACCGTAAATTTACGGCCCTGGGCCATAAATTTACGGCCCTTTGTAATTTTGAGTTGTTTTCAAACAGGGAAGAAAAAAATCCAAGAGCGAATTACGGTGCAAATTTTACGGCTAGTTGTAATTAAGCCATAAATTTACGGGCCTGGGCCATAAATTTACGGCCAGAACAAAAAAAAAATCGTATTTTTTTCTTAAATTGAGTCGAGTCGTTTCAATTGGTATCAAAGCCATGGTTCGAGGGAATTAGGTATTCAATCTTTACGGGTAGGATGCCTAAACTTGAACCATAGGATTGACTTCGACCTTAGGGACTTGTGTTGTTCATATTTGAGAATTGAAGTAGTTAGTAAGGTTGATTTAAAATGAAATAGTTTATGATCATAATAGAGCCGGCCTATTACCGGTCATAAGCTATTACGTTCTAAATTGAACTTACTAAATATGGAAATGATCGAATGTGAATGTTTTGGGTATTAGAGACTAAGTTATGAATTATGAGTTATATTTATAAGTTTCTTGAAATTTGTAGTATGGATTCATCTCAAGGCGAAGATGGATCAAGTCAAGATAGGAACAAAAACATAGTGAATGAAGTACTTGTTGAACGGGAAAATATAACCCGTGATTATATATGTGAACAAATAGGCAAGGCCTTAGAAAACTTCTCTCTGTTCATTGTTAAGAAGTTGAACGAAACCTTGGAAGGAGCAATGAGTGATCACATTGCTAACAAGATAAAGGAGGAAGTAGCCTTGTCGGTGCAAGAAGAGTTTGATAAGCGTTTCCCTAAAGAAAAAGTACCGGAAATCCAAAATCTTGAAAATCAACCGAAGCAAACGAATGAGAAGCCTTATGATCTTAAGAACTTCACTATTGCTAACCCTCCCACATACAATGGGGACCCTGATCCCATTGTGAGCACTAAGTGGGTGTATGAAATTGAAGGGGCTTTCCGCATCACAAAGACTCCACCCGAAGACAAGACTTTGTATGGGTCGAGTATGTTGAGGGATAGGGCTAAATTGTGGTGGGATAGCCAAATTGTGACAAAGGAGAAGATGCGATGGTGAAGATGGATTGGGCAGATTTTAAAGCGGCTTTCTTCAAGGAATTTCGATCCGAATCCGATGTGACTAAGCTTAGAAGTGAGTTCATGAATGATTCTCAAGGTTCGTTGAATGTAAATGAATTTCGTGTGCGGTTTCTTGATAAAGCACAGTTTTGTCCCGAGTATTTGAAAGATGATAAGTTGTTGAAAGAACATTTCTACCGGAAACTCCGCAAGAATATTCGAGAGAAGATCACTCTTCTCCAAGTTGAATCTTTCAACCAATTGATCGATGTGGCAAGATGGCATGAGGTGGAGCAAGGCATGCCGGATGAAGACTCCTCCAAAAGGAAGGCGGAGCAAAGTGACTCTCCAAACAAGAAGTTCCGATCAAGTGGAAGCTCCGGAAATAATACATCTAGAAGAAATGTTCCCAATTGTAACAATTGTGGAAAACATCATTCCGGAGTTTGTCGTTTACCTCCTAAGAATGGATACTTTAATTGTGGCCAACCGGGTCACATTAGTCGTGATTGTAAGTTCTCTCCAAACAAGCCTACCGTGTGTTTTAATTGTTTCAAGGATGGACATATGAGAAGTACTTGCCCTTTATTGTCGGAAGAAGAAAGGCAAGCGGAAGTAAGGAAAATGAATGAAAGAAAGTGGCAAAGCAAGTAGGAACTCCTAAAGGGAGGTCATTTCAAATCTCGGTGGCGGAAGCAAAAGAATCAACCGATGTTGTGTCAGGTACCTTTCTAGTTCATGATACTCCCGCTAAAATTTTATTTGATTCCGGAGCAAGTCGTTCCTTTGTAGCTACCCGATTCACTAAAAATATTCCTTACAATTATCATTGCTTAAACCTCCGTTGTTAGTGGAAGTGGCGGGTGATCAAACCTATGTGATTAAAAATGTGTATATAGATTGTAGCCTAACCATAAATTTCGAAAATTTTAAAGCCAACCTTATTCCTATGGGTTTGGGTGAATTTGATGTGATTTTGGGCATGGATTGGCTCGGTCGTCATAAGGCGAGTATTTGTTGTATCGATAAGAGTGTTCGTCTCCAGACTCCTAATGGCAAGGATTTAGTGATTTATGGAGAAAGAAATCAAGACTCGTTACCCTTGTGTACTTATGCTCGAGCTCGCCGACTTATCTCCCGTGGGTGCAAAGCTTTTCTTGCTCATGTTCTTGATTCCGATAATTAATTCAAATCGATATCCGAAATTCATGTTGTTAATGAATTTGTTGATGTTTTTCCTGATGACTTACCTGGTCTTCCTCCCGATAGACAAATAGATTTCAAGATTGATCTTACTCCGGGTGCTACACCCATTGCTAAAGCTCCATATCGTCTTGCTCCAACAGAGATGCGAGAGATGATGGAACAACTCCAAGAACTTCTCGACAAGGGTTTTATACGCCCAAGTAGTTCTCCTTGGGGTGCTCCCGTTTTGTTTGTTAAGAAGAAGGACGGTAGTTTGCGGATGTGTATTGACTATCGTGAGCTCAATAAAGTCACCATCAAGAATAAGTATCCTTTGCCTCGTATTGATGAACTTTTTGATCAACTACAAGGAGCTTCATATTTTTCAAAGATCGATCTTCGTTCGGGTTATCACCAACTTAAAATTTGTGAAGAAGATATTCCGAAAACCGCTTTCAGGACCCGTTATGGTCATTATGAATTCTTGGTCATGCCTTTTGGTCTGACAAATGCTCCTGCGGCTTTTATGGATCTTATGAATCGGGTTTGTCGTCCTTTCCTTGATAAATCCGTTATTGTTTTCATTGATGATATTTTGATTTATTCGAAGTGTCAATCCGACCATGAAAAGCATCTTCGTGAAATTTTTGAAACACTTCGTCGAGAGAAGTTGTATGCCAAATTTTCCAAATGCGAATTTTGGTTACGTGAAGTTCAATTCCTTGGACATGTTGTCAATAAGGATGGAATTAAAGTTGATCCTGCGAAGATTAGTGCAATCATGAAGTGGGAATCTCCTAAATCCCCGACGGAAATTCGTAGTTTTCTTGGCTTGGCGGGTTATTACCGCCGTTTTATTCAAGACTTTTCTAAGATTGCCTCGCCTCTTACTAAATTGACCCGAAAGAACGAGAAGTTTGAATGGAAGAATGAACAAGAAAATGCATTCCAAACTCTAAAAGAGAAGTTGAGTCAAGCGCCCGTTCTTACTCTACCGGATGGAGTTGAAGACTTCTCGGTATATTGTGATGCCTCGTTTAATGGTCTTGGTTGTGTCCTTATGCAAAAGGGGAGAGTCATCGCTTATGCATCAAGACAATTAAAACTTCATGAGAAGTCTTATCCTGTTCATGATTTGGAACTTGCTGCGGTTGTTTTTGCTTTGAAAATTTGGCGTCATTATCTTTATGGTGTTAAATTTACCATTTATTCCGATCATAAAAGTCTTAAATACTTTTTCGAGCAACGTGATCTCAATAACCGTCAACGAAGATGGTTAGATTTGTTGAAAGACTATGATTGTGAAATTTTGTATCACCCCGGAAAAGCCAATGTGGTGGCCGACGCCTTGAGTCGGAAAAGTTCTCATTGTTCTATTCGTGTTTCATCTTTATGGGTAGTGATTACCAACGATTTTATGGAACTCATAAAGGAAGCTCAAGAAGAGGCCTTACAACGTGACCCAAAACGAGAGAGAATTAAGGGTTAGATGAAACATTTCTCTAAGGAATCTCGTGGTCTTACGGTTCATTTTGGACGAATTTGGATTCCACATTCATGTACCTTGAAGGAAGTTCTTCTTGATGAAGCGCATAAATCCAAATATTCTATTCACCCCGGCGCTACGAAAATGTATCATGATTTAAAGGTTGATTATTGGTGGCCGGGTATGAAGCGTGATATAGTCAAGTATGTGGAAAAATGTTTGACTTGTCTGCAAGTTAAAGCGGAACATCAAAAACCGTATGGAAAGCTTCAACCTCTTGAGATTCCACAATGGAAGTGGGAACACTTGACTATGGACTTTATTACCAAACTTCCTAAGACATCCAAGAATCAATTCGACACTATTTGGGTGATTGTGGATCGTTTGACGAAAAGTGCATTGTTTTTACCGATTCGTGAGTCATCGTCTTCTGAAGTACTTGCTGATGTTTATTTGAAAGAAGTTGTAGCTCGGCATGGAACTCTGATCTCTATTGTTTCTGATAGAGATACACGATTTACTTCGCATTTCTGGAAAAGATTTCATGAAGATATGGGTACTAAATTGCATTTAAGTACCGCATATCATCCTCAAACGGATGGGCAAAGTGAGCGAACCATCCAAACCTTGGAAGACATGCTACGGGCATGTATTATTGATTTTGGAGGATCATGGGATGTGTATTTGCCTTTGGCCGAATTCTCGTATAATAATAGCTACCATTCTAGCATTAAGATGCCTCCTTATGAAATGCTTTATGGTAGGAGGTGTCGAACTCCCATTTGTTGGGGAGAAGTGGGTCAACGAGAATTAGGAGGAACCGATGTTGTTCTTGAGACTACGCAAAAGATAGATGAAATTCGTGAAAGGCTTAAAGCGGCTCAAGATAGACAAAAGTCGTATGCCGATGTTAGAAGGAGACCCATTGAGTTCATGGTTGGTGAACAAGTTATGTTAAAGGTATCTCCATGGAAAGGTTTGCTACGATTTCGCAAATGTGGAAAATTGAGTCCACGGTTTATTGGTCCATTTCGAATTTTAGCCCGTGTTGGCAAGGTAGCATACCAATTGGAGTTACCCGAAGAGCTATCTCGAATTCATAACACTTTTCATGTATCGCAACTCCGAAAATGTCTTGTTGATGATGCTTCGTGTGTTCCTTTGAATGAAATTGAATTAGACAAGAAGTTGGCTTATGTTGAGGAACCGGTTGCTATTGTTGAAGAAGAATTGAGAAGGATTAACAATAAGACGGTACGTTCTTACAAAGTACAATGGAAGCACCAAAAGAGCTCGGAATATACTTGGGAGACCGAGCATGATATGTTGGTGTATTATCCGTCTTTACATATGGCTTGGATCACGGGGACGTGATCCGTTTTGAGTGGGGGAGAATTGTAACACCCCAATATTTTAAGGTAATAGAAAATTAACCCTTATCATAGTTTTGACATTAAATTAAATTCCTAGTATTTTGTTTTGAGATAAGGGGTTAATTTAGTTGGAACTTTAGTGGCTAGCGGGTATAATACCCACTTAAATTAAAAAGAAAACGTGGCAGGGGATTAGAATATGTTGAGTCCCAATGTTAATTGTAAATTTAATGATGACAAATCTAACCTATAAACACTTAGTAATCTTTTGGTTCTTGTAATCTGATCTGGGTCAGACTAAGCTGACACAGCTTGCGATCTGTAACTGACCCAGATCATGCTTCATTCTTTGTAATTGTAAAATCTTATGGAAGCAAGTGTTAGTCAAGCTGCATCAACAATGTGTTAGCATTCAGTCCAAGTCGAAGAGGAGGATTGAAGATAGAAGACCAAGCTGTTAGTGGAAGACAGCTTGGGATTAGCAGTCAGCTTGGAAACACTTAGGCAGATTGGTGCTTTGACAAACGACCCAATCTGTGTCTGACAATCAAGTGAAGATAACAACCTGGATTGAAGATAAAGATAAATGACGTGACTAGGAAGAATCCTAGGATCCAGGTTGGTGGTTGGTTTTACATATGCGTGTCCATACTCTTATTGGTGGATGAAGAATGTGCGCCAGTACGTGGGGGACCACAAGTACTATGAAAGGCACGATTGATTATTCCTTTATCATCCACTGAATGAAGAATACGTGGCTGCAACGGACACCAAGTGAAGGAGCGCTTTCGCCTATAAAAGCCTCATTCATGGATTGCATATGTGTGGCATTTCCTGATAATCATTCTTCACACAAGTTTCTCTGCTCTTATACACAGCTTAGTCTGTACGAGATCAGCTTGGGCTGATTCTCTTGAGCTAGAACTTATTGATTGTAGTTTGTCATTTCAGAGGTTGTTTAGATATCTATAGGCTATCTTTATTCCGCAACAACCTTGTAATTCTTTGTATAGATTATTTCTTAATAAAGGATTACTTTGAAAACCACAATTTGTGTTCAAGAATGTCTTTGTTTCTTTACTGCTTTACTGTTTTAATGATTCCTGCTCTTTACTTACTTGCTTAATATATATGAACTGAATCTTAAAACGTTTTTATTTAAAAGTTTGTAAAGATTAAGGAAAGTTGTATTCACCCCCCCCTCTACAACTGTTCTATGTACAATATACTTTGGTATATTGATACACCTTGGGACGTATCAATTGGTATCAGAGAAGGGGTTAAGAATTAACTTGACTTGATCCTTGCATATTTCCCTTAATAGTAAAGCATTATGTCATCCTATATTGATAATGGTTTTTCAACCCGACCACCCATGTTTGATAAAGATGATTTCAGTGGGTGGAAAGGTCGAATGTCTTTGTTCCTTGAATCCATTGATAACAATATGCCTGACATCCTTGCGGATGGTCCTTATGTTCCTACACAAACCATTGTGGTAGAAGCTGTGGTCAGGGAAGGTCAACCAACCATTCCTGCCACAGTCAAGTCTATTGTTAAGGACAAGGCAGATTGGGGGGATGAGGATAGGAGGTTGGCAAACTTGGATGTGAAGGCTAGAAATTTCATTGTCCAAGCTGTGCCCAAAGACCTTTATCATTCTATTAAAATGTGTTCTACAGCTAAGAAAATGTGGGGTACATTGACTGTCATGTTTGAGGGTTGCTCTACTTCCATGGAATCCACAATTACTACATTGACCAGGAGGTATGAGAGATTTTCTCTTTGAGAAATGAATCCTTGACTGACACTCATACCCGCTTTAATGCTTTGGTAAATGATTTGCTGCTGTTGGAATTGTTAAGAAAAATGAGGTTTTAAAGAGTAAATTTCTTGATTCATTACCACCTAAATGGAACAACTATATTTCTTTTGTTAAATTAAGTTCTGTTTATCATGATCTTGATCTCCCTGGACTTTTTGGTTTGCTTCATAACCAAGAATGTTCAGAGGCTGAAAAGTTAATTGCTATGGGTGATTCTTATAGTCAGCCTGCTGCTGCACTTGTTGCTTCTATGACTGAACACCCTAGTTCAATTAGTAATGAGATCATTCCTTGTATTAATGATGATATTCATGATATGTCTAATCCTAACTCTGTTTGTGCTGAATCTGAATGTGATGAATCTGATGGTGACGAACTAGCTAATGAAGTAGCTATGTTGGCTGAAAGGATCAGAAGGAGATCCTTTAATAAGTTTAAAGGAAAAGGAAAAGGTGACCAAGCTGACAAGACCAAGAAGCCATTTGACATGTCCAAAGTCACTTGTTACAAGTGTGGCAAGACTGGACATATGGCTGGAGATTGCAGATCTAAAGAATCTACTCAAGCTGTGCCAGCCAAAGGTGGAAGAGGTGAAAAATACTCAAAGCTCAAGACTAAGTACAAAGCCTTGAAAGCACAAGTAGCTGAGCTGACTGAGAAGGTGAACAAAAGTGAAAAGAGTCTGGTAGCCAAAGACTGGGCTGAAAGTGCCACATCATCTGATGATGAGCTGTATAAAGATGCCAAGTGTTTCATGGCTAAAGAAGCTACTCAAAGATTTGTTGAAGATCTGGTGAAAATACAACAGCAATCTGAGTCAGCTCACCAGGCATCTACCAGTCAGACTGCTCCACCTGAGGGCAGTCATGACGATAATACCTGGCACTTGGACAGTGGATGTTCCAAGCATATGACCGGATGTAAGTGCCTGCTATGTAGCTTTAGGATTAGCGCTGGTCCTAATGTTACTTTTGGAGATGACTCTTAAGGAAAGACTGAAGGATTTGGTATACTTTCAAATGGTCCTCTTACTTTCAGAAGGGTCTCATATGTAAATGGTTTGAAGCATAATCTGATCAGTGTGAGTCAGTTGTGTGATGCTGGTTATGAAGTGAGATTCAGGTCTGATAAGGGTATTATTCTTGATTTAGAAGGCAATGTGGTTCTTATTGCAAAGAGGGATGAGTCTTTGTATTCTTTTGACATGAGAAATCCAACTGTCACAAGAGAAGTCTGTTTCATGTCAAAGACTCAAGATGAGCTGAATTGGTTGTGGCATAAAAGGTTGTCTCATATGAATTTCAAAGACATCAACAAGCTGTGTAAGAAAGAGTTGGTGTCTGGTCTTCCAGTGATAAATTATGAGAAGGACAAGCTGTGTGGTGCTTGTGAGAAAGGCAAGCAACACAAAGCCTCTTTTAAGTCTAAAACATGCTCAACCATTGATAATTGTTTAGATCTGCTTCATATGGACTTATTTGGACCAATTAGTACTCCATCATTCACTGGAATGAGGTACTCCTTGGTAATTGTTGATGAGTATTCAAGATACACCTGGGTTTTCTTTCTCAAACACAAGAGTGAAGTTGCTGACAGCATTATTCATTTCATCAAGCAAGCTGAAATTCTCTACAAAAGGCCTGTTAGGAAATTAAGGAGTGATAATGGTACTGAATTTAAGAATATCACTCTTAATTCTTTTTGCAGTGAAAAAGGAATTTCACAAGTCTACTCAGCTGCCAGAACTCCTCAACAAAATGGTGTTGCAAAAAGAAGAAACAGAACTCTTATTGAAGCTGCCAGATCCATGATGGCTCAAAACAATGTCAAGTCTCATTTCTGGGCTGAAGCAGTACACACAGCTTGCTTTACCCAGAACAGATCCCTTATTGTGAAAAGATACCAGAAGACTGCATATGAACTTCTTAGGGGGAGAAAACCAGAAATTCGTTTCCTAAGAATGTTTGGGAGTCCTTGTTACATTCTGAATCAGAAAGACCATCTTGGAAAGTTTGATGAGAAATCAGATGAAGGTATCCTACTTGGATATGCAACCATGATGAAGGCCTACAGAGTTTACAACAAGAGAACTAAAACAATTGAGAACTCTGTTAATGTAAGCATAGATGAAGGTTGTTCTAAGCCAGATTGCTCTCCTCCTGAAGATGAAGATTTCAATTTTGAAGAACTGGCTATACCTGAGAATGAGCCTCCAACTAATCCTCCAGTTGGAGCTGATAATGCTCAAACTCAGGGGGAGCAACTTATAGAAGAAGAAGAAGGTGTTCCAATCTTTGAAAATGCACAAGCTGATCCTACTCCTACTGAAGAAATTATTCAGAATCCATTAAGTGACTCTCAAACTGGTTCAGATTCCTCCATTCCAGTCCAAGCTGATCAGCCTCTTCCTCAAGATGATCATGCTGGACCATCTAATCTGAATCAGTCCATTGTCCCAGTTACCAGATGGACAAAGAGTCATCCAATTAACCAAATCATTGGTGATCCTCTCTCTGGTGTTAAAACAAGAAGAAAGGCAATAGGCAATTTCTGCATGTTTGTCAATTTTGTAAGCAAGGTGGAACCAACTGAGGTTAATGAAGCACTGGCAGATCCTTCTTGGGTAAATGCAATGCAAGATGAGTTAACACAGTTTGAAAGAAACAAGGTTTGGGAACTTGTTCCAAGACCTCATCACAAGACTGTGATTGGAACCAAGTGGGTCTACAGAAACAAAATGGATGAAAGGGGAGTTGTGACCAGAAACAAAGCAAGATTGGTAGCTCTTGGTTACAGACAAGAGGATGGAATTGATTATGATGAGACTTTTGCACCAGTGGTAAGATTAGAGGCAATCAGAATGTTTTTGGCCTTCTCTGCTCACAAAGGTTTCAAAGTCTATCAAATGGATGTGAAGAGTGCATTTCTTAATGGAAAATTGGAAGAAGAAGTCTATGTTGAACAGCCTCCTGGTTTTGAAAATTCAAAGTTTCCTGACCATGTGTTCAAGCTTGACAAGGCTCTCTATGGGTTGAAGCAAGCTCCAAGGGCATGGTATGACACTTTGTCTAAATTCTTATTGGCTAACAACTTCAAAAGAGGTAATGTTGACAAGACTTTGTTTGTGAGAAAGTATAATGGTGATATCCTGCTTGTACAAATTTATGTAGATGATATAATATTTGGGTCTAGCAGTGAAAGACTTTGCAAAAAGTTTTCTGAATTAATGTCTAAAAGTATGAAATGAGCATGATGGGAGAACTAAACTATTTTCTGGGTTTACAAGTTAAACAGACTAAAAATGGAATTTTCATAAACCAAGGAAAATATGTTAAAGATCTCTTAAACAAATTTGGTTTTAGTGATTGCTCACCTATGAAAACTCCTATAGGAACTGGTGATAAGCTGGGTGAAGATAAAAATGGCAAATCTGTTGACACCACAGCTTATAGGGGTATGATAGGATCATTACTTTACTTGACTGCTAGTAGACCAGATATTATGTTTGCTACATGTCTTTGTGCAAGATATCAAGCTAGTCCTAAGGAATCTAATCTTAAGGCTGTGAAAAGAATCTTTAGATACCTTAAAGGTAGTCCCAATCTGGGTCTTTGGTATCCCAAAGACTCAGGATTTGATCTAATTGGCTATTCAGATTCTGACTTTGTAGGCTGTAAGATTGATAGAAAAAGTACTTCAGGAGCTTGTCAATTGCTTGGCAATAGACTTGTAAGCTGGTCCACAAGAAGCAACATTCAGTTTCTATCTCCACTGCAGAAGCTGAATATGTTGCTGCAGGAAGTTGTTGCTCTCAAATTCTTTGGATGCAATATCAGCTTCAAGACTATGGTGTCACTACATCAAAAACTCCAATCTTTTGTGATAGTACCAGTGCCATAGCAATTTCAAACAATCCTGTACTTCATTCAAGGACCAAGCACATTGATATAAGATATCATTTCATCAGGGATCATGTAATGAAAGAAGATGTTGAACTCCACTTCATTCCAACAGATAATCAGCTTGCTGACTTGTTCACAAAGCCATTGGATGAATCAAGGTTCAACTATCTCATAAGTAAGCTAGGTATGCTTAATTTGTAAAATGTAGTGAGCTAAGTAATAATAAATCTGACCCCTTAGAGTTATTCTAAATTTTTGAGGGTAAGATGTGTCTGACCCAGACTACTCTTTCATACTTGGTGCATTTCCAAGTAAAAGAGGGTAAGCTGAGTCTGACCCAGCTTCGTGGTTATTTTTGTTATTAAATATCTCAGTGCGTTTTATTACTTTCATTATTTTATTTAAGCTTACTTGTTGATCCTATTGGAGTGTGACACGTGTAGTGGTAACAGCCGGTTACTGAAAAAGTACCTCCACTACTTGTTCATTCTCCAATCAAAATCTTTCTCTCTCCAACTTTTTCAAACGGGATATTTTGAATTATGTATATAATATCGATTTAACCTAAATCCCAAATCACTTGTTCATATTTTCTCAAATCAATTTTTTTTTCTTCTCAAATCTGATTACTGTTTTATTATTGTATTTAAATTTCTTCTTATAAAAACTGTTTTCAAATGGCATCATCATCTGTTTCTATTCATTCTAATGATTCTCAATCTAGTTCTTCATCTGAACCTGAAAGTCTATACCCAGCTCCAATAAGCGCTAACAAGCTAAGCGCCAATAAGCTTTCATGCGTCCTCCCTCTCCCGCCTGATTCTCGACACCTAATACCTCTCTTTCCTCTCTGTTCCATTACTCCCTCTTTTTCCTTTTATTCCAACCTTATACCCAGCTCCAATAAGCGCTAATAAGCTTTTACCTTATGTGATGGGAAGTAATGTAGTAGTGGTCCGGCTGATCTTGATACTGGTAAAATCAAGATTGGCAGTCTGGTTCATGCCAATATTCATCCTCCTTCATGGGCAAAGGATATGATGAGATTGTGGCTTTCTTATGGTATCATCCATTCGGCAAGGTGATGATTGAGAAGCCAGACTGGGTGTTTCAAGATCTCCTTTGTGAATTTTGGGCGAAGGAGATGCTGCAATCTATGGCACAATCCTCAATGGTAAGAAAAAGGTATATATTTCTTATGAGAGGATTAGGTCTGCATTTGAGCTGTCTTATATGCCTGAAGATGATTATGAAAATGTTGTGTCTCATACTGAAGCCAAAAATATTTTACAAGAAGTTGGATATACTGGTCCATTGGCTTCAGTGGTTAAAATGAAATATTTAACTCGCATTTGGAATTATTTACTGAGCACAATTTCTAAAACTTTACAAGTAAAGGCAGGCAGCTTTGATCAACCTAATGTTTTAGAATTGCAGATTTTTCATGCAATGGTCACTATGACCAGAATAGATTTTGCTGGCTTAATTTTTAAGGACTTAGTTGATCGTGTTCATAAGAAGAGCCTTACCATACCTTATGGTAGGATTCTTGCCCTCATCATTGAAGCAATACTTGACAATGATTACAGTCTGGCAACTGGTCAGACTGTGGAATGCAAGTCTATCAACAATAACATTTTCAATAGTCCCAAGGTATCTGTGCAGGGTCTGACCCGAGCAATGCAGATCTACCTTGATTTTTGCAGGCAAGAGAAAGGGAACAAGAAGCACTTAAGGAAGCTGTCCCTTCTTCGACGCAATCTGAGTCTGACACTCAATCTGCCAATCAGGGGACCCAGGTACACATGCTTCTGAACCCTCAAACTCTTCTCAATCTATTCAATCTTCTTCTCCTTCAAAAGAGGGTGAAGGTTGGCCAAAACATCAGCCACCCTAGCCACACCCTCATCCACTCATTCAAAATCCGCATCTAAAAGACCAATTGTTGAGGACTTAGTACCTCACAAGGCTAAAAAGAAAAGAACGCAAAGGAAATCTGAGTCAGCTTCTGGGGTTGATAATGCAACATCCAATTTTGAGATCCCCCAAGGTGCAGTGGAAGCTAAGGAACGTTCCAAAGCTGTCCCTGCACCCAAGCTGACAAGCCAAAATCGCCACACCCATCTGCACTCTCCCAAAAGAGTGTAGACGAGTTAAAGGGAACACCTACTGCTACCCAACCCTCCAAACAGGGTGAAGGTATTGAAAGAAAGACCTCCTCCCAAAAGGTTGATGATATCATTAAAGGGATAACAGAGTATCTAGCCCAGATCCAAAATGAGTCAGAGTCTATGCACATCATTTCTAAGGATGGTCAGTCAAAGGAGAGAAGTATCGAACGCATTGGTGACACTGCTTCTCCTCCCCAAGCTGATCAGACTTCTTCTCTCTTACACTCTGAGTCTGCACAGGCTGTCAATGCCCCTTCTAGATCACAAGGAGGGGTACAGGCCTCAATTCTCCCTAAGGATACTTTGGTGCAACAACACACCTCTGTTGAAGGGCAATCAATACACAAAACATTACACCTGCAGAGTCTGTGTCTGCATCTGTCCTTGGACAGAGGGATCTGTAGGTTACATGGCTGTCTTTAAGGCAGTTATGTCAGCCCCTTGTGCAGCAAAGGGAACCATTGATGGTCCTCACGATGTCAATGAGAATATGATCACTATCTCCGGAAGTGATTCTTCATTCGATGATGAGTTTGCCCATCCATCCTCAAGGGATGCTCTGATGGAAGATGCCAGTGGAGGAGTTGATCAAAATCAAGATCAACACATTCCCACTGGCCCTCAGCCTGAACCAAACGTTAATCTTTCTCAGGCTGACCAACTCATCATCATTTCTGACAAATCTACTCATGAGACTCACTCTCATGAGCAAATTCACCAAAACTCCTTAAGCCTCCACCCCCTTCTATATGAGCCCAATGACCCTGATATTAAGGATTGCAGGCTGCTCTTTCCAGAGTCAGTGGCTTTTAAACCAACTGCAAGTTCTTCCCAAGCTGCCACTATCTCATTTTCAGATGTGGTGGGTCAGCTCACTGAGTTCATTTCAACCTCTAAGGTTAGAGCTTACAGCTGACCAAATGCTTGGAAAAGATCCAAAAGGATCAGGAATTGACGGACAAGAAGGTGGATAAGCTGAGTCATGATCAGACTGCATTGAAAGAAAGTGTGATAAAAGCAGTTGATGTGATGCAGCAGAACCAGAGCAAGCTAACAGAGTCTCTTGATGGTCTTACAAAGGCAATCAATGAAGAGAAGGAAAGAAACAAGAGTACTCTGTGTCAGATTGAGAATGCTGCAACCAAGTTTACAAGGGAAGTCACCATAGAACTTCGATCTGCAAACAAGTCACAAGCAGATTTCAAGAATGATCTGATTG
Organism: Erigeron breviscapus; assembly: GCA_034093135.1. Taxonomy (NCBI): domain Eukaryota; kingdom Viridiplantae; phylum Streptophyta; class Magnoliopsida; order Asterales; family Asteraceae; genus Erigeron; species Erigeron breviscapus. Next base: position 281,741,810 of record CM067167.1, read on the forward strand.
AAGTTTCTAAGGGTGTCAAATCTAAAATTGGACTCCTCCATGAGGATTATGTTGAGCTAAGAAGAGCCTGCTGTCTCACTAATATCAAGATTGACTTGATCAACCAGGATCTCAAAGGACTCTTTGTTAGAAATCCAAAAATAGTGATAAATTGTAATCTAGATTAGAGGAATTTCTTGTTGTTAATTCATAGATAAATGATTACTAAGGTTGAGGGGTA
>CM067167.1:281743029-281798940 GCA_034093135.1 Erigeron breviscapus
CAGCCAGAGATAGAATTGGCCTGCTTGGTTTTGAAGGTTGCTCTGTGGCTTTTACCTTTTTCACAAGCACCACAGAGTCTATCCTTTTCAAAGGAAAGATGAGGGAGGCCACGAACAAGGTTCTTTTTGGCCAGAGAGTTGATGGTTTTGAAATTCACATGCGACATACGCTTGTGCCATAACCAATTTAGTTCAGCAGCCGACTTAGCAAAGAAACAAGTCTCACTATCAGTCTTGATAGGAGTGAAGTCAACCAGATATACATCTCGTTTTCTTGGAGTAACCAAGACTACTTCCTTGTTTACATTTACCACAGTGCCTTGATGTTTATCAAGAATCACTTTGTAGTCAGCATCACAAAGTTGACTTATGCTGATGAGATTATGTTTTAATCCATTGACATAAGCGACCTTGGAGAACTTAATGAGACCATTGGAGAGAAGACCATAACCTTCAGTTTGTCCAGTGGAGTTATCACCAAACACTACAGTAGGGCCAGCAGCCTCTACGTAGTTATCCAGCAGGGTCTTTGAGCCAGTCATGTGTTTTGAACAGCCACTGTCCAAGTACCACACACCTTTTCCCAGCGAGCCCTGCATGGATTTAACAGAAGGATTTAGATGGGTTCACTGTTGAACTCACTGACGACATGTCAGCAGGATTAAAGATGGGAGACTCAGAGGATTCTTCTCTACTGACAGTGTCATCAGTAGAGAGAGGAAGAGGAGCATTTGGGTTAATAATCTCATCTCTTGGGAAATTATCAACAAGTTGATGAGCAGGAAGCATGTCACGAGTCATCTCATGGGTGAAATATTGATCACCAGAGGTATAAGTGACAGTGTTTCCAGTATCAAGAACAGTCAAGTTGCTGACTTGATTGTTGTTCCCATACTCGACAAGAATGCTACCATGATCATTAGAGATGATCTCTTGAGACTGAGGAACGGAGATTCGCTGAGCAGCAATGAAGTCAGCAATATTTTCCTCAGTGAGAACAGTTGTATCTCCCACACTATTTTCAGGTTCAGCAGAGAGACTCTCGCTGACCATAGTGGAGGAGGAAGCAGCTATTGAGGAAGGAGGATTGGGTTGAATGACAACTTCAGGAGCATCCCTGGAGTTATCTTCATCACAATCAGCAGCAACATGACCTCTGCTGCCACATATGTAGCATTTTTTGACAGAGGTGCTGCCCTTTTGATTTTGAAGGAAGAATTCCTTCAGTTGAGACGAAAGATCATTAACTCGCTGAGCAAGCTCGTTAATTTGGGGATCAGAGGAGGAAGATGCTTTTCTCTTTTGCTTTGTCTTTAGCTTATGCTTAAGAGTAAGCTGAGGCATCTTAGGAGCAGGACCCAAAATGGACTTTCCTTTTGGATCCTCTGAATGAGAAGTAGAGGGATTTTGTGATCCCTTGACAACACTCCAGGCTTGTCTGACAGCAGGTTGAGAAGTAGAAGGAACCTGCTGAGATGGATGCACTCTTTTGGGTGTGATCGATCTAGGTTGCTGATTAGGAGTAGCAGACCTCATTTGCCGATGAGGTAGGTACTGCCTTTTAGGAGTTATGGATCTCACTTGCTGATGGGCAAGTGTTCCTTTTGAGGGATGATAGGTCTTACTTGCTGATGTGGCAAGTATCCTCTTTGAGGAGTGTTGGACCTATTTTGTGAGTGAGGCACTCTTCCTCTCTGAGGAGTATTGTGCCTCAAATTAGAAGGAGGCATAGACTGAGGAGCCTGCTGATGGACCTGTCTATCAGCAGGTCGGACCTTAGAAGGTCCAACTTGCTGATATCTAGCGTCACCAAACCTGACGCGTCTTTTCATGACACGATCATCCTGCACAGTTTTGCTGTCAGCATGGGTAGGAGCTTGCTGAGAAGATGAAGAAGAAGAGGGTTGAGCAACTGGTTGAGGTTGCTGACTGACAGGATTAGCTCGCTGAGGCGTGCTATAGTCATAGGGGACAGCAACCTTACTTCTTCTGAAGGGTTCAGAAGGTCTGATGGTGAGCTGCTGAGGAGCGATGGGTTTAAAACCATCACTACCAATATCGCCTTCAAAAGATTCCCCAGAAGAGTATTCTTCCTTTGTTTGGCATCATGACAATAAGGGGAAGAAAAAATCAATAAATACCATCTTCAAAAGATTCCCAAGAAGAGTATTGAACTCTTCCTTCGTTTGGCATCATGCCAATAATGGGAAGATGAGGATAGGGGTTGCTGGTGCTTGCTGAGGAGCCAACACCATTTTCCTCAGCAGGATTAGATGGTCGCTGGTAGTAGGAGAGGTAGTACCAGCTTCCATTTCATTATGGTAATCGTTAAGACCCCTAACAAAATACCATTTCTTCATCTCTTCAGGAGAGATGACAGCAGACGGAGGGATAGAAATTTCAGGCTTCACCTCATCATTGAACAAGTCAGAAAGAGAGGCAGCGGCATCGAAGTCACCGCCTATTACTGCCTGAACTTGGGCAGGGACTTGTTCATTTAAGCACTGGTGGTGAAACCTGGAAGCTTTTGACCAGGAGGTCACAATCTTCTTAAGGTTGGCAACTTCAAGCTTGAGTCTTTCATTCTCAAGTTGAACCTTTTGTGCCAGCAACTCATGAGATTGAAGTTCAACGTGAACATTCCTCAACTCATTGAGTTTTTCAGATTTCTCACTCAACTCTGAGCAGACAGAGTCAAGTTTGGATTGGATATCAGCTCGTATAGATTCAACGAACTGGATATCACAGAGAAGAGATTCGAAGATTTTAGGTTTATCTTCATCAGAGGCAGAAGAGTGAGCACATACCTTTTTAATGGTGACGTTTACCTACTGACTGGAAGAGACTTGGTCTTTAGTCAGAGCATCACCATCAGCGAGTGCCATAAGACACATGGCATCGACGTATTCTTCACTGTCTGAATCATCTGATTCAGCCCAGTCGTGCTCTTCAGCTACCAGCCCTTTTGCTGGTGTTTTTGCATCTTCCATTTCAGCAACCTTGGCTTTTAGCTGATAGTATTTGTTCCTGTACTCATCAGCAGGTTTGGAAGGGTTAGTTTTAGGAGCAGCAGGAGTTGGTAAAGCAACTCTGCACTCCTTTTGGTAGTGTCCCTTTCTACCACATCTCCAGCACTCCTCTTGAGTTTTGTCAACAGGAGGCTTGTATGGAGCAACCGACTTACGGTTGTTCCATTTTCGAGAGTACCTCTTACCAGCGACTAAGGCAAAATCCATAAAGTCGCTGAACATCTCTTGTTTCTCATCAGCGTCGAGATCACTAACAAGAGACTGAATAGGAGGTGGGAGATGAGAAGAGCTGGCACCACTATTAAAATTAATGGGCTCAGCAGAGACAAGGGCAAGGGGGTCAGTAGCAGTATAAGCAGAAGAGGTTGAAGTAGAGGAAGAGGAGGGACCAGCACGATGTTGTGCGTCAGCAGCGGCTCTTAGAGTTTGAGCAAGAGCTCTCTCTTCAAATTGAAGAATACCGAAGAGAGACTCAAGATCAAGCCCATTAAGACGCTCTGTGGTCCTGAGGATTTGTCTTAGACCTTGCCACTTGATAGGTAAACTATCAAGAAATTTGTGGCATACCTCAAAGTCGTCATGGGTGATACCAACAGTGGTCATGTCGTTCAGCAACCCTTTAAATCGGGTATAAGTGCCGTTGAGACCTTCGTTGGGGAGAGAGAAGAATTTTTCATAGGCTCTTTTGAGGTCTATCTTTTTAGTGGCAATGGTAGCAGCAGAGCCTTCATACATGCTACAGAGCCTATCCCACACTTCTTTAGAAGAGGGATATCTGATGACGACTTTCATGATATCAGAAGGAAAGTGCTGATAATCATGTTCTTAAGCCTTGCATCAAGATTAACAAGTCTCCTCTCATCGTCAGTCCATTGAACCTTTGGTTTGACGATGTCAATCACAATCTCAGGAGCATCGACAGTTGCTCCTGGTGTTCTTTGCACCAGAGTAGGAATATATGGACCAACGGTCAGAATTGACATAAGGTAGGGTTCCATACCCACTATGTGAAGTAACATCCTCTCCTTCCAAGACCCAAAGTCATCGGGCTCGAATCTTGGAGGGACAGACACGTAACCAAAGTCACGTGTGTTAACGAGGTGGGAACAGCAGTCATGTTCTTGTTTTAAGAAAAGATTAAGAAAGATAAGAAAGTACAGATATTTAAGAAAATAAGTATGCAAACAGATCTTGTTTCAATAACTTAGAAACAGTGGCTCTGATACCACTTGACAGTCCACAATTTGCACACTTATATTTGTTTTATCTAGACAAGAAAGTAAAGAACATGAACAAGAATAAGTTCAAATGCAAATATCTAAGCAAGTCTAATCATATGTATCATTGATTAAACGATGAATACATGGTCGATATTACAACTTGTCTTACAAGAATACAAATGAACTAAATAATTGCTAAGTCTAGACACACTATAAACTTAAGCAATTATAAGAGAGAAAATAAAGTGACACACACTTTGTGGTGACAAACACAAAGTATAAATGATGCGGCTGTGTTGCTTTATATAGGGGAGGAATTAGGGCAACACAGCCTTACAATGATCGTGATAGAATGGTGGTTGTCGACTTCTCATAGGCTCGTTGTACTTGGATCCAGGAGCCTTTATCTTCTTTACCAAAACGGGTATGAAAGAGAAAACCCTTGTTTTGGTCCCAACTGTACCTTTACCATATAAGGTAACATTCAGTTGGGAGAACCACCATGTGACTTCTTGTCTTCTTGTGGTTTGAAAACTTCCTGCCTTGACACACAACTTGGAAAGTAAACCACCCGCTGACGAGAGTCATTGACTCGCTGATGACTTGCTGACGACTCACGTCAGCGACCAAGTCTGGTCAGCGAATCTTTGACTCAACAAAGACACATTTCGCATATCATCACATACATATCATAGCATCAACATCTTTCATGGTAGGATTAACCATCCTAAATGTGCCTAATCATCATTTCATCATCACATATCATCACATTAGGTGTGACACAAGTCACGCATATCATATAAGGTGTAAGTTTGTGTGTAGGCGGTCATAAGACCTAACGGGAACCTCACACCCGACTAGATGGATGAGCCATACGACGGTCCATCAAGTGTCGTTAAGGAATGACAAGCCACTCCAGGAGTAGTCCGTATGTTCAAGACATTGGTGGGTAATCACTCCACCCGGAGATACTCTAACCACGTAATTACGTTGCGAGGAGCCACCCAAGCAACAACATATACGCACCCACCCGGCTAAGGTGAATACGGGTTAAGCTTAACACTTCATCATATATACGAGCTCGATTTCATCACATATAGTTTAGGTGACAAAGTTACCTAAACATAACATATAATCATCTTTTACGTTTGGGCCCTTAAACGTGCACGTGTCATGGCAACTTAATAAGTCTAGTGAACTAGATGAACAAGCCATGTAATCATGCACATTTCACATATCATCACATATATCGCATTTCAATTCATCTCAAGACATTACATAGCATTTCATAGCATATCATTACATCTCATATCATTGCATAACATTTCATAGCATATCATTACATCTCATATCATTGCATAACATTTCATAGCATATCATTACATCTCATATCATTGCATAACATTTCATAGCATATCATTACATCTCATATCATTGCATAACATTTCATAGCATAGGGTCTGCATTTCAGGCCTCAATAGTCATGTACATAGCCCATATCACCTCCCGTGTAACCCCGAATACCCATAAGCAATCAAGATATCAATAGGGAAGTTATTATATGAAAACCATGTTTTTGTTGAACCCTCAGCATGTCAAAGTAGTGTATCTTACCTTGAAGTAGCACGAAATAAAGGATAGCTAAGTTACCGAAACTCTCGTCTACCTATGATTAGTAAACGACCATTAATACACTAGTCATTTAGACCATAAGCTGGAATTACATATCTAAGGACACACTCTAGGTTTCAGGAGTAAGCTATGTGTCAAAACGAGGTTACGATTCAAAAGTATAAACGTATTGAAAACAGCCTGAGTTGCGCCGCAATGCCCCTCATTGCGCCGCAGCTTATCTTCTCTGCATTTGGGTTGCGCCGCAACACCTCGTTGCGCCGCAACTCGGACCTTTAGTTGCGCCGCAACTCATTGTTGCGCCGCAATGGGCCTTCGACCTGCACTTTTACAAAAATCGTTTTCACCCCCAAATCGACCCCAAACGACTCCAGGTCTAAAATACATATTCATTACCCTATAATCCTTCATCTTTAGGTCATTACAAAGCATTTCAACCTTTAATTAAACCATATATGACTTATATCCTTCAAAAACACCATTAAATCATCATTAAACGATTCTCCCATAACCCCATTAAAATCCCTAATGACTTATACAATTAAAAGGATCTGAAATCAATGAGATATTACCTTCTATACACGTAGATCACACTAGGGATGCAAAACACTTGACTAAACACACCCGAATCACACGTTGGAAGGCTTTTCGGCTTGCAATTTGATGGAAGATTAATGGGAATTCACTTTGGGCGGTTAGGGCTTGTTTAGGAGGATGAAATTCTGCCAATAATAATCTAATGACACTCCCTAGACCCCTTAACCCGTTTTTGACTTTGCTCCTATGTCAAAACTAGTCCCTAAGCTTCCTAATCCTTCCATTACTAGTCAAAAACTACCATATGGACCATATATAACATAAATACATCTTTAAATACCACTACATAGGCATTTAACTACATTTTTACACACATATACTACATTATACATTTAGGCTTTCAAGCCTCACACATATCACACAATAACTACATATAAGCATTAAATCTAATATAGACTTAACGACACACTATGTTGACTTAACGACACTAGTCAACTGTTAAATAAAAAGTTTGGGATGTTACAAATACCTCCCCCTTAAGAGGATTCCGTCCTCGGAATCACTTCAGCATCAAATAGGTGAGGATAACTTCCGAATCAACTTTCACCGTAAACATGATTCCATCCCACTTGCACAAGCTCAATTAGCTTCCTATGAAGCTTCTTTTACTTTTGGCCAATGATCTCAACCAGGCCAACTACAAACACTTCTTAACATCAATACTCATATCTCTCCATGGATTCACATTGGTTTCATATCAACATATTCATCATATCAACATAAGTAATTTCAACATACATATATTCCCATAATACATTCAGCGAATACTATTTATTTGGCGGTTAAGCCTTCCAAGCACGTATCCTTACTAACTTACTGTCACAACTCACATATTTCAAAGAGTCGACTCTCCATACTTTCGATGCATAACATATCCCTCCATAGAGGCTTATGGTTAGACCATATTACCCACTTTGCTCATATAAGCTTCCTTTGTTCACCACAAAACCTTTAGACAATTTTGAGCTAATCAAAACACTTCTTTAACAATCCAACTTTATGAACTATTGTCTTTATGATCTTTGGCTCTGCACTTTTCCTTTCAATAACTTGTCGTATCATGAAATGACGTTCAACACCTATGGCATAATCATTGTTGCATATGAACTCAACAATAGATCTCGAGGCACCATCACACAATCATATGGTTTTACCAAGTTTCTAACTCATTCATTCTCTTTCTCATCAATCTAAGAGTGATAGGCATCACTTGAGTTCACCATTTTCCTCATACTTTGACAAACATCTTTAAAATTTTTCACATAACGACCGTCTCGATTCAAAACATTCAACCATTTACTTTCACACTTTAAGAGCACTTCTTGATCATACATCTTTTCTTTCATGTCCAAGGAAACGATGCAATAGTTCACCATGAAATAAGCATTTTTGGACAACTTGCCTACTAATTGCTCATGTCATATCATTACCTTTAACTTCCCACGCAACTTTGTCTCTTATTCCAAGGTGACGTGACCACTCACTTCCGTCAGAGGACCATTAAACTCTTTGTATTGCCACCAAACTTTCGGTGTCTAGTATTGGCTTTTAACCCAATCACACGTCAACATATAAAATTTACTACACCTCGTATCATAATAGGTCGTATCACACTTCAGGCGGCATCCAAATGAGCATGTCACCACGGTTCATAAACTTCCTCAAGTACAACTTTTGGTCATTTCGTTCTCGGATACCGAAATCTTACTTTTAGACTTATAGTTCCACGCTGGTTATTTATGAATTTTCAGAATCCACTCACATAATACCAACATCTTCGTCTCTAGAAACATCACCTTTGACTGGCTCATTGTAGACAAGTGCTTACCATAACCTTATAGTCATGGAATTAAACATTAAATGGAACCTTGTTCCTTTCAATTCTACGCGTCAGCTTCTACTTTAACTTTTACTCACTTTGGGCGAATTTAGAATTAGGCCTCTACTTGTAGAAAATCGTAGTAACGTTCCTTACACAGCATGATGTTCTTCATTATACTTAGAATATATAATAATGTCATCACCGAACGTAATGACTGAACGGTCTAGAGAAACTTTAAACTTTATCCCTTAAGTTCACGACATGGTAAGGACCATTCGTTACCATGCAGGTACTTCAAGTAACTCAATAGGGTCATTATGAGCGTATAATTAACCTACGCAGGACTTTCATCATCAACTTCATCATATGGTAGTACAATCCGTAAATCTATCTTATAGAAAGAAATACATCCCACAATCGAAAACATTGACTTCTTCCTATAAGTGAGAACAAAACGAAAGGTGTCTTTGAATAAAAGTAGCACTCGTCACACGTCAATAGAAGGTTCGACCTCACGATCGCAACAAAACCGAGAACATTAATAGAACATCTCGAAACTACGGGTGGCCTCGACTTTTGAAGTATAATCTTTGCCTTACATAAGTAGATCACATAGGCGAGAAACATGATCAATTCGGAACCGAATGCTCCTGAAAACTTCTACTTCTTGTGATTTAAGTATCCATAGTTAACTCCGTCATCCAACCTCTTAACTTTTCATAAGGGAAAACTCTTTATCTTGAGAAGCAGTCAGACATAAGATCTCGTACTCATATAGGATATCAACATCACCTTCATGTCACACCGGCGAAGGCAATATGCGATAGAACTGCTAGAAAGGTTCATGTGTTAGTTCTCCATACCTTCATGCAATATAAGGAAGGATCTCCACCTGTAGATACTCGTTCCAATCGTCATCTAACATCCCGTAACGAAACCTAAACTTAAACGAGTCATAAATCCAAAACAGACCAAAATATGCGCCGCATGGATGGTGCATGCGCCTCCTAAATCGAGCATTTCTGATCAGTAACTTCCATGCGTTTGCACATGCCCCGCATAAACTTAAAACTCAGAATATGCGCCACATACCATCTATAACCAGGAAAGATAATTTCAAACAAATCTAAGCGTCTTCCTTACACCCAAGCACAACTTTAAGACTTCGCAGCTCGAAGAAAATCTCACATCATAACATGGTGTTCAGAGAATGGAAGAGCTTCATGGTTAAAAGGTTCATTCATCCATAGCGTTATCTTCTTTACTTGCTTCAACTTCATCATTCTTTAACCCATAGATACACGTCTACTCTTCACGTGGTTAATTATGCCACCAACCGGTGATTCCATCATTCCCATCTTCACTCCATTCAGATCAGCACAGACACAGTCTCACAAACACACACATGTCGTGATACATTTACAATTACGTTCGCGACCGGAATTGTAACTGTATCCTTCCATACATGTGCCCGGTAACCCTTCTATGCGTCACCTACTTATAACCTTCAAAATCCAGCATCAACTCCACTCATCAACTTCAAGTCCATGTCCTTTAAACTAGTAGACTTAACAACATTGACTACTAATCATTTCACTCCTCACTTATCTCAAAACTTCATTTAACTTCATGTACAACATAATCCTCATAAACATTTAATAAGGCTATCACTTTCCATCGATCTTCTCACATTTCAACACACTTGAGGCATCAACATCATTATAGTTGTACACGGTGTTTACTCTCGACACATAAAGATTCACTACATAGAAATCTCTCCAACTTCATTACTTTGTACACCGGTCAACACAAGCATGGCCATACAAACACGCTCGCGTCGTGATACGCTTGCAATTATGTTCCGGACCATAATTGTAATTGTATCCTTTCACATGCGTGTTCGTTACCACCATTGTGTATCACCTTCTTTTCACCAATTCCATTCATCTAATCCTCCGACTTTTGTCCATCTCAACAACTTCTCACATAATATAAGGCAAAAGTTTATCAAATTCAGTTAGAGGAATAGAAGATCACCTCAAGGACCGTCTATCGTAACAATAGAATAACTTAGCGACGGAGAAGCGAGAAACAGAAGAATAAAGGCTAAAACACATATTCACATATCAATAAACAATCATCATATAGCCTTATTCCTACACTCTCACTCATCCCAACCCGTCCTAAGGCATTTCATCTCAAAGGCTAAGCATACCTACTTAAGCCTAACCTGATCTCTATCGGTTTAAGTCCAATTCCTATGGCATACCTATAGTCATTGGTTCACTTAAACCATTTCTCTGATACCAACTTGTAACACCCAACATTTAAAAATACGGATTTCCAAAAACTTTTCACCTAACGGTGTTAAAGAATGCGGAATAACGTTTTAAAAGTCCAAACCATAAAATCCAGTTTGGTTTGTTCATAAAATAGAAGGTGTTACTCGTCACATCATCAAAATAGTATAAATGGAAATCCTACGGTTGCCCAACATAAAACAACCGTATACAAGTCATATCAAAACATAATAGTCATAACGAAATCAAATGTCTAAAGGAGCAGCAACTATGGGTAACTAATAGCATCTTCAAGTATTCTACCCATGCCTCGCTCACTATCCATCAACACACTTCTAGCTTGCTAAACCTGAGGGGACAACACATTTCAAGAAACAAGTGTTAGCTAACGAATTAGCTAAGTAAGATAACACTAAGTTAATAAAACGTTTGTCCAATTAAAACTTGGTAAAGCAGCTTTTCATATTAAAGACACATTTCGCATATCATCACATACATATCATAGCATCAACATCTTTCATGGTAGGATTAACCATCCTAAATGTGCCTAATCATCATTTCATTCATCACATATCATCACATTAGGTGTGACATAAGTCACGCATATCATATAAGGTGTAAGTTTGTATGTAGGCGGTCATAAGACCTAACGGGAACCTCACACCCGACTAGATGGATGAGCCATACGGCGGTCCATCAAGTGTCGTTAAGGAATGACAAGCCACTCCAGGAGTAGTCCGTATGTTCAAGACATTGGTGGGTAATCACTCCACCCGGAGATACTCTAACCACGTAATTACGTTGCGAGGAGCCACCCAAGCAACAACATATACGCACCCACCCGGCTAAGGTGAATACGGGTTAAGCTTAACACTTCATCATATATACGAGTTCGATTTCATCACATATAGTTTAGGTGACAAAGTTACCTAAACATAACATATAATCATCTTTACGTTTGGGCCCTTAAACGTGCACGTGTCATGGCAACTTAATAAGTCTAGTGAACTAGATGAACAAGCCATGTAATCATGCACATTTCACATATCATCACATATATCGCATTTCAATTCATCTCGAGACATTACATAGCATTTCATAGCATATCATTACATCTCATATCATTGCATAACATTTCATAGCATATCATTACATCTCATATCATTGCATAACATTTCATAGCATAGGGTCTGCATTTCAGGCCTCAATAGTCATGTACATAGCCCATATCACCTCCCGTGTAACCCCGAATACCCATAAGCAATCAAGATATCAATAGGGAAGTTATTATATGAAAACCATGTTTTTGTTGAACCCTCAGCATGTCAAAGTAGTGTATCTTACCTCGAAGTAGCACGCAATAAAGGATAGCTAAGTTACCGAACAAATCAACAACTCTCGTCTACCTATGATTAGTAAACGGCCATTAATACACTAGTCATTTAGACCATAAGCTGGAATTACATATCTAAGGACACACTCTAGGTTTCAGGAGTAAGCTATGTGTCAAAACGAGGTTACGATTCAAAAGTATAAACGTATTGAAAACAGCCTGAGTTGCGCCGCAATGCCCCTCATTGCGCCGCAGCTTATCTTCTCTGCATTTGGGTTGCGCCGCAACTCGGACCTTTAGTTGCGCCGCAACTCAATTTGTTGCGCCGCAACTTATCCTACTGTATTTCCATTGCGCCGCAACACAGCGTTGCGCCGCAATGGGCCTTCGACCTGCACTTTTACAAAAATCGTTTTCACCCCCAAATCGACCCCAAACGACTCCAGGTCTAAAATACATATTCATTACCCTATAATCCTTCATCTTTAGGTCATTACAAAGCATTTCAACCTTTAATTAAACCATATATGACTTATATCCTTCAAAAACACCATTAAATCATCATTAAACGATTCTCCCATAACCCCATTAAAATCCCTAATGACTTATACAATTAAAAGGATCTGAAATCAATGAGATATTACCTTCTATACACGTAGATCACACTAGGGATGCAAAACACTTGACTAAACACACCCGAATCACACGTTGGAAGGCTTTTCGGCTTGCAATTTGATGGAAGATTAATGGGAATTCACTTTGGGCGGTTAGGGCTTGTTTAGGAGGATGAAATTCTGCCAATAATAATCTAATGACACTCCCTAGACCCCTTAACCCGTTTTTGACTTTGCTCCTATGTCAAAACTAGTCCCTAAGCTTCCTAATCCTTCCTTACTAGTCAAAAACTACCATATGGACCATATATAACATAAATACCTCTTTAAATACCACTACATAGGCATTTAACTACATTTTTACACACATATACTACATTATACATTTAGGCTTTCAAGCCTCACACATATCACACAATAACTACATATAAGCATTAAATCTAATATAGACTTAACGACACTAGTCAACTGTTAAATAAAAAGTTTGGGATGTTACAGATAGCGTCAAGGTAAACTACCAAATTAATCATATATGTATTCCAAATACTTGTAACACCCGTCGTTTAAAATATGGGTTTTCAAAACTTTTCACCTAACGGTGTTAAATTGCGGAAGTAAAGACTGTAAAAGTCAAAACCGATAAAAACATTTCGGTTTCTGCATTTATTTGGTGTTACATGCCATATCAAACAATAGTCAAATGAAAACCCAACTTATAAATCATTTGATAAAAATTACCCATTATATATATAACAAAGCATATGGGTTGGCGTCCTCTCACAGACCAGTGTAGCATGTAGATGCTAAAGTACCAAGTTTGTTTTTAAAAAAATAATCTAATTTGAAGGAATTAGAATCTGAATGGATTGAAATCTGATGGAATTAGAATTTAAATGAATTATAATTTGTTTTTGTTTGGTTGACCGGAATGAAATGGAATGGAATGAAATTCATAATATAAATAATAATAATAATAATAATAATAATAATAATAATAATAATAATAATAATAATAATAATAATAATAATAATAATAATAATAATAATAGATAAAGATAATAATAATAATAATAATAATAATAATAATAATAATAATAATAATAATAATAATAACAATAATAATAATAATGATCATTCTGATTCTGAATAATAATAATAATAATAATAATAATAATAATAATAATAATAATAATAATAATAATAATAATAATAATAATAATAATAATAATAATAATAATAATAATAATAATAATAATAATAATAATAATAATAATAATAATAATAATAATAATAATAATAATAATAATAATAATAATAATAATAATAATAATAATAATAATAATAATAATAATAATAATAATAATAATAATAATAATAATAATAATAATAATAATAATAATAATAATAATAATAATAATAATAATAATAATAATAATAATAATAATAATAATAATAATAATAATAATAATAATAATAATAATAATAATAATAATAATAATAATAATAATAATAATAATAATAATAATAATAATAATAATAATAATAATAATAATAATAATAATAATAATAATAATAATAATAATAATAATAATAATAATAATAATAATAATAATAATAATAATAATAATAATAATAATAATAATAATAATAATAATAATAATAATAATAATAATAATAATAATAATAATAATAATAATAATAATAATAATAATAATAATAATAATAATAATAATAATAATAATAATAATAATAATAATAATAATAATAATAATAATAATAATAATAATAATAATAATAATAATAATAATAATAATAATAATAATAATAATAATAATAATAATAATAATAATAATAATAATAATAATAATAATAATAATAATAATAATAATAATAATAATAATAATAATAATAATAATAATAATAATAATAATAATAATAATAATAATAATAATAATAATAATAATAATAATAATAATAATAATAATAATAATAATAATAATAATAATAATAATAATAATAATAATAATAATAATAATAATAATAATAATAATAATAATAATAATAATAATAATAATAATAATAATAATAATAATAATAATAATAATAATAATAATAATAATAATAATAATAATAATAATAATAATAATAATAATAATAATAATAATAATAATAATAATAATAATAATAATAATAATAATAATAATAATAATAATAATAATAATAATAATAATAATAATAATAATAATAATAATAATAATAATAATAATAATAATAATAATAATAATAATAATAATAATAATAATAATAATAATAATAATAATAATAATAATAATAATAATAATAATAATAATAATAATAATAATAATAATAATAATAATAATAATAATAATAATAATAATAATAATAATAATAATAATAATAATAATAATAATAATAATAATAATAATAATAATAATAATAATAATAATAATAATAATAATAATAATAATAATAATAATAATAATAATAATAATAATAATAATAATAATAATAATAATAATAATAATAATAATAATAATAATAATAATAATAATAATAATAATAATAATAATAATAATAATAATAATAATAATAATAATAATAATAATAATAATAATAATAATAATAATAATAATAATAATAATAATAATAATAAATAATAATAATAATAATAATAATAATAATAATAATAATAATAATAATAATAATAATAATAATAATAATAATAATAATAATAAGACGATAATAATAATAAGTAATAATAATAATAATAATAATAATAATAATAATAATAATAATAATAATAATAATAATAATAATATAATAATTGCAATAATATAATAATATAATAATAATAATAATATAAAAGTTAGGCTCTGAATTCAGATTCCAATACCATCGTAAGGAAAAGGAATTGGAATCCTTCGAATTCCATCATATGAAGGAATTCAAGATTCCTTGGTTTGGTTGCCAATGAAATGAATTCCAAATGGAATTCATAATATAATAATAATAATAATAATTATAATATATTTTATAAAATTAAAATAGTATTTATAAGATAATAAATATTTTATTAACATTTATATTTTTTATAAATTATAAATTTTGTAGAAAACTCAAATGGAGGACTACACTTCAGATTGGCTTAGGGTGGTTCCTATCTCTGGGTTAGGCCAGACTATGAATGCGAGGACCTACCGATGTGTATTATGTTATCGGCTTGGCATTCCCCTATTCTCTGTTCAGATGCTGTGCTCAGCTTGTTCGAAGGTCTTTGTGGGGGATATTTATGGGGACCATGATGTATCTTGTGCTGGTATGATTGGTATTAAACATCGACATAATGTAGTTCGCGACACCCTTATTGACATCTGCACTCGATCGGGGATTTCAGTCCGCAAAGAAGTTGATATCGGACTTAGTGGAGACAGAGACAATCGCTTACGTCCTGCCGACGTTTTGTTATACTCGTGGGACAGGGGGCTTGATGTATGTGTTGATCTCACAGGGTCATCTCCCTTGACGCAAACTGGTATGATTGATTTTGTGCCTGGTCGTGTGGTCTCTGAAGCCGCACAACGTAAACGCGTCAAGTATGAGGCTAAGTGTGCTACCATTGGATATGGGTTTCTCCCCTTCTCTTTCTCTTCCTTTGGGGAACTTGAGAAGGATTCAGTGGCCCTATTGAAAAGGATTCGAAAGTTCTCCGTGACTCAAGACATTGGGGCGCGTGCTTCTACTCATATTTTTCATAGGATCGGTTTTGCTATAGCTAGAGGAGTGGGGGCTCAGATAGTATCGCGGCTCCCCTCTAATTTCTTGTAAGTTCTATGAAATTTTTAATGAAAGTGATGTTTATATAATAATAATAATAATAATAATAATAATAATAATAATTATTATTATAATTATAATTATAATTATAATTATAATATAAATAATAAATATAATATAATTATAATTAAATATAAATTAATTATATAATAAACTATATAATCACATAATAATAATTTTAGATGAGTTTTTTAACAAATCTTGAATTCCATTGGAATTCAAAACTTTCCATCAAATTTGCCAAGGAATCTTGAATTCCTTTATATGATGGAATTCGAAGGATTTCAATTCCTTTTCCTTACGAACCAAACAAGTCATGGAATAAATCTGAATTCCATTGTCAACCAAACAGATATGGAATGGAATTCAGATTCCAATTCTATCGAATTCCAACGAATTCTGCGAACCAAAAACCCCCTGAATCTACCTGCGACTTCCTTATATCCCCTGGTGTTGATAACTCCAAAAAAATCAATTTTGATCTTCTTATGTATCTCTAATATAATATATAAGAGAAAATTACATTTTTGGTCCCTCAAGTTGGCAAGATTTTCAGTTATTACCCTTAAGTGAATTAATTACAGAAAAAACCCTAAAGTTGGTCAATTTTTTCAGTTTTTACTCCGCGACCAAACGCCGTCTATTTGGTCCGTTAAGTGAGGGGCAGATTCGTCATTTCGCTCTCCTTCTTCTTCTTCCATACTCAAACACCACCAGATCTTCATAACATCATTCTTCAAATTAAAAAACCTACCATTTCCAATCCAATTAATAAAACCCCAAATCTATCAAACACACATCTATCATTAGTATCACCCATATCTATCAATATATTATATCTATGCTTGTAAATCTGTCAGCATCATCAAATCCATAGATACAAACAATTCAAACATGATTAAAAATATTCTTCTATACTTGTTAATCGTTTTATTTACTCTTCCAAATACAACCCTTGGTAACTTCTATTTCTCTCTTTTTTCTCTCTCTCTCTATATATATATATATATATATATATATATATAATAATAATAATAATAATAATAATAATAATAATAATAATAATAATAATAATAATAATAATAATAATAATAATAATATAATAATAACAACAACAATAATAACAATAATAATAATTACTCCATTAATTGATAAATAGTACGATTAAAGAAAAGTAATAATAATAATAATAATAATAATAATAATAATAATAATAATAATAATAATAATAATAATAATAATAATAATAAAAATAATAATAATAATAATAATAATAATAATAATAATAATAATAATAATAATAATAATAATAATAATAATAATAATAATAATAATAATAATAATAATAATAATAATAATAATAATAATAATAATAATAATAATAATAATAATAATAATAATAATAATAATAATAATAATAATAATAATAATAATAATAATAATAATAATAATAATAATAATAATAATAATAATAATAATAATAATAATAATAATAATAATAATAATAATAATAATAATAATAATAATAATAATAATAATAATAATAATAATAATAATAATAATAATAATAATAATAATAATAATAATAATAATAATAATAATAATAATAATAATAATAATAATAATAATAATAATAATAATAATAATAATAATAATAATAATAATAATAATAATAATAATAATAATAATAATAATAATAATAATAATAATAATAATAATAATAATAATAATAATAATAATAATAATAATAATAATAATAATAATAATATAATAATAACAACAACAATAATAACAATAATAATAATAATAATAATAAAATAATAATAATAATAATAATAATAATAATAATAATAATAATAATAATAATAATAATAATAATAATATTAATTATTGGTTCGGATTTTTCGGTTTTTTTATTTTTAATTTTCAAAACCGAAACCGAACCAAAACCTAATTCAAAATAAAAAAAACCAAACCAAAAACCAAATTAGAATTCGGTTCGGTTTCGGTTTAAAACCGAGAAAACCAAATATGAAAAACACAAATTCACCATTTTTTTTTGTCTAAGTTGTGTTCAACTAAAATAGGTTCATAATTTCAATTTTCACCAAAGTAATAAATTTAGACTTCAAACACAATATGGATAAATAAGTAACATAGTCATCGGCAAAGAAACTAGTTTTAGAAAGTAATGAAACAACTAAACTCTTGTTTGTCATCATTATTAAAAATTATTCATCAAGTTCTTCATTGTTTGTCAATTAATATTATCCATACAAAAAAGATATGTATTAAATATTTTTAAAAATACATAATAATAATATTAATTATTCGGTTTTTTCGGTTTAACCAAATTCATTATCATGTATCCATAACCAAACCAAAAACCAATTATATAATTCGGTTTCGGTTACAAACCAAACCCAAAACCAAATTCAAAAACGGTTTGGTTTTTTTCGGTTTTTTAAACGGTTCGGTTTACAGTTTAACTGGTTAAAAACCAAACGTGAACACCCCTACATATGTGTACATCTAATTTACACATGTAAATATATCACTTTTGCTAATAAATTATATCTGGTGACTATCAGATATGCACATGTGATTTAATAATTTGTTCTCATTTACTTTTTCATAACGACATTATTACATCTTCAAAATGTACATAGATGTACATATAATATGCATAGGTACATATGTTTACATCTAATTTACACATGTAAATATATCACTTTTGCTAATAAATTATATCTGGTGACTATCAGATATGCACATGTGATTTAATAATTTGTTCTCATTTACTTTTTCATAACGACATTATTACATCTTCAAAATGTACATAGATGTACATATAATATGCATAGGTACATATGTGTACATCTAATTTACACATGTAAATATATCACTTTTGCTAATAAATTATATCTGGTGACTATCAGATATGCACATGTGATTTAATAATTTGTTCTCATTTACTTTTTCATAACGACATTATTACATCTTCAAAATGTACATAGATGTACATATAATATGCATAGGTACATATGTTTACATCTAATTTACACATGTAAATATATCACTTTTGCTAATAAATTATATCTGGTGACTATCAGATATGCACATGTGATTTAATAATTTGTTCTCATTTACTTTTTCATAACGACATTATTACATCTTCAAAATGTACATAGATGTACATATAATATGCATAGGTACATATGTGTACATTTTCATAGTGTACATATAATTTACATAGGTACATATGTGTACGTAGGTACATATGATTTAAGAAAATTCTTATCATCAGTTTATATAAAATACCTAACCTTGTCTTTTTTTAATAAATAAAAATACACCGCGAAATATAAACCAAAAGACATCTAATTTAAAATATAAGGGGGAAGGGGGGGAGAGAACGGGAGAGCGTACTGAACGGCGAAATATGAACCAAAAGACATCTAATTTATAATAGTTTATGGGAATTATAAGCAGGTCAATTGCTACATAAGTACGTAGTTAATTAATGTAGGACATGTTATGGTGTTTTTGGTTTTTTAATCAGTAAAATCATATTAAATCATTAAACACCAATTGAAAATAACTTAGAGATTCACTAGTTAGATCACATAATACTAATGATTTAGTTGGCGTAAATTAAAAACATCAAATTAATTAAGCATTAAACCTTATTGGAGCATATGGAGAGATTTATGGGATTGTTTTTTAATTATTTTAATTTAAATAGTATATAACAAAAGTACAAAACGGTCCTCATATAAAAGAGTTCTCGCAGTTCTCGACAAATATTTAGTTCTCACAATAACTCAACTCTCTCTCTCTCTCTCTCTCTCTCTCTCTCTCTCTCTCTCTCTCTATATATATATATATATATATATATATATATATATATACATATATATAGATTTGAGTTTCTCTCGCGAGTTGCACTGCCACCACTCCCGCCGTTGTGTTCTTCAACCACCACCGACACTCCTGCCCCCATAGCTTTCAACCACCACCGTCACTCCTACTCCTTCCGCCACAACTTCAATCACCACCAGAACACCACCACAACTGTTCTTGATAGATCTAAAAAAGATGAGAGATACATTAAATTTTAGATCCATAATATTTTTGATAGATGTGAATTATAGATGTAAAAAGTTTTGATAGATGTTTTGATTAGATACTTAGATATTAGTTTGTTCGTGTGATTTTAGTTTTTGTTTCCAAATGTGTTTTTGATAGATATTTTTAATAGTTTTGTTGATGCGTTTTCTATATGATGATGATGTTATGGAAATATGGACATGAATTCTGAAAATAATGACTTTAATGATGATGGATAAGAAAATATTGAAAAAAACTTTAAGGAAATCTGGGGAAAAAAAGAAGCAAACATATTATGTTTTTGGTCCTTGGAAGAAGAAGAAGGAAAGCGAAATGACGAATCTGCCCCTCATTTAACGGACCAAATAGACGGCGTTTGGTCGCGGAGTAAAAACTGAAAAAATTGACCAACTTTAGGTTTTTTCTGTAATTAATTCACTTAAGGGCAATAACTGAAAATCTTGCCAACTTGAAGGACCAAAAATGTAATTTTCTCTATATATAACAAAGCATATGGGTTGGTGGCCTCTCACATACCACTGTAGCAGCTACTGTGACAGTACCAAGTTTTTTTTTTTCATTTTTAAAAACATAATCAAAAGAAAAGATAAATCTCTTATCACTCTAAATCTTCCTGCGACTTCACTGTATCCCCGGGTGTTAATAACTCCAATAAAATTGATTTTGATCTTCCTATGTATCTCGATCAAATTGATTTCGATCTTCCCCTCTGAATTTTGTCCACCCAAATTAAGTTAAGAATTAATTGTGTGTATAATTTGTACAATTATATTTTTTATTTTTCTATTTTTTAGATTTTCAGCTAGTGAAGGAGATGATGTCAAATGATTGTTAATTGCTACGATATAAACTCATCAAGTCCATGTAAACGAAACATATTTGAACACTTTTGTATTCAGGTAATTTGATCTACTTTGATTATAGGGTAAATTACACTTTTGGTCCCTGAACTTGATACGTTTTTCACTTTTAGTCACTAAACTTCAAAATTTGCAAATTATACACTAAACTTGCCACTTTTTTTCACTTTTGGTCACCGCGTCAACTTTGTTACCTTTCCTCCGTTAACTTGCCCAGATTCGTTAGATTTTTTTTTTTTTTTTTTTTTTTTTTTTTTTTTTTTTTTTTTTTTTTTTTTTTTTTTTTTTTTTTTTCTTTTTTTTTTTTTTTTTTTTTTTTTTTTTTTTTTTTTTTTTTTTTTTTTTTTTTTTTTTTTTTTTTTTTTTTTTTTTTTTTTTTTTTTTTTTTTTTTTTTTTTTTTTTTTTTTTTTTTTTTTTTTTTTTTTTTTTTTTTTTTTTTTTTTTTTTTTTTTTTTTTTTTTTTTTTTTTTTTTTTTTTTTTTTTTTTTTTTTTTTTTTTTTTTTTTTTTTTTTTTTTTTTTTTTTTTTTTTTTTTTTTTTTTTTTTTTTTTTTTTTTTTTTTTTTTTTTTTTTTTTTTTTTTTTTTTTTTTTTTTTTTTTTTTTTTTTTTTTTTTTTTTTTTTTTTTTTTTTTTTTTTTTTTTTTTTTTTTTTTTTTTTTTTTTTTTTTTTTTTTTTTTTTTTTTTTTTTTTTTTTTTTTTTTTTTTTTTTTTTTTTTTTTTTTTTTTTTTTTTTTTTTTTTTTTTTTTTTTTTTTTTTTTTTTTTTTTTTTTTTTTTTTTTTTTTTTTTTTTTTTTTTTTTTTTTTTTTTTTTTTTTTTTTTTTTTTTTTTTTTTTTTTTTTTTTTTTTTTTTTTTTTTTTTTTTTTTTTTTTTTTTTTTTTTTTTTTTTTTTTTTTTTTTTTTTTTTTTTTTTTTTTTTTTTTTTTTTTTTTTTTTTTTTTTTTTTTTTTTTTTTTTTTTTTTTTTTTTTTTTTTTTTTTTTTTTTTTTTTTTTTTTTTTTTTTTTTTTTTTTTTTTTTTTTTTTTTTTTTTTTTTTTTTTTTTTTTTTTTTTTTTTTTTTTTTTTTTTTTTTTTTTTTTTTTTTTTTTTTTTTTTTTTTTTTTTTTTTTTTTTTTTTTTTTTTTTTTTTTTTTTTTTTTTTTTTTTTTTTTTTTTTTTTTTTTTTTTTTTTTTTTTTTTTTTTTTTTTTTTTTTTTTTTTCCAGTTTTCGTCCTTTTCATTTATTTCATTATTAAAAGTGATAATCGATGAAAAGTACATTCAAAACTCAATCCATTTATATGATTTATTACAAATTTATATAACACAAACAAAAATATTTACGGTTAAATCATAAGGCGTTATCGATTATTCAGAGAAAAAAAATCTAGAACACGTTACTCCGGATAACCGTTACAATATCTTATTTTTATTATAGTTTAGCAATAGTTAATAAAATGAATTAAGGAAAACTATATAAATTTATATAACACAAACAAAAATATTTACAGTTAAAGTAGACATAAGAAGACTAAAAAATTCAAACAGAGGCACTAAAAAAATAAAAAAAAAAAAAAAAAAAAAAAAAAAAAAAAAAAAAAAAAAAAAAAAAAAAAAAAAAAAAAAAAAAAAAAAAAAAAAAAAAAAAAAAAAAAAAAAAAAAAAAAAAAAAAAAAAAAAAAAAAAAAAAAAAAAAAAAAAAAAAAAAAAAAAAAAAAAAAAAAAAAAAAAAAAAAAAAAAAAAAAAAAAAAAAAAAAAAAAAAAAAAAAAAAAAAAAAAAAAAAAAAAAAAAAAAAAAAAAAAAAAAAAAAAAAAAAAAAAAAAAAAAAAAAAAAAAAAAAAAAAAAAAAAAAAAAAAAAAAAAAAAAAAAAAAAAAAAAAAAAAAAAAAAAAAAAAAAAAAAAAAAAAAAAAAAAAAAAAAAAAAAAAAAAAAAAAAAAAAAAAAAAAAAAAAAAAAAAAAAAAAAAAAAAAAAAAAAAAAAAAAAAAAAAAAAAAAAAAAAAAAAAAAAAAAAAAAAAAAAAAAAAAAAAAAAAAAAAAAAAAAAAAAAAAAAAAAAAAAAAAAAAAAAAAAAAAAAAAAAAAAAAAAAAAAAAAAAAAAAAAAAAAAAAAAAAAAAAAAAAAAAAAAAAAAAAAAAAAAAAAAAAAAAAAAAAAAAAAAAAAAAAAAAAAAAAAAAAAAAAAAAAAAAAAAAAAAAAAAAAAAAAAAAAAAAAAAAAAAAAAAAAAAAAAAAAAAAAAAAAAAAAAAAAAAAAAAAAAAAAAAAAAAAAAAAAAAAAAAAAAAAAAAAAAAAAAAAAAAAAAAAAAAAAAAAAAAAAAAAAAAAAAAAAAAAAAAAAAAAAAAAAAAAAAAAAAAAAAAAAAAAAAAAAAAAAAAAAAAAAAAAAAAAAAAAAAAAAAAAAAAAAAAAAAAAAAAAAAAAAAAAAAAAAAAAAAAAAAAAAAAAAAAAAAAAAAAAAAAAAAAAAAAAAAAAAAAAAAAAAAAAAAAAAAAAAAAAAAAAAAAAAAAAAAAAAAAAAAAAAAAAAAAAAAAAAAAAAAAAAAAAAAAAAAAAAAAAAAAAAAAAAAAAAAAAAAAAAAAAAAAAAAAAAAAAAAAAAAAAAAAAAAAAAAAAAAAAAAAAAAAAAAAAAAAAAAAAAAAAAAAAAAAAAAAAAAAAAAAAAAAAAAAAAAAAAAAAAAAAAAAAAAAAAAAAAAAAAAAAAAAAAAAAAAAAAAAAAAAAAAAAAAAAAAAAAAAAAAAAAAAAAAAAAAAAAAAAAAAAAAAAAAAAAAAAAAAAAAAAAAAAAAAAAAAAAAAAAAAAAAAAAAAAAAAAAAAAAAAAAAAAAAAAAAAAAAAAAAAAAAAAAAAAAAAAAAAAAAAAAAAAAAAAAAAAAAAAAAAAAAAAAAAAAAAAAAAAAAAAAAAAAAAAAAAAAAAAAAAAAAAAAAAAAAAAAAAAAAAAAAAAAAAAAAAAAAAAAAAAAAAAAAAAAAAAAAAAAAAAAAAAAAAAAAAAAAAAAAAAAAAAAAAAAAAAAAAAAAAAAAAAAAAAAAAAAAAAAAAAAAAAAAAAAAAAAAAAAAAAAAAAAAAAAAAAAAAAAAAAAAAAAAAAAAAAAAAAAAAAAAAAAAAAAAAAAAAAAAAAAAAAAAAAAAAAAAAAAAAAAAAAAAAAAAAAAAAAAAAAAAAAAAAAAAAAAAAAAAAAAAAAAAAAAAAAAAAAAAAAAAAAAAAATACAATGAAATTCATTGACGAGTATTGCATTTCAATATATATGAAAATGTTGTGAGCTGATTTAATGAAAATGTCGAGCATGGCCGTCAAAGAAATCACACAATATAGCTACAGTTACATTGTAGATGCTGATGTTTTAAAGGCTTCGATCAAGTTTCTTGATATAATAGAAATGTGTTTAACTTGATTCAAGATCAACAAAATTTAGATTAGACGAGGTATATAGATGTAATATTATGACTGCCCTTGCAATGTTTATCTCATTTTAATACACTGATTTCATTCTTCCAAATACACATGGGCAACTAGGCAATATGGGTAAATTATGGAATTTAGTTATAAGTCCATCTCAATCATGATTGGAGAATTAAGTATGTGTCTCCGAATGATGAATACTGATTTCATGTTTCAGTGCCTTTGGCTTGTGGCAAAGTTTTAGTTCTTTAACCTTTATATATTATATTCATGCGGTGTTATTTTAATTTTGGTAACCTTAAACCTTAATCTTTTGATGTTGGGTTTTAGAAAGAGTGAATTTAATCGGGGAGCACATCGATCGTAAGTGTTTCCCATGGCCATTAGGCAACACACGATAGTAGCAATTCGAAAGCCGGATGCAGGGGAATCTGAAAAGCTTATGAGGATTGCAAATGTCAATGAAAAGTACACAATGAGTACATATGCTGTTGATCCTAACCAGCTAAATCGCCTTTTTATGTTGCAAAACAGAACTTTTGCTTGCAGTTGCTGTTCTTGCTTTTGCTGAATGTTGTCAACTACTTTCATGATACGACATCAACTAAAAAGTAATGCTCTTTTTGTTAAAATATGAGCACATAAACAAATAACAATTCACGAGTACGCAGCGGAAAGGAACGTATATGTAATACTATTAATTAACAAAGAGAGAATCGAAACGTGTACCTTTGCGCAAAGCTTCCAATAATATTATTAATAATAAGATTATTATTATTTAGGGTTTAAAGTAAAACCCCTCTACGATCGCACACACGACACGTCGAACAATACCCGAAGATTGCTAGATCTTAAATCACCAAAAGCCAAAAACTCCATAGTTTGCTTTTATTTGTTTAATCGTTGTACACAAGAAAAACACAAGTATGTGTTTCTGCCAACAAACTAAAACTCACGAACCAAAATATATAATAAAATAATATTGTGATACATGTGGGTTTCTAGTTTTTGGTTTTGTGTTTCGATCGAGAGAGTCAAAACCGAATATATGTTTTGATATTTTTCGATTCGAGAGAACCGAAACTTTTGAGTTAGTTTTTTTTAGGGTTTTTATTATTAGGATATATATAGGGTATAAATATATCCCTAATAACTTAACCTTCAAGCTAACCTCTTTTGACTTGGACTAGGTTTAATTAATAATTACATTAATTATTAATTAATATTTAATAATTAATAATACATAATTATTAACTAATAAATAATTCTAATTAACATATCTAGTTAATAATGTCCAATTATCATTTCTCTCCATTTTTGTGATTATAAATATGTAGATACAATATATACATATTACCGGATATCTAAGTGTCAACGCGTGTGACCCCGTAGGCTTAAATAATTTCCGGACATGCGTTTATTATAACGTGATCACATACCAACAGCTCCCACTTGAGCATGTTATATAAAGGCAATAACATTGGTTAGCGTCTAGCAACACGACAATGCTCCCGGAAATATTTAAGTATAGTTTCTTAAAGTATCATTTGAAATGATTTAGTCTTTATTATCCCTTTGTTTCAGATACCCTTGTTAATTATGAATATGGATCAATGTCATTTCATAATTTAACGATTCTGTTTCTCATTTCTACAATTAATAAAGATTACCAAATTAATCAAGACATCCTCTTGAGTTCATTTGGGTATGCGCATACAAACATCTTAATTAATCAATGAGGGCGCCAAATGGTATCATACTTCAGTTGCAAATTGAAGGAACAAATCCTATATTGACTACACGTGTTAGTCATGTCGTTTCAATACATTTATGAAAATAGCCCTTTATTACTACCTTGTTCAGGACAGTTAGAACTATATCAAGAAAATGCAATCCACACATGCATAACCTGCTTGTATCTCAAGTCTAAGGATAAATAAAGTAACCATTTCACGAATTTCACTTAATGACGTCGATCCATAAAATGATAATTCGTTAAGTGGGGTAAGTCCGATATGCATCTCTATGGATACCATGTGAGTTTGGCAGGACCATCTTCAAAATATTCCCTAAATATTTAACCAATCTCTCAGATTTGTCTTAGTTTAACTATATTCCCATATAGTTAATCGACAATAGACATTTAGAATATTTAAAATATTCATGGATTTAAACATGCAAATATAGGACACAATCATTTGAAAAAAAACTCACGAACCAAAATATATAATAAAATAATATTGTGATACATGTGGGTTTCTAGTTTTTGGTTTTGTGTTTCGATCGAGAGAGTCAAAACCGAATATATGTTTTGATATTTTTCGATTCGAGAGAACCGAAACTTTTGAGTTAGTTTTTTTTTAAGGTTTTTATTATTAGGATATATATATAAATTATTTTTTTTTTTTTTTTTTTTTTTTTTTTTTTTTTTTTTTTTTTTTTTTTTTTTTTTTTTTTTTTTTTTTTTTTTTTTTTTTTTTTTTTTTTTTTTTTTTTTTTTTTTTTTTTTTTTTTTTTTTTTTTTTTTTTTTTTTTTTTTTTTTTTTTTTTTTTTTTTTTTTTTTTTTTTTTTTTTTTTTTTTTTTTTTTTTTTTTTTTTTTTTTTTTTTTTTTTTTTTTTTTTTTTTTTTTTTTTTTTTTTTTTTTTTTTTTTTTTTTTTTTTTTTTTTTTTTTTTTTTTTTTTTTTTTTTTTTTTTTTTTTTTTTTTTTTTTTTTTTTTTTTTTTTTTTTTTTTTTTTTTTTTTTTTTTTTTTTTTTTTTTTTTTTTTTTTTTTTTTTTTTTTTTTTTTTTTTTTTTTTTTTTTTTTTTTTTTTTTTTTTTTTTTTTTTTTTTTTTTTTTTTTTTTTTTTTTTTTTTTTTTTTTTTTTTTTTTTTTTTTTTTTTTTTTTTTTTTTTTTTTTTTTTTTTTTTTTTTTTTTTTTTTTTTTTTTTTTTTTTTTTTTTTTTTTTTTTTTTTTTTTTTTTTTTTTTTTTTTTTTTTTTTTTTTTTTTTTTTTTTTTTTTTTTTTTTTTTTTTTTTTTTTTTTTTTTTTTTTTTTTTTTTTTTTTTTTTTTTTTTTTTTTTTTTTTTTTTTTTTTTTTTTTTTTTTTTTTTTTTTTTTTTTTTTTTTTTTTTTTTTTTTTTTTTTTTTTTTTTTTTTTTTTTTTTTTTTTTTTTTTTTTTTTTTTTTTTTTTTTTTTTTTTTTTTTTTTTTTTTTTTTTTTTTTTTTTTTTTTTTTTTTTTTTTTTTTTTTTTTTTTTTTTTTTTTTTTTTTTTTTTTTTTTTTTTTTTTTTTTTTTTTTTTTTTTTTTTTTTTTTTTTTTTTTTTTTTTTTTTTTTTTTTTTTTTTTTTTTTTTTTTTTTTTTTTTTTTTTTTTTTTTTTTTTTTTTTTTTTTTTTTTTTTTTTTTTTTTTTTTTTTTTTTTTTTTTTTTTTTTTTTTTTTTTTTTTTTTTTTTTTTTTTTTTTTTTTTTTTTTTTTTTTTTTTTTTTTTTTTTTTTTTTTTTTTTTTTTTTTTTTTTTTTTTTTTTTTTTTTTTTTTTTTTTTTTTTTTTTTTTTTTTTTTTTTTTTTTTTTTTTTTTTTTTTTTTTTTTTTTTTTTTTTTTTTTTTTTTTTTTTTTTTTTTTTTTTTTTTTTTTTTTTTTTTATGCATCTTTATGGATACCATGTGAGTTTGGCAGGACCATCTTCAAAATATTCCCTAAATATTTAACCAATCTCTCAGATTTGTCTTAGTTTAACTATATTCCCATATAGTTAATCGACAATGAACATTTAGAATATTTAAAATATTCATGGATTTAAACATGCAAATATAGGACACAATTATTATTGAAATGAAATCACTCATACCAAGTATATAATTCATTTATTGAAATAATAATTGTTTAACATCCCATTATCCAAATACCAATCACAGATTTACATGAGATAACCAGCTAGTTTAAGACCTATGCCCTTGGCACGCTTATTGAGCTTTCCTTTTAACAAAGCCTTTGTAAAAGGATCAGCTTAGTTATAATCTGTGTGAACTTTGAGTATCTTGATTTCTCCTAGTACGATTTGTTCACGTGCAAAGTGATATCGTCTAGGATAATGTCTGGCACCTTTCTGAACTCCGGGTTCATTGGCAATGATAATAGCTCCCGTATTATCACAGTACAGATCCATGGGTGAGTTATTTGAGGGCATCACGTTAAAACCCAAAAATAAACTTCCTAATCCAGACAACTTTCATGGCGGCTTCTTGAGGCGGCAATATACTCAGACTCTGTCGCATACATAGCAACTGTGGTTTGCTTCTAGCTCTTGCATTCCACCGTGCCTTCATTTAAAACGAAGACTTATCCCGACTGATATTTTGAATCATCTTTATCAGTCTGAAATCCAACATCACAGTATCTATTCACTTTGAATTCTGGATCGGGATTTCAACTATACACCAGAAAATCTTTAGTAGCACATATGTACTTAAGAATATTGTTTACAGCAATCAAGTGATCATCACTTGAATTCTGTTAATATCGGCTAACGATATTTTGCGCGAACGCAATTTCAGGTCTAGTGCATCTTACCGCATACATAATAGATCCTACAGCCGAAGCATAAGGAACTCTTTGCATACGCTCCACCTTCTCAGGTGTAGAAGCACCGTTCTTGCTAGATAAATTAAGTCCTTCTTGCATTGGTACGAAACCACGCTTTAGAATTCTCTATCTTGAATCGCTTCAAGATCTTATCAATATAAGCACTTTGACTTAATCTAAACAACCGTTTACTTTTATCTCTATAGATCTTGATTCCAAGAATGAATGCTGCTTCACCCAAGTCTTTCATAGCAAAACACTTTCCAAGATGAGATTTAACGTCTTGCAACATTGGAATGTGATTTCCTATTATCAATATGTCATCTACATATAAGACAAGGAAAGTAACATTACTCCCACTAGCTTTGCGATATACACATGGCTCATCAGGATTTTGAGCAAAACCAAACCTTTTGATTTCCTCATCAAACCTTTTTATTCCAACTTCATGATGCTTGCTTTAAGTCCATAAATGGACCTTTGAAGCTTGCACACTTTGTTGGGATATTATAGATTGACAAAACCTTATGGTTGAACCATATAAACTTCCTCTTCTAGAAAAACATTCAAGAAAGCGGTTTTGACATCCATTTGCCATTTCTCATAGTCATAGTACGCCGCTATGGCTAAGATGATCCTAATAGCTCTAATGTCCGCAACGGGAGAAAAGGTCTCCTCATAGTCAACTCCATAAAGTTGAGTATAGCCTTTCGCCACAAGACGAGCTTTATAGGTGTGTATATTTCCATCCATGTCGGTCTTCTTCTTGAAGATCCATTTACACCCAACGGTTCTACCATTTGGTGGAAGATCAACCAAGCTCCAGACTTGATTATCTTTCATGGATTTCATTTCCACATTCGCAGCTTCAAGCCATTTTTCAGATTCCAGATCTGATAATGCAGTTTTGAAATTAGGAGGTTCATTTAAGTCTCCTAATATGTGTTCTTCAGATTCAACCATAAGATTTAATCTTTCACGAGCACGTATTGTCCTTGAGGACCTACGAATTGGAATCGCTTCATCTTCAACTTGAAGTTCATGAGATTCATCTCTTTGAACATTCCCCCCCCCCCAAGTTGATGATTGCTAGTATTTTCAGAAGTTGACACATCTTTCTTGAGCCTCATCAAGTTCAACAATCCTCCCACTGTCTTCTTGAGATATGAGTTTCCTTTCAAGGAACTCAGCATATCGAGATACCTTAACAGTGTTGTCGGTAGGAAAGTAGAAGTAGTAACCCATTGTTTCCTTTGGGTATCCTACAAAGATGCACTTAACAGATCTAGACTCAAGTTTGTCAGGCGTATCTCGTTTCACAAGTGCCTCACAACCCCAGACCTTTAAGTAAGACAAGTTGGGAACACTCCCATGCCACAATTCATGCGGTGTCTTGTCAACCTTCTTGGTTGGAACCATATTGAGAATGCGTGCAGCAATCTCTAGAGCATAATCCCAAAATGAAATGGGAGAGTTGTAAGGTTTATCATTTAATCTAACCATGTGTAACAAGGTTCGATTTCTCCTCTCAAATATACCATTATATAGGAGTAAGCTTGTTGGATAAATCCTCAAGCTTTTAGATAATCCTTAAACTTTTTGGCTTAAGTATTTTCCACCTCGATCCGAACAAAGAATCTTGATGGTTTTACCGAGTTGATTTCCTACTTCATTTTTAAACTCTTTGAATGTTTCAAAGACTTCATGTTTATGTTTAAGCAAATAAACATAACCATAATGACTGAAATCATTCATAAAAATGATGAAGTAGCTAGCACCTTTCCTTGACACATGTCTAAATGGGCTGCATACATCAATATGTATAAGTCCGAGTAGTTCATTAGCCCTCTCCGGTTTTATGCGGAAAAGGTATTGTCATCTTGCCGAAAACACAAGACATGCATTTGTCAAATGATTCATCATTTGTAAGATCCATTCACTTTGAAGTCTTTCAATGCTTTTCTTGCTAACTACAATTCCAAAGACACGCATTTATCAAATGATTCATCATTTGATTGTAAGATCTCTTCACTATGAAGATTTTCAATGCGGTTCTTGCTAATGATAATGCCAAAGACACACATTTATCAAATGATTCATCATTTGATTGTAAGATCTCTTCACTTGAAGATTTTCAATGCGTTCTTGCTAATGATAATGGCAAAGACACACATTTATCAAATGATTCATCATTTGTAAGATTCCTTCACTTTGAAGTCTTTCAATGCTTTTCTTGCTAACGACAATTCCAAAGACACGCATTTATCAAATGATTCATCATTTGTAAGATTCCTTCACTTTGAAGTCTTTCAATGCTTTTCTTGCTAACGACAATTCCAAAGACACGCATTTATCAAATGATTCATCATTTGTAAGATCCTTCACTTTGAAGTCTTTCAATGCTTTTCTTGCTAACGACAATTCCAAAGACACGCATTTATCAAATGATTCATCATTTGTAAGATCCTTCACTTTGAAGTCTTTCAATGCTTTTCTTGCTAACGACAATTCCAAAGACACGCATTTATCAAATGATTCATCATTTGTAAGATTCCTTCACTTTGAAGTCTTTCAATGCTTTTCTTGCTAACGACAATTCCAAAGACACGCATTTATCAAATGATTCATCATTTGTAAGATTCCTTCACTTTGAAGTCTTTCAATGCTTTTCTTGCTAACGACAATTCCAAAGACACGCATTTATCAAATGATTCATCATTTGTAAGATCCTTCACTTTGAAGTCTTTCAATGCTTTTCTTGCTAACGACAATTCCAAAGACACGCATTTATCAAATGATTCATCATTTGATTGTAAGATCCCTTCACTTTGAAGTCTTTCAATGCGTTTCTTGACAAAATAAACAAGATGACAATGTCAAAGATAGGTAGAGTCCAAGTTAGACTTTACTCTTTGCTATTGAATTATCATTTGAATTACATCAATACTTATAATTCAATTTTAGAAGATACTTGAAGAACCAGCTTGCTTCTTCTTCTAGTTCAACTCAGCTAGATACTTAGGACAATTCCTCTTCCAGTGTCTCACTTTAGCATAGTGATGACAAGCCTGGTCTTTAGCCGTATGCTCCTTTTGCCGAAGGGTCTTTTAAGGTTTTGAGACTGAAGCACCTTGCTTTCCCTTACCAAAGTTCTTGCCCTTAGCTTACGGTTGTGTTGCTTTCTGAACCTTTCCCCCCTTGATCATAAGAACTTGGGGTGTAGCAGATTTCTTTGGAAGCTTTTTCTCAAAGTACCTCTTTATCTTGAGTACTAGAGGACTAACCGGTGTTCCATACTCGTTTTTCAAGTCATGAAGTGTTTCAACAAGTTCAAACAATTCCACTCCAGCTTGTTTTCCATACATAGACTTGAGTTCTCTGATCATATCATACGAATTTTACAATTCGAACTGCTTTTTGAAACTCGGGAGTCATCAAACAAGCAACCTCATTATGTCTATTGAACTGAGTATTGTTTTTAGCCTTCTCTACAGTCGTAGCATTGGCACCCAGAACAGCGGGCATCTGCATTTCAAGGACATCAGATTTCTTCTCAGCTCTTAGAACGATTCTCAGCTGACAAAACCAGTCATTGAAGTTGGTTCCAGAAAGTATTTCCTTTCTAGCATCGACCTGAAAGCCGATTGGTGTATGTTTTGTGAAGGATTTGTTGCCATTTACAAAACAGATTCAAGTTCAATTATCGGTATTTTCGATAATTAATCCTTAAGAAATATAATTTACCCATGTTAAATTCATTT
Organism: Erigeron breviscapus; assembly: GCA_034093135.1. Classification (NCBI taxonomy): domain Eukaryota; kingdom Viridiplantae; phylum Streptophyta; class Magnoliopsida; order Asterales; family Asteraceae; genus Erigeron; species Erigeron breviscapus. The sequence goes on from CM067167.1 coordinate 281,776,144, forward strand.
AACAATTAATTTCATTAAGGCTAGGATCCAATTGACATACAATCATTTCATCTGTTGATCAGCTAGAAATGACGTACTCAAAAGGTAATCGACGATCAATAATTGCATTCATGCAATTCCTAGAGTTTATGGAACTTACAACAACACTTTAAAGGGGTGTTAAGTGTTTTGTAAACATGTTTTGTTCCATCTTATGCCACGGGTCAAGGATCTCACCTCTTAACTCGCTTTAAGTCACCCAATTAAGAACATGTAAATAGTCCACCACCGGTCTCACGGTGGAGTGGTAATCTACCTTGAAGAGATACAATTCGCCTACGGTCTCACGTAGGAGCGAAAAGCACTGGCAAGTGTTCTTAGCAAAGTGGGTGGCAATGACTTAACTTTGAATGGGTAATGCATTTGATGTGAATCAAAAGTTTATGTATGAAGACTCATGCAAATCTTCATAACATAATATTTAATAAAATCATTTGTATAGTCTTAACAACACAAGAGAGCTCGGTAGCTCCATTTGAACGCACAAAGAAGCGCAAGAGCAAAGGTTTGCGATAGACGCAATTAAAAACCCGCCCTTTTAGGAGGCTAACGCACTCCGACTTATACCTCTCTTAGAGTTTGTTCAAATGGGTGAGCCGGTGTATCTCAAGGTTGTAAGACTCCAATTTTATTAAAAAATCTCTATTTCGATAATTCTTAGTCAAGTTTATTTTTTTCCAAGAAACAATTTTGCATCACCTTTATACCTCAATAAATACGCAAAATAATAAACTTACTAACTATTAACAATTAATTACGCAACGAGTTAAGGTGGGCCACCTAAACATGGTCACTATGGTTCATGCATATGTCTAAAGTCGGCTCCCCCTTCCGAAGAAGAGGACCACATACATCAAGTTGCCTTGATTGCGTAAGCCTTTAAACAACTTAATTAGCAAGTAATTCACATAAACATACTGACTGGAAATTTCCAGTAGCTTCATGACCTGTTTATACTTGTTTCTGGTCAGAATCAAGCTTCGACCAGAACTAAAAAGTTGTAGCCCTATGAGTTGGGCATCTACAGTCCAAATATCAGCTTCTAACTCATTAAGGATTAAAAGATATGAATTTTTTAGTGAACTGTCACAAAGCAGAAAAATCACACGAAAAGTTCACATAATCACACAATTATCTAATAATTAACCCTAATTATTGGATCATTATGCTTAGCTTTTTATATCTAAATATCCAAGTAATAATCACAAGTAATTATGCATGAATTCCTTGTGATTTTACTTCTATTTAACAACTTTAAATATCAAGATACACAACATGCAATTTATATCTAATAAACATGTCAATTCACATACTCAAAACTTGCTATGAGAGTTTCAATTAACCATTAAATTAGGTTTAATTAATTAAACAAAACCCTTTTTATTTAATTAAAATCGAAATATAATAAAAATAAAGAAAATTTATAATTAATTAAATACAACCAACCCTAAACCCCCCTTCAAGTTTTGATCTTTGTAACTAATAGATCACATATGTGGCTCTGATACCACTGTTAGAATATGAGCACATAAACAAATAACAATTCACGAGTACGCAGCGGAAAGATCGTATATGTAATACTATTAATTAACAAAGAGAGAATCGAAACGTGTACCTTTGCGCAAAGCTTCCAATAATATTATTAATAATAAGATTATTATTATTTAGGGTTTAAAGTAAAACCCCTCTACGATCGCACACACGACACGTCGAACAATACCCGAAGATTGCTAGATCTTAAATCACCAAAAGCCAAAAACTCCATAGTTTGCTTTTATTTGTTTAATCGTTGTACACAAGAAAAACACAAGTATGTGTTTCTGCCAACAAACTAAAACTCACGAACCAAAATATATAATAAAATAATATTGTGATACATGTGGGTTTCTAGTTTTTGGTTTTGTGTTTCGATCGAGAGAGTCAAAACCGAATATATGTTTTGATATTTTTCGATTCGAGAGAACCGAAACTTTTGAGTTAGTTTTTTTTAGGGTTTTTATTATTAGGATATATGAGTTTTGTTCATTTGAGTCTAGTTTTTTCATGGAAACCAAGGGACAAATCCTAGCCATTGGATTATCCCCTCAAAAATAAATCCCTACCCTTTATCTCCCCTCCCCCTTCCCCTCGTCTCCTTCCCCCCACCGAACACACACACACACACACACACACAACTTCGCCGGAAAACTTCAAACGCCGATAAAACCTTCGTTCCTTCGAATTAGAACATCACACTTACACCAAAACACTCACAATCACACCGCGAACAAACCCTGACCAAAAATTAATCCGATCTATACTCGCCGGAAAACTTGAAAAACTCACCGGAAAATTAAAAACACTATAGCTTTGTTGTTTCTTCGAATTAATGCATGAAACTTGTACCAAATCACTCAGAAACACATTCCGCACAAACCCTAGCCAATAAACACTGTTTTCGAGCTCGCCGGAAAAATCACAGTGTCGTCGGAAAAATCACATTCCACCATCTCTTGGATCGCCGCCCATCAAATCCATACCATTCCCATATGCGTCCCTTGACGGTCAGTTTAGAAAATGTCGCCGGAGTAATTCACCGGAGTAATTCGCCGGAGTAACCAATCAAGCTTGATTGGCTTGACCAATCAAATATGATTGGACAATGTCGCCGGAGTAATTCACCGGAGTAACCAATCATGTTTGATTGGATTTTGATGATTGTTTGATCCAAGGGCTTAGATTAGTCCCTTGGTTTCCACCATTTTTTAAGGATCAATGTGAATACAACCCTTATATTTATAGGGTATATTTATATATGTAACACCCGTCGTTTAAAAATATGGGTTTTCAAAACTTTTCACCTACGGTGTTAAATTGCGGAAGTAAAGACTGTAAAAGTCAAAACCGATAAAAACATTTCGGTTACTGCATTTATTTGGTGTTACATGCCATATCAAACAATGTTCAAATGAAAACCCAACGGTTGCCCAACATAAAACAACCGTTCACATGTCACAACATAAATTCGACATTAAGTACGAAATGTAAATAAATGTCTAAGCAAAGAATCGTCTATGGATAACTAAGGCTCCTTCAATGAATCTACCCAAGCTCACACATCCTTCGTCTAATTCCATCAAGCTAAACCTGAGGGAACAACCACATTAAAGAAGCAAGTGTTAGCTATAAGAATAGCTAAGTAAGATAACACTTAATTAAAAGCATTTGTCCAATTAAAACAATCTTCATTATTAGGCAAGTTTTATTAGGCACAACACACATCACACGTTCACACATATACTGCATTTCAACTTCATATCAATTAGGATAATCATCCTAAATGTGCCTATCCTGCATTAGTTCACACATTGTCACACGTATCTTTGTTAACTGCATATAAGTGTGCCCTGCATCACACCCGACTGGATGATCAGTCAAAAGACTTCTCATCTTACGTCGTTAAGGAATGGCAAGCCAATCCAAGAGTAATCCGTATGTGGAGGTTGGTCAAACCTCTCGTATTACTCGCCCTGCGTTATAAAGACCATGTTGCGAGGAGCCACCCAAGCAACAACTGCATTAACGCACTCATCCGGCTAAGACAAGTACGGGTTAAGCTTAACACTTTCCCTGCATTAGTTTTATGAGCTCAATTTCACACATATAGATTGGGTCCCTGCATTCCCAAACATTCACACACATATAGTCTAGGTAACACACATTCCTAGACATTCACACACTTTAACTTCATTACGTTTGGATCCTTAGATGTGCAAGTGACATAGTAACCTAGCAAGTCTAGTGAGCTAGGCGTACAAGTCAAGCATGCATATCACCCATCAACTTCATTTCTATATATCATGCATATCGAGATACTTCATTAAACTACATCAACTGCATAGCTACATACTACATTAAGCAATACTACATTACACTACAATAGGGACTGCATCTCAGGTCTTATGGTCAACTGCATAACCCATAATACCTCCCAAGTAACCCATATGCCCACATGCAATATAAAGATACCGAATGGAAGTGTTTACGATTTAAAACCAGCTTTTAGTTGATCCCCCAGCGTGTCAAAGTAGTGTATCTTACCTGGTAGTAGTATGTGCGCGCAAACAAAAGCTAACAGTGCTTAATAGTAATCCCCGACACCTATCGTACATTAACATTAAATATAAGTCATTTGGGACCTTATCGAACTTAGTTTTGTTCTTAAACCTCACTTTAGCTTCAAAACGAATTTAACCAACGAATTTGGCTTCAAACGAAGATGAACTTCGTTTGCCAAACGAATTTAGACCTCATAAAACGAATTTAGATTAACTGGAACGAATTTGGACTTTCCTTAACAAACGAATTTGAACTTCATATGAGCAAACGAATTTGAGTTTCATTTTGACAAACGAACATAAGCTCCTATCAAACGAAATTAGTTCCAAATGATTTTAGGCTGTCAACATCAAACGAATTTGGCCTCAAACGAAGTTAAACTTCGTTGGGGCAAACGAATTTAGATTTGCAGGAACGAATTTGTCATCAGCAAACGGATTTAAGCTTATTTTCGACCAGAATTCATAAAACGACTTCGTTCTTCATTTTTCCAGAAATCAATCAACTTTGGCTTCACCCAAAACATGTTTTTGACCTACATAGACCTCTTTTGATCATCAAGATCGATTACAAACTCGTTTGACATCGTTTAGAACATTAATTGGCTTAAACATAATATAAACCCTAACTTAATCAAAACCCCTTTCAAAAATCAGATTTAATTCGTTAATATATGACCTTTGAATCTGAAATACAAATAATAATCGTGGATTACCTGCATCAATGATAGCCAAACAGATTCAATGCAAAACACTTGATTGTATGACCCAAAACTTGTAGATTTTGCTAAAGGATTCAAGAAAGGTTTGGAATATACTTTGTGTTTGTCTTTTAATTATGTTTAGGCTGGAAACTAACCCTAGATTAGGCTAATCCCACCCTAAACCCGTTTTTAACTTTTCACCTTTGGCAAAATTAGTCCCTGGACTTCATATAAGCATTATTTCACTTTACAACACCTATTGGGGATACATATAACACACTAAAGCACTTTCGCACACTACATAGGCCTTTTACACATCTTTAAGTCCACTTTATTGTCACTCATTAAAGATAATTAAATCTCACATATAGGGCACATAAACACATAAACACACATTTTTACCACATAACTTATCACGGACTTAGAATTTGACCTAACGACGTTAGTCAACACATACGATTAAGTTTTGGGATGTTACAATTACCTCCCCCTTAAGAGGATTCCGTCCCCGGAATCACTTCACCATCAAAAAGGTGGGGATAGGTCTCCCGCATTACGGACTCGGTCTCCCAAGTCAAGCTTTCTCCATGATTATGCTTCCACTTTATCAAGACAAGATCTATCACTTTCCTGCGTAACTTCTTTTGCTTCCTTCCAAGTATTGCCACCGGTTCTTCAACCATTCTTCATTGGGTCAATGCTCACATCTTGAATTGGAATCACACTTGACTCCTCGGCTAGACACTTTCTTAGGTAGGATACATGAAAGGTGTTGTGAATTCCATCCAATTCTGGAGGTAATTCCAACTGATATGCTACATCCTTAATGCGTTTCAAGATTTTAAAAGGTCCAATAAATCTTGGACTTAACTTGCCCTTCTTTCCAAATCGGATTACTCCTTTCCATGGTGACACTTTCAGCATCACTAAGTCACCTACATTAAACTCCATTGGTCTCCTTTTCTTATCTGCATAAGTTTTCTGCCTTTCTCTGGCCACACGTAAAGCTTCTTTAGCTACATTAACTTTCTCAGCGGAGATTTCAATAATTTCGAGACCGGTTAACTGCTTTTCACCGGGCTCCATCCAACAACTTGGAGTCCTACATCTCCTTCCATATAACATTTCAAATGGTGGCATTCCAATACTTGCATGGTGACTATTATTATAAGCAAATTCAATCAACTTCAAGTGTTCATCCATGCTCCACCATAGTCTAGTACACACGTTCTCAACATATCCTCTAAGGTTTGGATGGTTCTCTCACTTTGCCCATCGTTTTGAGGATGATAGGCGGTACTCAAGTTCACTCTAGTACCCAATTCTCGTTGAAGATCCTTCCAAAATTTAGACACAAATCTAGTGTCCCTATCCGAGACAATAGACAATGGAACTCCATGTTTCGAGACAACTTCATCTATATACATCTTTGCCATCTTCTTTAAAGGCACATCTTGTCGGGTAGCTAGAAAATGAGCACTCTTCGTCAATCTATCTACAATCACCCAAATCATATCATTCCCTTTCGGCGTTTTCGGTAGCTTCGTTACAAAGTCCATCGTGATATGATCCCATTTCCACTCGGGAACGTCTAATTGATGCAACAAACCATACGGCTTTTTATGGTCCGTTTTCACACGTGCACATGTCAAACACTTTGCTACAAAATGAGCTACTTCACCTTTAATATCCGGCCACCAATACATCGGCTTCAAATCTGCATACATTTTGGTGACACCGGGATGCATCGAATACCTACTTCTATGAGCCTCTTCAAGGATCAACTCCCGGTTACCACCAAGCAGTGGCACCCAAATACGACCCTTGTATATTTTAAACCCACGGCTATTAGTCTCCATCACAAGTCGTTTCTTCTTCCCAATACTCTCTTTATCAATATTATCCTTCATTAATGCCATCTCTTGTGCTTCTTTAATTCGATCTAATAGACCCGACTTGGCTTGTACTTGCATGCTCATCAACTTACAAGAAGAGCTTTGCACTTTCCTACTTAGTGCATCCGCCACTACATTGGCTTTACCCGGATGGTATTTATTTCACAATCATAGTCTTTAAGTAATTCCATCCACCTTCTTTGTCTCACATTCATCTCCTTTTGAGTAAACATATATTGTAAACTCTTATGGTCGGTGAAAAGTGTGCATTTAGTACCATATAAGTAATGTCTCCATAATTTCAATGCAAACACAACCGCCGCTAGCTCAAGATCATGGGTAGGGTAATTCTTCTCATGAGGCTTCAGCTGACGTGAAGCATAGGCAATCACTTTGTCTCTCTGCATTAAGACACAACCCAAACCCGTAATAGAAGCATCGCTATATACCACTAAATCATCAGTACCTTCAGGCAAGGCAAGGATAGGAGCTTCACACAACTTCTTTTTCAACGTTTGGAATGCATTTTCCTGCTTTTCAGTCCACTCGTACTTCACACCCTTCTTTGTTAATTCCGTCATAGGCTTGGCTATTCGAGAAAAATCCTGAATAAACCTTCTATAATACCCAGCCAAACCAAGAAAACTCTTAATCTCGGTAGGAGTCTTTGGCTGCTCCCACTTTGAAACAGCTTCAATCTTTGAAGGATCTACTTTAATACCTTCTGATGTAATAACATGACCAAGAAACTGCACTTCTCGGAGCCAAAACTCACATTTAGAAAACTTTGCGTACAACTTCTTCTCCCTCAACACCTCCAAAACTGCTTTCAAATGCTCACGGTGTTCATCCTCTGACTTAGAATAGATCAAAATATCGTCAATAAACACAATAACAAAATGATCTAGAAAGGGGCGGCATACCCGATTCATTAAGTCCATAAATGCGGCTGGAGCATTGGTCAACCCAAATGGCATGACCAAGAACTCATAATGACCATATCTAGTCCGGAAAGCTGTCTTTGCTACATCTTCCTTCTTTACCTTCAACTGATGATAACCGGACCGCAAATCAATCTTTGAAAAATACGAAGCACCATGTAGTTGATCAAAAAGATCATCAATTCTCGGGAGAGGATACTTGTTCTTGACCGTTCGTTTGTTCAACTCACGATAGTCAATACACATGCGCATCGATCCATCCTTCTTCTTAACAAAGAGAACCGGAGCTCCCCAAGGCGAGGAACTAGGTTGTATGAACCCCTTGTCAAGTAACTCCTGAAGTTGCGTCATTAATTCCTTCATTTCTGTAGGAGCTAATCGGTAAGGTGCTTTAGCAACGAGTGTAGCACCGGGAATAAGATCTATCTGAAAAGTAACTTCACGATCGGGAGGAATACCGGGTAGATCATCGGGAAACACATCGGGGAAATTGGATACTACATCAACACTAGCGATTGGAGACTTCTCTTTCCTTGCATCAATGACATAAGCCAAGAAATGGCTCTTGTTTTTCCTTATACATTTAATAGCTTTCATCATACTAATAATCTTTATTCCTCCTCTCTTCTTGTCTCCATACACCGCTATCACTTTACCCTCGGATATAGGCAATCGAATTATCTTTTGGGAACATAAAATACTAGCCTCATTTCTAGCCAACCAATCCATACCAATCACTACATCAAAACACCTAAGGTAGTAGGCAATAGTTGGACTGGAAAAGAACGACCTTCAATCTCAATCTCACAATCGTCATAACCCACACGTATATTATTAACCGTACCATTAGCAATTTCTACCTCTAATGAACAATCTAAGGAGTAGTGACTCTTTCTAGCTTAGGAGCAAATAATGTGGACACAAACGACCTATTTGCACCTGAATCAAATAAAACAGAGGCAGGCTTTGAGTTAACAAGGAAAGTACCACATACCACTTCATCGTTGTTCCTTGCATCATCAACCGTCATTTGAAGAGCTCTCACTTTTGTTGCTGTCGTGGCGATCTTCTTTCCATCATTCTTCATCTGAGGACAATCGGCAATGAGATGACCCGTTTCTTGGCACTTGTAGCAACGAGTCTTGTCCCTACATTCAGTTGCAAGATGTCCCGACTTCCCACACTTATGGCACCTTCTTGTCTTGTCGGTACAATGCCCTTCATGAATTGTCTTGCAAAATGTACACCATGAACCAATCTTCTTTTTATCCTTGTCACCACGCGAACTACCACTTCCACGGAACTTCTTATTATTATTGTTATTGGAAGACCAATTTGACCTTCTTTTAAACCCCGACTTCTTATCATCACTTTTCTCAACCTTCTTGTCCGAAGCGAAATCATCGTCAAGCTTCTTAGACTCCTTGATAGCTTCAGTCAGAGTCTTGTGCTGCCTGCAGATACCTCGATAACTCGGAGGCAAACCATCAACATAGCAAGCAACCTGATCTACATCAGTACGGAATAAATGACCCACGAACTTCATCTTCTCCATGAAGGAACGAGCATACTCGTTGACCTTTCTGACTTCAGCCGTTAAGGCACGAAACTCCTTTTCCATCTTACGCTGCTCATGAACCCCAATATATTCCTCAATGAATTTCTGCTTAAAGTTAGCCCACGAGATAGCAGATACCATAGCTGGAGTCATCGAAATAGTAATGCTCTTCCACCAATCCCGAGCACCTTCTTTCAACATTCGACTAGCGCACAACACCTTCTTATCCTCTGGACAGTCACAGGCTTCAAAGACCATCTCCGTATCATCGAGCCATTCCATGCAACCCACTGCATTAAGGGTTCCATCAAACTTCTGACCTCCACACTTCTGGAAACTTTCAACTTAAACCGAGGGGCTTGAACGACATTAGGAGTAACCACAACGGCATTTGCAGGGGGAACAACAACATCATCGACCGGTGGCTCAGAGTGGTGAGAAGGCACTGAATAGTTGCCATTAGTTCCTTCAGCATTTTCAGCAAGAGCGTTGTTCAATTGCTCCTGTGTCTGGGCCAATTGGGTCTGGAGAGTCCGTACGAGATTGTACAACTCAGCCGTGTTAGGGATTTGTTCCACCACTTCCTCGTTAACCCTAGGTGGATTGCCGGGAGGTGGAGGCATAGGACCCAATGAGCCTTGCTGATTGACCTGGCAGGGATTTCCTCGATTTCTATTTGCATTGGCTGCAACAGCAGCAGCAGCATTGGCAGCGCCTGCACCTGGATGGACAGGTGGGGTAATGCTAGCGAGTAGCTCCATCACGTCGGAAGTTGCGGTTGCGAGTGTTAACCATTTTCCTTTAATAAAAAGGTAGAGTCGATAAGCGCAAGTTAAAGCAAAATGCTTGTTAAGATAAGGCTAAAGCATATCATCGTAACGTAAACATCTCATAAGCCCTATCGCACTCGCACTCGTCCCAACCCATCCTATATCATCTTTCATTAAAACTAAGGCATCCTACAATTACCTAGCATGCATATCTTAAGTTTAAGTCCAAATCCTATGGTTAATAGGCCTTGGTTCACTTAAACCACTTCTCTGATACCAACTTGTAACACCCGTCGTTTAAAATATGGGTTTTCAAAACTTTTCACCTAACGGTGTTAAATTGCGGAAGTAAAGACTGTAAAAGTCAAAACCGATAAAATCATTTCGGTTGCTGCATTTATTTGGTGTTACATGCCATATCAAACAATAGTTCAAATGAAAACCCAACGGTTGCCCAACATAAAACAACCGTTCACATGTCACCACATAAATTCGACATTAAGTACGAAATGTAAATAAATGTCTAAGCAAAGAATCGTCTATGGATAACTAAGGCTCCTTCAATGAATCTACCAAGCTCACACATCCTTCGTCTAATTCCATCAAGCTAAACCTGAGGGAACAACCACATTAAAGAAGCAAGTGTTAGCTATAAGAATAGCTAAGTAAGATAACACTTAATTAAAAGCATTTGTCCAATTAAAAACAATCTTCATTATTAGACAAGTTTTATTAGGCACAACACACATCACACGTTCACACATATACTGCATTTCAACTTCATATCAATTAGGATAATCATCCTAAATGTGCCTATCCTGCATTAGTTCACACATTGTCACACGTATCTTTGTTAACTGCATATAAGTGTGCCCTGCATCACACCCGACTGGATGATCAGTCAAAAGACTTCTCATCTTACGTCGTTAAGGAGTGGCAAGTCAATCCAAGAGTAATCCGTATGTGGAGGTTGGTCAAACCTCTCGTATTACTCGCCCTGCGTTATAAAGACCATGTTGCGAGGAGCCACCCAAGCAACAACTACATCAACGCACTCATCCGGCTAAGACAAGTACGGGTTAAGCTTAACACTTTCCCTGCATTAGTTTTATGAGCTCAATTTCACACATATAGATTGGGTCCCTGCATTCCCAAACATTCACACACATATAGTCTAGGTAACACACATTCCTAGACATTCACACACTTTAACTTCATTACGTTTGGATCCTTAGATGTGCAAGTGACATAGTAACCTAGCAAGTCTAGTGAGCTAGGCGTACAAGTCAAGCATGCATATCACACATCAACTTCATTTCTATATATCATGCATATCAAGATACTTCATTAAACTACATCAACTGCATAGCTACATACTACATTAAGCAATACTACATTACACTACAATAGGGACTGCATCTCAGGTCTCATGGTCAACTGTATAACCCATAATACCTCCCAAGTAACCCATATGCCCACATGCAATATAAAGATACCGAATGGAAGTGTTTACGATTTAAAACCAGCTTTTAGTTGATCCCCCAGCGTGTCAAAGTAGTGTATCTTACCTGGTAGTAGTATGTGCGCGCAAACAAAAGCTAACAGTGCTTAATAGTAATCCCCGACACCTATCGTACATTAACATATAAAATATAAGTCATTTGGGACCTTATCGAACTTAGTTTTGTTCTTAAACCTCACTTTAGCTTCAAAACGAATTTAACCAACGAATTTGGCTTCAAACGAAGATGAACTTCGTTTGCCAAACGAATTTAGACCTCATAAAACGAATTTAGGTTAACTGGAACGAATTTGGACTTTCCTTAACAAACGAATTTGAACTTCATATGAGCAAACGAATTTGAGTTTCATTTTGACAAACGAACATAAGCTCCTATCAAACGAAATTAGTTCCAAATGATTTTAGGCTGTCAACATCAAACGAATTTGGCCTCAAACGAAGTTAAACTTCGTTGGGGCAAACGAATTTAGATTTGTAGGAACGAATTTGTCATCAGCAAACGGATTTAAGCTTATTTTCGACCAGAATTCATAAAACGACTTCGTTCTTCATTTTTCCAGAAATCAATCAACTTTGGCTTCACCCAAAACATGTTTTTGACCTACATAGACCTCTTTTGATCATCAAGATCGATTACAAACTCGTTTGACATCGTTTAGAACATTAATTGGCTTAAACATAATATAAACCCTAACTTAATCAAAACCCCTTTCAAAAATCAGATTTAATTCGTTAATATATGACCTTTGAATCTGAAATACAAATAATAATCGTGGATTACCTGCATCAATGATAGCCAAACAGATTCAATGCAAAACACTTGATTGTATGACCCAAAACTTGTAGATTTTGCTAAAGGATTCAAGAAAGGTTTGGAATATACTTTGTGTTTGTCTTTTAATTATGTTTAGGCTGGAAACTAACCCTAGATTAGGCTAATCCCACCCTAAACCCGTTTTTAACTTTTCACCTTTGGCAAAATTAGTCCCTGGACTTCATATAAGCATTATTTCACTTTACAACACCTATTGGGGATACATATAACACACTAAAGCACTTTCGCACACTACATAGGCCTTTTACACATCTTTAAGTCTACTTTATTGTCACTCATTAAAGATAATTAAATCTCACATATAGGGCACATAAACACATAAACACACATTTTTACCACATAACTTATCACGGACTTAGAATTTGACCTAACGACGTTAGTCAACACATACGATTAAGTTTTGGGATGTTACAATATATCCCTAATAACTTAACCTTCAAGCTAACCTCTTTTGACTTGGACTAGGTTTAATTAATAATTACATTAATTATTAATTAATATTTAATAATTAATAATACATAATTATTAACTAATAAATAATTCTAATTAACATATCTAGTTAATAATGTCCAATTATCATTTCTCTCCATTTTTGTGATTATAAATATGTAGATACAATATATACATATTACCGATATCTAGTGTCAACGCGTGTGACCCCGTAGGCTTAAATAATTTCCGGACATGCGTTTATTATAACGTGATCACATACCAACACTTTTGTTATGAAGCTACAAAGGATTCTATGAATATGCTAAATCAGGAGGAATGATGGAACACCTCCCATGTTAGATCCATGTTTACTTACCTTTAGAATCATGTTGTCAATGTTTGTTAGATGTAAAGGTTCAAGGTTTATTTTTTAGTACTGAATGAAATATGTGCAACTGATGTGCGACTTACAGCTGGAGGATCTTTTGTAGTTGCCCATTCATTGGCCGAATCACACTGCAACCAACTACAGTAAGAGTCGTTGAATGTCGATTAGCTTCTGTGAGTAATAAAGAACTTGCTTGATATTTGTTTTCTTGAAATCAAGAGTAAAAACACTTTAGAATGTAAAAGGTTTATGTGTATCTTTTGCACACACTCACGGTTCCTAATGTGTGTGATCTAGTTTTAAAATTTATAAACTAGAAATACCGATTAACAGACTACTACACACTTTCGGGCAGTGGATCCATTCGTTTGCAATATAGTTTTAGGTAAGTCCAGGTCGAATCCACATAGACTGTACTAAGAAATAAGCGAGTTTAAGTAGTTCAAAATGCTTTTAGGTTTTATGACCCTCGTCAGTTGATTTGAAAATTAAACTAAAATAAAAGTAAACTAAAAATGAACTTGAAAAGATTTATCGAAAACAATAATATTAAAAGGTCATCTACTTCGACTCCATAATACACCAAATTCAGGTTGCACTTTAATTGAAAGACCAATTCAAATGTGACGACTTATAATCGAGAACCAAACAAAGACTCACCCCGTACCCTCAAGTTCGTTACTTTATTTAATCCCCTTAATCAACTAGATCCGTTACTTAAGACCGGTACCCCGAGACGCCTCTTACTTCACTAATTAACTAATTGTTTTGATTATTTAGATAACAAATGTGTCTATTGATTGTACCCAACCATTAACCCGTTAATTCTTATTATCGATTAATTCCCTTCTACCGTACCCATCATAGAAGCAATTACTTATACCTAAGCAATCAAAATATCTCTTACACAACCCTAGTTACCACTGAGATTATGCAAAATCTATCCGCAATCAAAGATAAATGATAAAGAATTAATAAGCTAAGATCACGACACAACGTTAAATCAAATCGTCTTGAATAATAAAAATAGTGCAACCATCATTCAATTGTATCACTTCATCTCAGTAGATGATGAAGTATTTAGCTACTCATAGTCATAAACGAAACACAAAGAGTAATTATAAAGAGAAACATAATGTACCAATGTGATTGATCTAACTAGAAAGCAAAGAAAACGTTATTGAAAGCCTTGGATCTCACGAACAACTCCGTAGCCTTTGAAGACGTAAAAGCTGCTGCAAAACCCTCTGAAATAACCCTAATTTCGTAAACAAGTGATGGTATATCGAATGGTAGGGTTTTGGTCTTCTATTTATAGGGTTTAGGGAAGTTGCCTCTGACCGACTCAATATATGCGCCGCATGCCAAGTCCATGCGCCGCATATTTCAAGGTTTCCGGAATTTGGGTGCCCGATATGCGTCGCACACCATTTCATGCGCCGCATATGCAACAATGCTCGACCTTCTGACTTATTCACATCAAATATGCGCCGCATATTCCTTCAGAATCCTTAAAACTTGTGTCTTCCATCTCGTCTTCACACGAACTCGTCCACGAACCTCCTTTATGCATCCAAAAGTCGTCCAAAAGCCATTTCTAACCATTTTGCACTCCTCAAACCTGAAATCACACAAACACTATGAAAGTATCGAATATTCGTGCATTTAACTCAAAACTAACAATAAAAACGACTTATTAACAATGTGGAAATATGTATAATTATGGACACATCAGTTCCTCTGATCCTACCTTAGCTATTAAGGTATACTTATCTGTTAATGCTTCTTCATAATGGGAAACATGGTGTGTGTTTTGGTTTTTTCAAATATCATTTAGTAGAGATGTCACTTTAGAGTTTTGACTCATTTACTTATGAATGGGTTCATTAATTTGTTGAAATTATGGAAATATCTCAACGAAATTTATACGGCCGTTTATATATGATCCAAGAAGGGTCACACACGAAGAACATTGAAAGGCTAGTTGAACTTGTAAAAATATGTAAAATATAAGAACTTTCCAAAAATAGATTTGGAAATGATTTTCGTGTCGAAACCGCGAATCGGGTAAAATCGGATCGGGTACCTAAGCACCATGGACCAATCCATTTGATCATGGACCAAACTAGATTGGCCCATGGATACCCCATAGGGCGGTGGACGAACCAAAGGAAGGGAGGGAGAAGGAAACTTGTTTCCTTATCCCACATTGATTCAAAGAAGGAATTGTTAGGGTTTTCTATGCCTATATAAAGAACCCTTATTCCTTCTTGAATCCTTGCATCTTAACACATAATTTTGTCCCTCCCTCTTTGCTTTGGTTGAAATCTTCTACATCTTTGTTAGGGTTTTTGGCTTTTGCATATTAGTTATATTTTATATATTAAATATATATATATTAATATATATATAAATATATATATATATATTTAATACAAGTTAAGGCTAGCAACTAGCTAGTCTTGGGGATTTGTTCGTGTGTGCACCTCTTGAGGAGTTCTACACTTGGACTCTTAGTTCGTGGCAAGGAGTTCCGTTCGTGGTTCGTGAGGTGGTGGTCGACTTTAGCTAAGTCGATTTAGGGTTTTCGCGCGCTAAAAGGTTAGTGTTCTTTCGTTCTATTTAATTATGTTTATCTATTTTAGTTTGCTATATTTGCATGCATGTTAGATCCTTGGCTTTGATTATATATTTAGGGAATTAAACTAGGTTTAATTGTTTCGTTAATTATTCCGCTTTAATTAATGGTATTAGTCTTTAGATGATTAAACTAGATTAATTGTCTAAACGAATTAATCATATTAATTCGTTTATGTTGAGACTAATGATTGTTAATTAAGAACGTTCGTGGTTTTTAAAACATGCTTTTAATTAATATAAAATGTTTTAAATTCAAATAATTAACGTTTTAATTATTTACAAAAGATACCACTCATGTTTTAATAAATGACTCTGATAACCTTGGAAAAAGAACGTTCATTGTAGACCCAAACTAGTTGCGCGATTAACGAAAACCCAATATCATTGGCTTAAGTAAAATGACAAAGATTAGTTAGAACGAGAGAGGGTGGAAAGTTTCCTATAAGTGTAGATGCATTCAACTCTCAAATCATAATATTCAGAAATTGTTTTGACATGTACTAAGATTAACTGTTTTCACCTGAACTCATTTTGACACTTTACCAAAAATTTTGCCACTTATGTGACTGATAATTGTACTACTTGAACAGTAAGTGAGGTATGGTTTGCCCGGATTCTTTATAATACTACTTCATTCTTTCAAATTGTTCATTACTGTCTTAAATTTTTACTACTACATATACAGGAGTATCTAAAAGAAGAGCCATATACAGCTGTTGTATTATTTAGCATACATAAATAACCGCTTCATCACTTTTATATAATGTAGGAGTTCTCAGTTAAGTATGTAATATACCTTAATACAATTTCTGTTGTTTGATAATCTACGAGTTATGTATGTAATATACCTTGATACAATTTCTACTGTAATATCCGTTTCCGAGTTGATATAAGCAACTTATTGAATTGTCCCTGCAGCGGAGCGCGGGTGTTCATTGCTAGTTAACATTATAGCCCATGCAACTATTTAATTCTTTACAAGTAGTTTAGTGTTATAAACAATATTTATAAAATGAATGTCCATATATTGGATAGTTATATTTTACATATTTAGGAAATTGTTTTTTTTTGAAGGTTAGTAATTACATAACTCTTTATCAGATGAAAAGAATATAATTCTCCATTTTCCTCTATTTTTTCCTGTCTCTTTATTGTTCGGTTTCTTTAGTTTCACAATATTTAGTACTTTATTTGCTTAAAAAGCTATTTATTTTTTTCATAAATTTATACTGATTTCTTTTTACAGAGAGTTTTTAAGTTGCACAATCATTTTTACTCTTATATAAAACAAATCGTCCCCGCCCCTTTTCAATTTATCAATCTTTATAATATCTAAGTTATTATCCCCAACTTTTAACTCTTTTGTAACCCACACACCGGATATACCAATAGACACTGAAAATATTTTTCCAACTCTAAATTCTTTCTAGTATCCGCCTATAAATATAGTCATCACATTAAGTAATGTATTAAGGTTTGTGATGATTCACATTGATATATCATCACTATTCTACTATGGTTATGGCATATATAACTACCTTACCTTGGAGATAGAAAGGCAACCTGACTGTACCAAGAAACAGGTTATAAAATGGTAAAGATAGACAATTATAAAGGCACACTGCATGATGTGCAAAATCGTTTATTTATAACCATTATATAGGGTCTTTTCTTGGTTGTAGTTGAAACGTATTCGTGTGGAAGCATAACCCTGTGTTATTAGTGTTTATAACCATTGTAGGGTCTTTGATTGGTATTGTATATAATTGGGTCTCTAGCAGAAGCAAATACAGTAAGCCTAAATGGCTAAATTGGATTTGTGATCCATCTTATTCACATCTTTGTACCTTGTAACTCTCTAACGTCTTGCTAGATTAGAAGTGGTGGTCGGGTTGGTGAATTTATGCCCTCATATACCGACGGTAACACCGCCGTCGGTATCAATTTTATGGGTGGGCGGTTACATGGGAGGTATGTGAATCCGGCGTCTATAAATTCAAAAATGGGAGGGGCCGGGACAACACTTTAGTGAACATTGGGTTTTTTTTTGTTTAATGGATATAAGTGGTTGTTTGATCAAATAATCACTCAGATATTTGATCGGGAACAATGGGGTTGTTTTGACCGATTTGTTGGCGATTCCCTACCGGTATAAAGCTTTGAGAAGCTTAACGCCATTGTATCGGAAGTGTTTGTGTTGGCGGTGGGGGATTCTCCATAGAAGAGAAGCCGGCCACCTTAGGTGTTTGGGAGAATGAGGCTATGTGTCTCGAGGGTGGAGATAGCATGCCTTCAATCATGGGGAAGACCTCTATTTATAAGAGTAGCTTATCTTGGGGGATAAGCTAGGGTTTTAGGTGGATTCCCTAATTGTTAGGAAGGGATTTGGAAAGATCCCTTTTCCTTGGGAGGAAGATATGTGGGATTTCTTCATATTTGGGGGAGCTCCGTTCTGACGGGGTGCCTGTTCTGACGAGGGAGCTCCGTTCTGAGGTGAGCTCCGTTCTGACGAAGGTGAGCTCCGTTCTGACGGAGTGAGCTCCGTATTTCTGGACAGGAAGTAGCCTTCGTAATAGCAGATTTACATATGGAGGTAGGTCTCCGTATAGGGTATATCATCAACTAGTTAATAAAACAAAGTTTTAAACCCCTATTTACTTATATATACATACATCCTCTTCCATTTCAAAACAAACAACAAACTAACAATAAAAACACACCCATTTTCATATACACTCACCAAAAATGTCTACTCCATACTCTTCCACGAAATCATCATCCCAAATAGGCTTCCCGACTTATCTACGAGTCGTTTATTTTTCCAAGACGCTTTAGCGGCGGTGGAAGAGTTAGAAGACTCGGGTTGCTCTAGTGACACACACACTTACATTGAACGACACCGGGAAGAAGCTCATGAAAAGCTAATGCGCGATTACTTCGCGGAACCACCAAAGTTCGGCGAACATTATGTAAAAGGTTATTTTTAAAGATTGTTGGTGACATTGAAGCTCAATTCCCGTATTTTCAACAACATACGGACGCAAGGAATAGAAAAGGACTTAATTTAGTTGTATGTTGTGATTTTTAGTTTAAAAATTAATGTTGCAATGTATTTTTCTTGTTTTAGTTTCTAAATGTAGTATTATCTTTTTAATAATAAAATGTTATGTTTTTAAATATTATATTATTTAAGTTAAAAAAAAAGAAAATTTGGGAGGGTTGAAAATTTATGGAGCGCCAGGTAAAAGTTGGGAGGGTTGAAATTGAAATGAGTTGGATGAATGATTATTGGATGATTTTGGAAGGGTTGATAAAATCAACTCACGACTCCTAGTCCCCTTAGGGGGAGGGAGTGGTCACTCCTTCCTCAAACTTTACCAAATTTCCACCTCATCACTAACCAATAAAAACTTCCCTCAATTTTCCCCAAACTTCCAAACTTCCCCAAATCACTGACGCCACTTTTACCAAACTTCCCCAAAATCTCCACCTCATCATTTTTTATTTATTTTTAATACATCAAATCCTAAAACTATATAAAAATAAAAACATATATATATATATATAAAATAATAATAAAATAAAATAAAAATACAGGCTGAAATGTAATTAATATAAATAAAAATATAGTTAAACTTTATATATTAACAAACTACAGGGACTGAAATGTAATTAAAATAAATAAAAAATTAATAAAAAAAAGAGAGATCGTGTGATTCTTTCTTCTTCTTCAACAATGCACATAGATACATACATATTTCTTTTCCACCATTGTCACAATAAAATAAAGAAGAAGAAGAAAGGGTCCACATGCATCACTTCCACCCAATCACATTTCTCCTTTCTCTTCTCTCTTCCCTTCCTTCTCTCCTTCGACGTTAGGCCGCCGGCGGTGTTACCGCGTGGCACCGCTCGGCAAACTCATTCCCCGACTCCCAGTCCCTCCCCCCTAATGTCTTAGAGGGTGTTTGGGATTACTTTTCGAAAATAGATTATGTGTTTTGAATAATCAGAATCAGATAATTAGCTGTAACAAAACGTATTACTGAAAAATAATGTTTGGATTTGATTATGTTGTTTGATATCACAATAATCAGATAATCAACTCATTTAGTGTTTGGCAAATATATATACTTGAACTAATAAACAATTAAAATGACAAAAAAGTACATGAAATCTAAAATATCAATAATAAAAAATACTGCAACCTTTTTTCTTACAAGAAAAGTATTTTAAAGTTCTTGACAAAATGTACATATAAATAGGGGAGGCCTAGAGGGTGTGCAAACCCGATTCCGGGGGCATAATTTTAAAGGGGCATAAATTTTCGAAATTTTTTTATATATATTGTTAATAATATATAATATGCTAAAAGATGTGTTATAATATAGTAATATAAGTAATTACTAGGTACGTAATTCTAAAATTATAATCTTATTATGCATATATAATTTTTTGTTATAATGCTAGTTATCATTTATAAAAAAGGTTGTTTATATATTTGAATTCGGTAGAAGTTAGGGGCATTTTTTTCTTGGCTCGGCCGGGGTGTTTGAATTCTCAGGGCCGCCACTGGAATAAATAACAATACTAAACTAATATGTAGTCTTGAAACATTTTATATTTTACTCTTAGCTATATACTAAAGATAATACTATCGATCAATATAACAATAAATAAACTAATATGTATCAATACCGAACATAGTTCAGAGAGGCTTGGCAAAAAAATATAGTATAAAATGATGTGTATGCAATTTATCAAAATAAATTATGGTATTTTTGTAACATCCGCGAATTTTGACCCATTTGACTCTATGTGTAAATTGATTAACAAAAAGGATTAAATATATACTGAAACCTATTTTTATGACCTTTGACGTGTTATATGCTAGTCGAGGTCTTTCGGGCCGATTTAAATGATGATACGATATATGTCGATGCCTAAACTAACTAGAAATTGTGATGGGTTATCCATGGGTCAACCTACAACCCATGACCCATACCCAACCTTATCTCCTCAAATTCTTACACCACCTCACCACTCATCCACTCATTCTATCTTTTCTCTATCTCTCTCTTAAATTCTTGCAAGAACACATCATAAAACAGTGGGTTGTCATCCCGAGGGGATGAATGGTTGATTTAGGGATTTGTTGGCGATTTCCCGGAGGTATAAAGCATGGTGGTGCTTAACGCCATGTAATGTGAATATGTTTGTGTTTGGGATTGATGGGTGTTTTTGGTTATTTGTTGGCGATTCCCCGAAGGTAGGGTTCGTGCCTCTTTACGCCAATCAAATATGTATAATGTATAGCCGATTGTGATCGTGCTATCGAATAGGTTTTAGATCTGATTGATCGTGTTTAGCATGCTCATGGAAGGATATTATCATATCCCGATATTTAAAGATGCTTTTGCCTAATCATTGTAGGCTGTGGGAGGCTTCGGGACGGAGAGTCACTGTCCCGCAGCATGTTGTTGATATGTGAGTATATTGTTGTAGGTCGCTGGAGCATCTCTTATAGAGAGGAGAGGATGTCCAGATCTGTGTGTGTGTTTTCTGGAGAGGAGGAGAATGAGAGTTTAGGTTTAGAACTCATCTATATATATAGGGATGGTTATCTTGGAGAATAAGTTTAGGGTTTAGAGAATATTCCTAATAATATGCCAAATCTTGATATTTAATGTGGCCAGACGTGATAAGATCAAATCCCCTTAATTTAGGAGGAAGAGATTGAGATAATCTCTTCCATATTTAGATAAGGCTTACAGCGGGTACCTTCGTCACGCAGGTTCGGCTCCGTCACGGAGAGCTGCAAAGGTCGTTATATTAAACTCTGAAAAATTTCTGCATCAAATTAACGCTTCCTTCGTATGACAAGTGCTTCGTACCGCTGGGAGGGTATATCATCAAGCCCCCCAGTCCAAGGTGATGATTTTTGCTAAGCATTTCGTTGGACTATTCCTGGCTACTTCGTCATTTCCCAGGGTGTATTTTGTAAATTCCTTAATTCCCAAAAGTCAATTTCTCAGCCGCTTCCCAGACACATATCTCGAGATGCTATATCGGCGGTTAGGGGTTTTTTGTGGCCGCTGTATATATATATATCACATCAACTTTCCTATCACATATCTTCTTGTATCTTTCATATATATATATATATATATATATATATATATATATATATATATATATATATATATATATATATATATATATATATATATATATATATATATATATATATATATATATATATATATATATATATATATATATATATATATATATATATATATATATATATATATATATATATATATATATATATATATATATATATATATATATATATATATATATATATATATATATATATATATATATATATATATATATATATATATATATATATATATATATATATATATATATATATATATATATATATATATATATATATATATATATATATATATATATATATATATATATATATATATATATATATATATATATATATATATATATATATATATATATATATATATATATATATATATATATATATATATATATATATATATATATATATATATATATATATATATATATATATATATATATATATATATATATATATATATATATATATATATATATATATATATATATATATATATATATATATATATATATATATATATATATATATATATATATATATATATATATATATATATATATATATATATATATATATATATATATATATATATATATATATATATATATATATATATATATATATATATATATATATATATATATATATATATATATATATATATATATATATATATATATATATATATATATATATATATATATATATATATATATATATATATATATATATATATATATATATATATATATATATATATATATATATATATATATATATATATAT